>NNCF01128075.1:31521-136867 GCA_002313205.1 Laupala kohalensis | reverse complement strand
AATTTTTGCTGAAATTTTTGAATCCGCCTCTGCCTTAGGGCCCTTGATCGGAATTGATGGGATGGTCCCTTGCTTGCTTCCGGAGAGTAAATTAGTTTATTGCCCTCCACCACGTGGTCATACGCAGTTTGTACGGCTTTTTTGACAACAAATTTATTATTATTATTATTATTATTATTATTATTATTATTATTATTATATTCGTTTTGGCAAAAGGAGGTTCAGGCCATTAGTCTCTTCCACCTAACCNACCTAACCGTGACTTTGGTGAGGGAATTGGGAAGGTGAGATTGGGTGCACGGAACTTACAATACAGTCGGGAGTAGGTGAGGGAAAACCCAGCTGAAAAGCTCACCTAGTTCGGCCGAGCAGGGTTAGAACCCATGCTCTACCGCTCAGCGAAGACGCTACCACAGGACCACCGCTGTCGGTGTGCATAAAAATGAATGACAACCGGTCGTGGATTATGTGGGTGGGCAATTTTATTGCGATGTTTATACTAATGATCCTGAATGATTTATATTGTTTTAAAATATATGATGTATTATTTAATTTATGAACATTATTAAAATATGTTCATAAGAAAACAACAACATATTTTACTCAATAATATTCTCCCCGTAATTCTGTGATCTGCAAATGATTGTCTAATTATGAAGACATATAATTATTATTAGATAAAGTTATTTAGAATATTTTGCTTATATTTTTATTTTGGAAATTGTAACCTTCTATAACTAAAGTTAACATTAATTAATGCACGACTGACCATGGCATGTGGGAAAATGAATCTTCAATACGGAACTGTGTCCTACTTCTTCAATGAAATGAAATATCACACGCGATTGTCTCGGATTATGCATGACAAGTTGGAGTCCGAAGTCCTGGCAATTACGTATCTTCTCTCGGCTGTCGAATGACAGAACAATCTGACGTAAGAGATAGAAATAAGATACACTAGTCACTCCGCCGTTCGACGCGAAGGTCGAGAGGAGGTCTTGGGGATGAAATCTTTCTGAATTCCAGGGAGGAACATCGCTGGAGTGTTGTGACCGTGCAGTTGGAGGACCGCTCCACTTGCAGTGAAAATACAACCAGGTTACATGATCATTAACACTGGATTGCAACACGATTGCCAATTGCCAGTGCGTCGATCCTACGACCGATACGTCAATCAGCTGACAAGTTCATCCGACCGGTTCGCTTTAATATGAAGAGATTGTTGAACATAGTTTTAATTGTTAATACCCTTTACGATTCTAACATTGCTCATTTAACACCCAAGTGTCGTGGTGGGGGCGTGTTCTCGTAAATGCTGTACAGCGAATGAAATCAGTTTGTGGAGTAGCGCAAATGGTTGTGGATAAAATAGAATTGTATGCGAGTGTGACAAGAACTAGTTGCCTATGTATATTGCCTTTCGGGCACCGTCTAACCGAGCAGTATTCATTGTGTTCAGTATCTTAAAGAAGAACCATGATTTCGAGTTGTGAGTTTGACATAACCTAAAGTTCAGGAAGTATAGTGTGTTGTTTCGTGAACATAATAAATCGCCAGCATTCTAAATGTCACTATGTGGTTCAATTACTAAGAGTATTATTTTTGCAAGGAAAGTGATGTATTAGTTGTTCGTAACTTGTCAGTGAATTTATATTTAAAATGTTAGAAGGCTTGGTGGCATGGGTTTTAAACAACTATTTAGGGAAGTATGTTGAAAATTTAAACACAGATCAGCTCAGTATCGCTTTGTTGCAAGGTATATCCTTCATTCCATCCATTTTTTATTTTCAACAAAATTTTTATCTTTAGACCTACTTTATATTCATAATTTTGTTCACTTTTCTTTTAGGTGAAGTTGAACTGGAAAATCTCCCATTGAAAAAAGGAGCTCTTCATCATTTTGGATTGCCTATTGAAATAAGAGCGGGTTTTATTGGTAAAATTAAGCTCCAAATACCTGTGCGTCAGATTAGAAGTGCACCATGGGTTATTTTAATAGAACAGTTGTGTGTTGTAACAGGACCATATCGACTCAGCGAGGTAACTAATGTGATAATTATTTGGCCAAAAATCTTGTCTTGTTCTTTTGCTATTCACTGATGTAACATTACAGTGGGACGAAGAAGTGGAAGAATTAGCTTCTCAAGATTACAAATTAGGAATCCTGGATGAAGTGGAAGCTAGATGGAGAGCAAAGACAGATAACCCGCAAGAATCTAATTACTATGCTTCCAGTTATTCGTCATGGATGAATTATGGAACGGGGCTTGTTGCAAATATTGTTGAAAATTTACAGGTGTGGCAGTTACCTTATTTATTGCCACACTTGGTTCTGCATCAAATTTAAATATCTTATGATAAAACTGTTATATGGTGTGTAAATTATTAATATTTTTTTAGCTGAAAATCAAAGATGTTCATGTACGGTTTGAAGATGATGAAACAACACCTGGAAATACATTTGCCTTGGGTGTTATGATTGAATCATTATCTGCCCAAAGTTGTGATGATAAATGGATGCCCAGATTTTCAAATTGGGACAGCGGGAACATGTCATTTAAATTGCTGGAATTGAATGCCTTCTCAGTATATTTGGATTTCTTATCTTCAGAACAACTTCTGGGATCGTTATCTCTCGGGGACTTGGCTGTGAGTGTTTTCTTATTTGGTGTGTGGTTTAGAAATTATTTTTATTTATTGTATCAAGTTTGAGTTAAGATTCTTTCATTGTAGGTTGCAATGTCAGCATGTGCTGCACAGAAGCATCATTTTGTCCTCGCCCCTGTAAGTGCTCAGGCGCATGTCAAGAGGAACAGAAGCGAACAACCTCTTCGCTCAAGAACTCAACCTCGCATTGTGTGTGATTTGCATCTTGAAGAAGTTCCTTTGACACTTGTTGATGTAAGTAGGGTTATGTAATTTGTATGTGCTTTGACATTTATATTCCGAGAATTATTTTTGGAGAAAATATTTATGTTAATTATTCTTTCATCACATTCAACCGAACTTTTAATCACTCGCATCTTTATTTTGTGTATTCAATTAGTGTTTATTTTTTTATTAATCAACAGGATTTGATTAAGCCCAGTTACATAAGAATTCTCTTTAACATTAATTTAATTAAAATCATTAAGAAACAAAGTTTTCACTTGATTCTTCAAAATACATATATTCACAGAGAGTGGATTTCATTTTTATTTCATATTCTCAGTTGTCTGGAAATCAGAGAATGATATCCGTACGATGTCCTGTGGTTTTGTTCAGTGAAGGGTTTATTTCTTCTCAATTCGTATTGGTTTGAATTGTAAGAGATTTTAGAATGTAAAGGGAGACAGTTAAAGTAGTTATTTACTATTTTGTACAGTGTATGAGCATCATTGTATTTTCTGTATGATTCCAGAACACTGAGATTAGTATAATTGGTTATCTCAGAATAATCACGTGTAAAATGAGGATTTGACAGATTAAATTTAAATGCTATATATACAAAAAATTTATGTTCTACATTTCCAAAACGCTTGATGTGACATTTGAAGAAGATAGACCAAATTACAGAGGCATACATTAATATTGGTTTAATTAAGGTATTAAATAATGTTAGAAATGTTTGAAGATTTAAAAATGGCAGCTACATCTCCTGACAAATGCCAACATCTTCATATTTTTATTTACAATATAATCAATGTGATGTGTGTAGGTCAACTTTGTATCAAATATTATTCCCAAATCTTTTATTTGTTTAACACATTCAATTGTGAATGTTAACATGTTCAATTCACATTATAATGAATCATAGCCCTTTGCCTTAAAGTAAATTAATATTTTGTTTCATTTGAGTAAATTAATACTTTGGTTCACCAAATTGCCCTAACGATTTATTTTTGTGCTTGTTTTATACCTCTAATCATCTTATTATTTCATTCAATATTTGTAAGATTGGTTTAACAGAATATTAGAGTGAATTGCTTCACTGTACTTTCTATCATAGTATTAGTAATAATAATAACAATTAAAAAAATTAATTTACTCTCAGAAAAGCAGTTACAATCTTCGTATGACCACATGGTGGACAAATAAAACCAATTTAATTTTTAGTACTAATGGGTTTAAATACAAATACATAATTATTTTGACGAATAATAAGCGCCATCCTCTTGATGCAACGACCCGATACAGATTCAGTTTTCTTCTTCTTCTAAGTACTTTGATTCAAATGAAAGAAGTTAATGAGAGATTCAGTTTACCAATAAATATTATATTCCATATGAATTCAAATGATGTAATGAGTGATGTTAATTTCTCTTACACTTTGTCCCACCTCTGTCTTAGAAGTCAAGATACTGATACAATTCCTATTTTTTCCATGCATGTTGTTTTTGATCCTTTTTATCTATAATAGTTTATTTCTAGCAATGTACACAACCATGCCAGGTTGCATAATCTCTGTTGCCCCGTGCTGGCCTGGATTTTTCTCCAGTTTCCCTTCGATTAGTGGCAGATTTTCGAGATTATATCTATGTATCATTTTGGAATAATTGATTGATAACAGTATGTATTTTATTAAATTTTTTTTTTGTAACTATGAAATCTGCCACTGCCCTTGGGCCCTTGATTAGAATTGATGGGATGGTTTCTTACTTGTTTCCAGAGAGTAAGTTAGTTTAATATTCCCGACGTGTTCATATGCATTGGTTTAAATCAATTGATTTTAATCATATCCACTCTAATAGAGATAATAGCAATAAAATATAGCAATAACCACTCTAATAGCAATAAAATATCAACAAGTTGATTAAAGCGACAGTTCGTTGGGTTGAATTTTAAGCACTGTGTCAAAACATTTTGCTTACTTGAAGATGCAGTTTGTAAATAGAGATAAGGAGATACAGATGGTTTATTCTGACAATGTATGACCTTTTTTTTGCTTGTAAAAATTTGGGCCCCCAATATGACTGCACTGGGGCCCCAGAAGGGATCGTTATGCCACTGATTAGAACTGATTTGTCACCAGACGTGGAAGGCGAGTGTGCTACACAATACACCATGGGTTGCCTGATTTTCAAGTGCTTTCTTGTGACAGATTGTTAATTTTTAAATTTTATTTTATATTACAGTGGCAATATGGCATGTTAGTGACATGTTTGAAGGGCTTGAGGAGAATCGAACGGGCTCGTCGTTACCGCAAATGGAGACCTGATCATGCGATTACCGAAGGGCCTCGAGCGTGGTGGAAGTACGCTCTGATGTGCAGGTTTCCCCACTGGAAGGATAAAGAGCAAACAGAGACTGAACGATGGAGCATTGCTGTTCAGAGAGCACGAGATAATGTATCCTATGTCAATATGTATTTGCGAGTGCTAGCAAATCCCACATCTGCTCTAGCTGCAGATCTAAAAACACTAAAAGACACAATGGAATTACAGCGGGATCTTGATGAATTGAGGACTCTCAGAGAGGTAAATAGTTTATCTCTGACTTCACGGACTCTTATCAGATATAAATTCATAAAAGTTGATTAGTCTGATATGGATTGTATCTGTCCAAGAATGAATGAACAAACATCATGGTATCCTAATATCAAATTTAGAAAAGAGTTCTGTATTTTTTGCTACAATTGTCCATGTCTTTTGCTGGAAGATTTTCCCTTGCCGAGTTTAAAGAGCCTGTTCAAGTTTTTATGAGGTTTTAACCATCATCAGACTTGTGGTTTGTATCTTCTAGTCACGGTATTGTGTTTCATTTTGCTTAAGTAGATCTCAATTTTATCATTTGTATTGACAATCTGTTCTTTGTAATCTATTATGTAAGTACTTTCTAACATAAACAAGGTATGGAAACGACCCTACTTAGAAACAATGTTATGTTGCTTTTTATATTGTGGATCTCTTCAAAATCATTAATGCCGTTCTGGAGAAAAATTCCATAAATATAGAAACAAATATTGTTTGCTTTATAGAATGCGAATTAAGTGAAGCATTTGAGTTGCTTCTTTGTTTATCGTTATTTGTTATTTCTGGTAAAGAGTGAAAGAGATTTGAAGCACAATAAAATATTTTTGACATTTCTTTTCCGATTTTTTTCCTTTTACGCATTGTTAGGCGAGTCAGTTTACTAACCAATCTACGGTAATTAAATTATTATTTTATATTTCTATCTACAACTGTTTCTCAATTTTATTGTGTAAGGTTTGTAATAAGTCATTTTATATTGTTTATACATTGCAATCACTTATATGTTATTCTTCTTTGATCTCTCATTTCATTTCTAAAATGTGTCTTGTAATTATACATTTTATATTGTATGTAATTTGCATTCAGAGCGTGAAGGGGGTTGAAATTGGACTGAAAGAAAGAAAAACGTAAAAGAAATGTAAAAACAATTTTTTTGTTATTATTATTTATTTTATGACCAAGTTTAGCAATATTTCATTGTTAATATATTGACTCTTTTTTCGTTTTTCGTTTGTTCAGTGTGCAATGTGGCGAATGCATCAATCCGCTTCACCCGTGCAGTCGGAGCAAACTCCCAATGGCACAACACCATCTAATGGTTGTGGTTCTAATAGCAATAGCAGCAGCGGCAATGGCAGTGCAGCTGGTCGTGGAGTCCTCCTCCAATGGTTCCCTTTGTGGTGGGGGTGGTACTCCTCAACCGACAAGGCGCAGTCGGACTCCAGCGTGTCGTCTCCTACGGAATCCTTCCACACAGCTCCTGCAGAGTTTGAGGAGGAGCTATTGGATGCCCTTGCAGACACTGTGGAAAACAATACATTGCTTCGTCGGGACACTGTTTTTGGTCAGTTCAACTTTACGTTGAAAAAGGGTGCTTTCAATCTCTGTACCTCCAAAGGAGATCACAAATCTGAAAGGTTAGTGTTGTGTTCTGAATCTATGTTTGTTATTTGAGTATGAAAAAATCTTAATGATGTATTCCTGTGTCCTGTGATTGTGAAGTGTTCCTGTGATTGAATTGCAATTTGATATGATGCAACTTGGATGGGAATCTCGGCCACGAACCGGTTCTCATAAATTCCATATCACTCTGGGAGCGATGTATCTCATTGACCACTACACGCAAGATTCAGAGTTTCGAGTGTTGATTCGACCTGAGAATAGACGACACCTTCAAACTCCTCTCGGGAGAGGCACCGGTCGTCCGTTTCCTCCCGGGTTGGCCAAGTTACTTTCATCCAGTGGTCGCACGCCTCAACCTGACGAACCTTTGTTCACAATGAGTTATGAATATCGCCCATTTAATAGTAATATAGATTACAGGTAAGTTTTATGAATTTTTTGTGAAATTCATATTTTTTATTGTTAGTCGTGTATGGCGGGAGTCAACAGGTTTTTCTTGGGAATGTCGGACATATAGGCTGAAACCAATGGATATAGCTCTGTTTGGAGTGCTAAGATATGCCTGTGTTTCTAAAATATCTCGTTTTCTTTTCTGATTATTGACACAGTAATTAAATATATTTTTGTGATTATTTCCATAAACATGCCAATAATTTTGATTGGATGAAATTTTATATTATTCTGTTTATTGCTAGAAAAACAAGTTTCTTTGTCCTACAGAATAATGGTTGTGTGTTTATTCAGGTTACATATCAATTCCCAATCTCTTGACGTAGTATATAATCCAGCAGCAATTAAATGGTTGTCTGACTTCTTCACAAGACCACACCAGAAACCCGACGCTCAACTACGACAAGCTGCTCGCCAAAGATACGAAGATATGAAACAGAAAACTAAAGAAGAACTAATAAAAAACTGGGAACAAATTCTTGAAGGAGACTTGGTAAGTTACGGTCTTTGTTGTAGTATGTATTTAAAAGTTTAAATAAAGTTTTAACATTATTATTTTCTTATTTATTCCACAGATGGATAGGAAAATTTGGGATATAAAATTGGATATATCTGCTCCTCAGATAATGTTACTTGAAAATTTCTGTGATAAAAATGCCCTGATTGTTGTGGTTGATTTTGGCAAGTTTTATTTTAGTAATCAGCCAGACGCACAAGTGGTTCCTAAGGGAACCTCTAAGGAGACTGATAGCGATGAGGAAGGTATGCAAGATGCAACACAACAGAAGGTTTTATTATACTAAAGTACTGCACTTTAAAATTTGATTTTTATTTAAACATTCATATTAGAGATAGTTTCATTAACATGAAAGGTTAAGAGTTTAAGTGTGTAAATAAATCCACCTGTACCTTAGGGTCAGAATTGATGGAATACGTCCCTTGCTTGCTTCTGGAGAGTAAATTAGTTTATTGTCCTTCACCTGGTCAAATGCAGTTAATTACTGCTTTTTTGACTATAAATTTATTTATTTATAAATATATTCATATTTGTTTTAGAGAATATACAAGTTGGGAGCTGGTTAGTGTGCAACTCCTTTCTCCAAGAAATTTTTTTTTGTTTCTTGTTTAAATTTACTGCCTTTGTTACTAGAGTCTTACTCTGTAGTTTTAACAAAGACACTGCTAACTCTTTTCTGCATTATTCAGTTTCAAACTAAAAAAAGTAAAGTTGGAAGATGTTTTGTGGCATGTTTCCTTGATCAATTGAAATTGACTTCTTTGATCCATCCGAATTTGTTGGTGACGAGTGTAGCATTTCTAGAAATGTGTTTCAGCTGAAAGGATAATTTAACGGAAGACTATTTTTTGTAGATAACTTTCAAACTCCGTGCTCAACGCCACCTGGCAGTGAAGCCAGCGAATCGGAGAGCTCTGCTACGTTACCTACCGTCAATGTGATGACTTCTCAGAAGACTGATGAACTTTTCTCAAGCAATTTTTCAGAGGCTCAATTTCATCAAAAGCTTTATGATAGGTGCGTGTGTTTCATAATAATTCTACTGATTTTTTACAGAATTTGATTCAAACTTTGTATAATGAATTTCTTTATTTTTTTAAAGTTTGACAATCACCTCTTGTTCCCCAAATAATTACAACACTAAGGAAATTCTACTGCAGTTAATATCCTTTATATAATCATAATATATAAATAATTATTTAAATACTAAGGAAACTTTCTGTTTCAGTGTTAAGTTTTCTCTATTAAAAAAGTTAATATTCTTCAGAGACAGTTATGATTCTAGCCATTTTTTTTTTAAATCGGAAGATGTTTGTCATACTGAATTAATTTTGGACCAATAATTTTTCTTATTATTGATGGTGAAGATTTGATGGTGATGGTGAAGCAACTGGAGAAAGAGCTAGGAGAATACCATGGAGGTTTCAGACTGTGGAGGAGCTGTCCTGATCAGATCATGAGTCTCAAGCTGATAGTGGACTACAACAGGAAGAGGAACAGAGATATGGTGATTTATAGGCTTTAAACCAGCCTATAACTGTATCAACAGGAAGTCTCTGCTAAACATTTTACGACACCTTGGACTGCACTTTGATAAAACTGACCCTCACAAACACCAAGTCAAAGGTCAAGTTCAGGGATGAAATATTGGAACCATTTGATATCAAAACAGGACTACGCCAGGGTGACGGACTCTCACCCCCTGTTGATCAACTGTGCCTTGGAAATAGTAATGAGGGAATGGTTTAAGAAATGTCCCCCCAAAATTAAAATAGGCAGAGAAATAAAAACAAATTGCCTTGGTTTTGCCAATGATTTGGCATTACTAGCAAATGACATAGATGAAGCGAAAACACAGATATCAGAACTTCAAAACATTGCAAATAAAATTGACTTCAAAATATCATTATGTCCCAAAAACCAACATCATTAAAAGAAATAAACATAGATGGTAATAGAGTCAAAATTGTAACCCAATTCAAATACCTCGGAGAGATAATAACAAACCACCTAAATGAAAAACCCTCAGTACAAATAAGAACAAACAAACTAGCTAAAGCACAAAAATTAACGTGAGACATCTACAGAAAAAGATGCCTGTCCATAAATGCAAAAATTAAACATTACTGTACAGTTATAAAACCGGAAGCCACTTATGCAGCGGAAACAGTCTTCCACCTGAACGGACGATCAAAAACTGATAAGTGACAGAAGATCGAAAGAAGAATTGGAAGAACCTGCATCAACAAAAAATATCAGTGAGACGGACAGTGGTGGATATTGCCCAACAAAGTCGTGTACAAAGAATTGGAACCCATTACCGATACCATGCGTAAGGGAAGAGTGGGATTCTTTGGACACACAATGAGAATGCAGGATTCGAGACTTACAGCACAATCTCAAGTCAAAAAAATGCCAAAACAGAATGCAGGCGGATTAGAGAAGTCAGGGAGGGTTTGAAGGAAATTGGCCTTACACCAGAAGACACCGTAGATAAGAATAAATTAAGAAACAAAATCAAGAATATCCGCTTCACACTCACAAGAAACAAAGTCACAAACCCAATATTTTCAACACAAGATAGAGCTCGAAGGTCAGAGCATATGAAAAAGTATTGGGAGGACCACAAGGCCCAAACAGAGCCTTCAAAGGAGACTAGATATAATGGACTGACTAAAGTGATCCTATGTGGTCAAAAAACAGAAGAAGAAGGTGAAGATTTAGAATTGTAGACTTACTAGGATTTTTTGCTTTCTTCTAGCGACTGTAGGCCATTCTGTAATATTGGCATGTTACAAACTTACAAAATGCTCACTTTCCTTTGCTTCTTGTGTACGGAATATTTTCAGTGTTGTCAGATTCTATTCGAATTGCATGCTGTATGACTGAAAAAAAATTTCTTTTTTCCCTTGAAGGTACACGATGGAACTTGGTGACCTCCAAATCTTGGTGGGCAGAGTGAGAGATAACTGGAAATACGCTCACCTCAAAGGAACCTCCACTTTGCACGTTTTAGATCGCTTTAACATTTCTTTGAGTATCGAGAGAAGAGTTGTGTACATGAACGATCCTCATTTCCCATCTCTCCGACTCACAGGAAATCTACCGAAGCTGGTGGTTCACGTGAATGAACAGAAGGTAGATGCTTTGAGAACTATGATGGCTCTGATAAGCGGTAAAGGCTTGCCCTCTCCATTCAGGTGAGATAACATTTCTATTCTACTTCTCTCTTAATATTATTGTGCTCTTAAATAGTAAACAAATTTTTTATCTTAAACATTAATTTCATGTTTACGTTATTTAATGACCATTTATTTACATCCAAATGAGCTATTTCTTAACCCGACACTGAGCACACAAGATCTTTACCTCTGGACCGGGAGACTGATTTCAATCTAATGGGATAAACCTTTAAGCTACAATAACTAAGTCTAAAAGTGGAATCACAGTGTTGTTTTGCATTTCATCTTAAGAAGATAGTACGAAGTGTATAGATTCGAGCCAAGGACAGCCCAGGAGACTGACTTTTGGGATTTACACGTATCATTTTGAAATATATATTTTGGATACTTCTAAATTTTAACTATGTGTATTAGAATATGCAACTATAATAAATGTGTTTTGAAATTTTCTCCTCTATCCATAATCACCCTCAAAACACTAAAAATATGAGAAAGCTAGACTTTTCGTAGAATGACTTGGACTTAATTCTGAAAAATAATCTTCTTTAATTTTTTCACTTCATGCAGTTAAGGGAAATGTTACAATATTTTAACTCTAAAGTGATATACGAATACTTCTGTTAATTTTCATAAGAAATTTATATGAATGAGCATTAGATTAGTACCAATCACGCTGAACATTCAGTACAATGTACGTTCATATAATTTTTAGTTCAGGCACCCTTTGGAATGGGTTGAGTTCACTGATGCTTAAACTCTCTAACTTCGAGAGCATTTGTCAACTATCTTGTATATAGTTTGTTATTTTATTTGTGTCAGTGTGAAGTCAGTTACGAAGAGAGAATTGTTCTTTTTGTTGTTTCTCAGATCCCAATCAATTCCTTGTGAAGAAGAGGTGGTAGGAGCCCCTGAGCAGGATGCTGCTTTCACTGACATTCCAGACACATCTGGTCGAGAATCGCAACGCCTTCTCATGCTTCAGTTCAGTGTAGACCAGTTGGCATTGGAGGTAATGCAGAAAATGAATCCTTAAAACCTCTGATTCTAGATTTTACATTCTTATATCAAACTCCCAGAAAATTTGAGTTTATTTTGATTTTGTTTCTTGCTTTAATTTTGCAAGAATTTATTCTTGTGTGTAGTTTTTACTTTTACCTAATTCTTGTCTTTCTGTTCCTTCTAGATTTTTATGTGGGCTTGATAAATGACCTAGGAATATTCACAATAATAAATTCATTTTTGTCAAGATTTGCTGTGATAATTGTTCGGAAGAAAGTAAAATTTCTTGTTTGTATGCCCATTTGTTGTAATCTTATAAAAATAATATTTTGTGTACTAAAAACATTTATAAATATTTTTTTATATCACTGTTAAATAGTTTTGAAGGTTGAATTCAACACCTGTTAAACTATGATATAGTAGTTACTAGTTTATACTCCATAGTTCCAACAAATTTGCAGTTCACTCAAAATTTGGTGATAGATAATTTGATCAAGGCCACGTATTTTATTTTATTTTAAAAGATCTAAAGAAAATGTTTCGAGTTTTCTGCTCTTTAAGAATAGAATTGTATATTCTTATGGCATTTATGTATGTAACCATTCTTTGTTCTATTAGTAAGATACCTTTTAGGGATATTTAATTTTTTGTTTCTGGTTATTCTGTTTGAATTCAAATATTATTCCACATTTACGGGTTAGATATTATGTCTTTTTTTAGGTATTCTGTATGTTTGTCCAAATGCAATCCACAATCAAAAAGTATTACCATTATTATCAAGTTTCAGTTCTTTTTATTTTTACATGATTAATTTATGTATCAAAATTAAATGAGATCTTTGTAGTTACCAAAAGTTCGAATCCCTTGAATCTATTATGATGATCCGAACTAATGTTTCTGACAGTGGTGGTCTAGTGGTAGCGTCTTCGCTACTACGATTCCGCTGAGTACAAACTGTGCTTGGCTGAATTAAGTGAAGTTTTCAGCTGGGGTTTCCCTCACCTACCCTGGACAAATGTGGGTTCGGTACCATAAGTTCCCCGGCAACCCAACATCTCTACTTCCCAATTCCCTTACCGAAGTCCAACGGTTAGGTGGAAGAACAGGTCTCATGGCCTGAACGTCACCAAAAGTCATAAAATAAATAATAATAAAAATAATGTTCGTTGCAAGAGCCATGCAACATCAATTTACTTGTGAAAAATATTTATTTTTGTTTGTTATTCTAGGTGTAACAAGTTTTCAAAATGGAAGAAGTTCCAACCTTACAATATGTGTTATGGACTATGTATGGTTTGAATTTCTAGTAAATTTTTTTTTCTTACTTCGAATTGTTTATTAGGGAAACTCATGAAAGAGAATTATGTTGAATAAATTGATAATTTTTGTCACTAATCATCCTTTCTTCCTAAGCAAAGTTAGTGATATTGTTGTGATTGTTGTACTTGTAGGTTCAGTCCAGAGGCCGTAGCATCGCAGAGCTCCAAGTGTCTGGAGTGCGAGCTGCTTACACTCGACGGACGTTTGACACGATTTTGCAGCTGAGTGTTCACAGCCTTCTGCTGGTCGATGCTCTTCAAACATACGGACCTGATTTTGAACTCCTTGTTGCCAGTCATAAACATGTTGGGTAAAATGCTACAGTTTTCATTGTAACCGAGAGATAAAAGTTGTATGTTTTTTTGATCAATGAGGTCTTTACTAAATGTCACTGATATCTTAGTTCTACATAAGTAATATTTCAAAGAGATTATTCCATAGATTTATCACCTTTGGTGCAATGTAGTAAGACCAGTCAAAGACCAGTCTGTGATCAAAGATACGTGATTGAAAGTATGACAGTGTAATGCACAAGAGGGTTTGATGAGGGTTGAAACATGATAAAATATGATCATAAATAAAAGAATAATGCATAGAACAAGTGAGGTTACTGTAATTAAATTTTTTAATTCTTTGCCAGATGACTTGAAAATCATTAATACAGAAAGTAATAAAATTTTAAAAGAAAAGTTTCTGACATGGTTACTAGCGAATGAGCAATTATTTACAAATATATTTCCGATATTGCTTTGAAGTTGGATGAATAAAAATGTTATTAAGAATAAATATTTTATCTATAATACAATTTAGTATAAGGTCAATATTATTTAGTGTATAAGTTTATATTTTAATTTTATGTATAAGGCACTTACGTGTCTACCTCTACAGGTTGTATCCTTTTTTGCATAAAATGTAACAAATTTGTACACGGTAAATAAAAATAAATATCTTTGACGTAGATTCTCGTCGAGAGAACCTTTGATCCTAGCTCTCATCATAGATATGACATAGAAATATGACCGTGTAATACTGGCCTGAGTGTAATGTATAGTAGTATTTTGGAGAGTATTTTTTATTATCGAGTCACCCGAGGTCTTTTGATTCTAGGATGGATAGTGTTAGTGGCAGCTTGAGGGACAGTGAGCCGACTTCCCCGACGTCACCTGGCTCTCCCGAACCCTCCAATCAGAGAGCAGCTAAAGCTACATCGCCCATCGCCTTGACTCAGGCTCTTAGCAGTTTGCAAGCAGACACCCCTTCATGGCAAAGAGGTAATGTGATTTTGAAGTAGAATACTTTGCATCTTGGAAACTTCAATTTTCTTAGAAATTCAGTCTGTAACAATTCTTTGGAAAATGTCTACGGAGTCGCTACAATGAAATATTTTACAAGTCTTTTAATTACTATGCTTTTAAAAGGTCTTCCTCTCATTCGTGGCTATTGCTATTGTGGTAATTGGATTAAGTTTATCAGCAGACTAGTTAGAGTAAATAAAATAATGTGTTACCAAAATAGCAGTTAAACACTGCGTATGATCATGTGACTCATACAAGAAAACATTATTTACAATGGCAGGGGCAACAGAGAAAACATACACAATCATTTAGATATATAAAGTACTCGGCATTTGTTGTAGATGTTTGCAAGTGTTCTCAAAGTTTTTTGCAACAAGTTTGTACACTTTTAAACCCAGCTCTTCACTAAAAAAACTGTAGTGTGGTTATATGTCCATGAGTAAATTTTGAGATTTTCTTTTATGAGGCAAAACGGAAAAAAAAAAAAAAAAAAAAAATGAAATTCAGTAATTTCGATGCTCCTCCAAAATTCCTTGTGAAATGATTACGTCTGGTTACACTTCAGCTCTTATGTGAATTGTCGTCTCACTGCTGTGTCCCACTGTGGCATAATTTAGAATTCACCATTTGAAGTTCACGTCGAAGCTTCCTTGAGAGCCCTAGAAGGTCCCTGTTTCTCAAACTGAATCTTGTTGCCTAGAAGGTCCCTGTTTCTCAAACTGAATCTTGTTGCCTAGAAGGTTGGCCTGGTGACGGCAATCGGTCATTCATAGACAATATGGATCAATTGGGTTTTCTCTTAGAATGGGGGTGAAATCCCACTGTCATCAGGAATCAAGTGACCATTGTCTGGGACTTTCCGTTTATTAGGATTTCACTAGTTTTCTTTGCGTAAAAGTTACTTCTCTTGGTGTGTCTTAAATTATGTGTGTGGCATGTGTTCGCTACACTCATATTCACCCCAAAACATTGAAGGAACAGCTTTCCTCTCCTAAAATTCAATTATAGTCTCCCCTGCATTGTTGAATGATTTCTTGAAAAAGAAAAGAAAGAAAAAAAGGCGAACTGTATTTGGGTAAATATGATTGCATCTGATTTGATTTGTTTGTTTCAGCTGTGTCGCCAACCTTTCCGGTGCCTGTGTCTCCACCTGGACCCACTTCACCTCCTCCGTCTTCTTTCACGACTTTCACTGTCCAGTCTCAGTACTTGAATTGCACTGAAGTGCTTGATGCTGAAGCATTGATCACTATTGAGATTTGGTTAGTGAGTCCTAAGAGTCCCGATTCAAATGGAGAAGCTCTTCAGACTGCTTCTATACAATTCAACAATTTGGACATCATTGGTAAGTACGTCTTAAGGAATTTGCAGAGTGAATTCTTGATTCTTATTTCTGAAGGGTAGAGCTGAACAGAACCAGTTAGTTTTATAAAACTGGGTTTTTTACCTACATTAGTAATATTACCTATCGATAAATACATTCACAATGGTTTTGAGTAAGGCGTATTTCATTCACTTTGGTGCTATGAATTTTATCTTGGACTGTGGTGTGTCTATGTTTTTCTATTACCTAGCGCAGAAGGTAAAATCTAGAACTTGGAAATTCTTTACACACACTCTTTAGGATAAATCCGTGTAAACCACTAGGGAACTTTTTCCAAAATTATTTTGAAATTGTTTTTATTAAATTAAAAAGTGTATTTTGTGTGACAGTTTCATTGTAGAGACTGTTTCATGAAAAGGTTTCGCATATGCCACACATTATATGCAAGTGAAAATGCAAAACAAAAAACTTCAGGATTTCTGAAATGTGTTCTATTTGATAAAGAATGAGTAATTTGTACGTCCAATGAGACTGTTAATGCTTCTAACTCATTTTTGTTTCACATAAGAACAGGTAGAGAATTTCGTGGTTCTTTGTGTTCATACTGCAGTGTCAAAGAACGATACCTTTTACACATATAATGCAATGCAGTTGTAATAAATTGTTTCAGCCAATCAGGAGACTATAGTGGAACTCGTTGGATTTGCAAGACGAGTGTTTCCTCCTTCCAAACCGTTTCCCAAGAGGCCGATCGTTCCTCCCGTTATGAACCTGCAGGGTGCTATGTTCTCCTCCAACTCTGAAACTCCCGCTCGCGTGGCGAGTCCGCGGTCCGACGCAGATAGCACAGCCGAGCAAAACGGAGCGCTTCCTACCAGAACTGAGCTCACCTTCGATTTCCATCGGCTGAATGTTCTACTCCTCAGAGCCGTCTACAAAGACGGTACTCTGGTGGGCAGGAAAATCGCTACTGCCACCATGTCAGAAGCTATGATCCAAGCCACTGTCGGTGAGATATACTTCTTATATATTTGCACTTTGAGATAAGTGAAGGTTTGGGAAAATGAGGAAATACTATAGAATTTAGAGTGTTTCCAAATAGTGTATAAGTAAAAAGATGATCTGAGTGCCTAGACCGCAGATGGTTTAATTGTCGTATCCTGGCTGATGTGAATTATCGTATTGGCCCATGTATAGTGCAACGTTTTTTCCCCCTTCCCCCAATATGTAGGGCTTACCTTTAAAAGTAGTATTTTTAGTATATTGACCGAGTTCGATAACAAGTTTTGAATAAAAGGATCTTGCATTGTTCATTAGTAATAATTAAAAATAATAAAATAAAGAGGGAATTTCCTTCTTCTGAGTTTTCCTACAAAATACTTGGTACTACGCTATATTCGCGGCCGTATAATATTCCGGCCAATATGGTTTTTTTTTTTGGTTGATTCTCTTTATGTCACAGTCCTATACCTCATGAGATGTACATACCTGCATAAATCATATGTGTATTTCTGTAATGATACCTGGTACTGTTTAGAGGTTGCCTAATTCCTCAGTGCCTTTGTCTTTGCATATTTATAAACTGTACTTCAATCACTCCTCGTCAAATTGGCTTGCTGACCCAATCTCTTTGAATATCATTCATGTAAGCTGAATAAACCATGTACTTAACCTGAGTTAGCTTCTTATTGTGATGGCCGTGGATGGGTGATGTGTTGAACTACCAGTCTTGGACTAGTCAGCCATCAGTAGAAAAAGTACAGGATCTATCCTCGGGATTATAGTAGCTGTAGTTCAGTGCTGGTAACTAAATCACGGTGAAATCCTCAGTGTATGTTCAGGTTTTCTAATTGTGACAGTTAGTCTTTTTTAAGTATGATTTTTACCCTACCCCTGTTAAAATTTTGGAAGTTTGTATTCACAATTGGATATTGGTGGTGCAATACTAATATTCATTTTTAAGAATAAATGAAAGATGTGGTGTTGTTTACTAGTAAAATATTTATTCAGGAAGTAGCTGGCGTCTTCCGCCTGACAATGCCAAGTATCAGAGGGCGATTCATTTATTCTTAGAAAAAGGTTTTATTCCTCATCATGTAGGTTAAAAGTAAACTGTAAAACTTATGATTCTCATTGATACAAATTACGAAAAAAAGTGACTAGAGAAAAAAAATTATTTATCTAGCTGTATAAAATTATTTATTCATAATCTGTGTGACAGAAAGAAATATTTTAGTATTCCGTGATATTTTTTATGTTGGAAAAAGAGTTTTTCATTTGAAATTATTGGAGAGCACTAAAGTACTAGTATTTTCATGGATGTTAGATCAGATATTTTGCAAATCCTCACCAACTTTGCCCCCCAAAATAAATGTTTTGTAGCCAATTTCTATTATTTAATAATACATCAATTTTTTAAATTTAGAATTTTAACAAAATACTGTGTATTATTGATGATCATTGTTAATCATTATTAATTAAATTTATTTAAAGGATTATTTTTTTCCCTTTGGGTAGAGGCAGATTTTATATCCACACTCTCTGGGCTCTTGCCTGTGGGCTGCGGTCCATTGAAGTAATTCATCTCTAATTTAGAGTTATTTTAAAGTTGTAATTTATAAACAATGTTTCCCGAATAATCTATCATACTTGAGAAATAACTTTTTTGTGTCTTATTCGTACAAATTTGTTGATACTATAACACATAGGTAACCTTTTATTCTTATCCAAGGAGTAAAGTGTTGAAATGTTAAATTTGCCTCTGCCTTAGGACCTTTGATTGGAATTGAAAGTATGGTCCCTTGCTTGATTTTGTAGAGTAATTTTGTTTATAGTCTTCCACGTGGTCCTACGCTTTCTTGACTATACATTAATTATTATTGAAGAATTACACTTTTTAATTTTATTGTAAGCTTTCTCTTTCTTTCTCAATTCATAGGTTCAGAATTGACAGTCCAAGGATCTTTGGGTGGATTACAAGTCCTCGACCAAACACCAGAGGGTCAGAAGCACCAACGAATCCTCAGTCTGGGCAAAGATCCCTTGATTCATCGCTCGTTTGATCTCGTGAGTTGTCTCAATGCTGAGATTTACTCAATCGGCCAAACGTTGCCTCTGCAGGAAGAAGTGAGGGCTTTCAGTTTCAATGTACATCGCTCTTTAGAAAGTCTTCCTCAAGGTAAGGAATGCCATAGATCCATAGGTTGGGACTCTATATTTTCCAGCGTACTACGTCAGTTTGTTTCATTGTATTGTTAATTAATCTCATTATACGTGATATTGAAAAGAATACTGTCAAACCCCACACACACTAACACGCAAGCACATGTGCACACATTCTTAATGCTCTTGATTGTAATAGGGGTGTAATTTCATTTATAATTGGAAGGAGTGTCTTTTGTGAAATGTAATTTCATTTGTGATTTTTCTTTAGATTGTGCTGACATAAAAATTCGTATGGCTTCTGTGTGGTATACACATTCTCCACGCTTGATTACTGAACTACAGTCGTGTGCTACGGAATTCAAACAATATCTGAGTAATGTAGCTCGATCCATTCGCTCTGCTGCCACAGAAATGGCTATTGGCTTGGTACATGCCAGGTAGATATTCTTTTTTAATTATTTCTTCCCTTCGGTGTAACTTCTGTTTCTCTTAATTCTTACAAGTACAGGAATCAAAAGTTTATGCCACATGTATTAAAGGAGGATTGCCATCATTCTTTTTCTAATAATATCTTTCATGAAAGGAACTGATATCGGTCAACTTCTGTTTTCCCTTTTAAATATGTTTGCAGTTGATAAAACAGTTTCTTATTGCTGATTAATTTGGATTCGTTTATTCAATTATTAATTTATTATTTATTTAATTATTTACTTATTCTTTCATCATTCATTCAAGCATGTGATCCATTTTGTACGTTTTATTTCCAACTTTCATAAAACCATGAGTGAATATTTCTTGTACGTCGAAACATAGTGAGTTATTAACAAAAAATAAAAATTATTCATCCATAAAAGGTTGTAAGTTTTTAACTATTTATTTAATTAGATTACATAATGGACGTTAATAGTCGTAGAATATTTCTTAATCTTCTATTTGGTACATACAAATTAATTTTAAAGTGACGTCATTAAACTCTTCCTTTTCATAGAGCTGAAGCCTTGGCACAGAGTCTGTACATGAACAGCAGGCTCTCTTCCTCATTCTACGGAGGCTCCACCTCTGAAGTGTCGTCCCCTCGTCGCAGGAGACGGAGCAGTGTGACACAATCCAATGAAATGCTGGAAACGATTGGAAGTACCAGAGGCACCACGCCGCACACTCCCTTCAGTCCGAGTGACGATGAATATGCGGAATCGATCATTGACATCAGGTATTTACTGCTTTTGTGTTTGCTACTTGGTTTTGTACTTGAGCCAAAGAGAGACAATGCATTCATTCAGCGCCTGAAATAGTTTCTTCCCTCTTGGAAGTCTTTTGCTCATTTTCATGATTACAAAGTTCAACTTCTTCCCCTCCACAAAGATAGAAGAATTTGAAAAGAACTCGAAAAACAACAAAATTCATGTCTGTTTTTTGGTTTATGATGTGAAAACTATACACCTTCCAAAGAAATACAACAATGTTTTTTTTTTTGGGTTCTCAGATGAAAGTTTGCCCATTACTGCACACAATTTTTCCCGTTAACGCGCATTGTTTATACTCCTGTAAATTCATTGAAAGTTTTGGAGAATTTCTGAATCTTTGTTCTGTGTGTTTTTACAAGGTTTGCTTTAAATGCTGTTTATAAATATCAACTTCCTCCCCTTGAGAAAGTTTGGAAAATTAGAAAAGATTGTGCTTTTGTACTTTTTTTATTTAGATGAATAATAGTTTACATGTTAGAGCTTTTGTTACATTTATACACCAGAAATGTTAAGAGAGTTTTGCAAATGTTTTTTCCCTTTTTATGGGATATTGAGATGACGAATAATTTACAAATTATGTATTTCCTTACCAGTAAATATAATATAATAAAAGTATTGTTACAGTGTCATTCCTATTACGGTAAATTAATACTGCTACATAGGAATACAACTTTGCCACCCTGTTATAAATATTGAAATATGAAAAAAAAAAAAAAAAAATTAAATCTGCCCCTTGTTATCCACATTGATTCATTAATTTTCCATATTATTATTATTGTCGGATATGTAAATATTGCTTGTCAGAGCTTTGATTAACTGAAACAATCTTCCGTATTTAAGAAAATAATCTTAATAATGAATATAACACGGAAAATGATTTTTTTCTCTCTCGAACAATTTAATGTACTTGATTCTGATAAGGGTTAATTTCATGATATTATTATTAATAATATATATTTTTTTACATTCCTTTGAAAGTTGTAATAACTCCTGCATTCATGTAACATATATTGTTGTGGAAAAGTTTGAGTGTAATGTGTGTACATTTTTTTAAGGAATGTTATTCCTTATGCTTCGTTAATTCGGTTATGGAGTGTCATTCAAACCTTTCCAAAAAAAAAAAAGAAGTAAGTAGCGATGGCGCCGATGGGGAGGATTCTGCCTGAGTGATGTTGTTGTGCAAAAAGAATCGAAAACAATAATATGCGATTTGTGTAATTCTGCATATCATTTGAGTTGTTTGGAAAGAAAGAAATATATACTAATTGATAAGATGTCTATAATTTGTTGTGTTGACATCGACGTAATCTCGATACCTGTATCATAGAAGCAGATAAACACAAAACAAGTATTAATAATTTCAAATGTCTACTAAAGCTGACCCTGAATGAAAATGAGAAGCTCAGAAATGAGAAAAATTCCTTGACTACTGAGATCCACAAGCTGAAAAATTTGGTTGCAGAACAGGATAGGAGTGTTGTTGATCCTTATCCTCATCAGCATGATGGAGAAAAAGCTGATTTAGCTCAGAAATATGATTCACTCATGGATAAATATAATAATGTTTGGAAGGAAAAGATATTATTGGAGAACTGAAACAAGGTTCTAACAGATAATGTTAACTTATTGGAATTCAAGATAAAAAGTCTCAGTGAATCTCAAACGTTCTCTAAAATGTCACTTGCTCAGATATTAACTAGTGATAAACCTTCAGCTCCTAAAAGCTCTTTAGTTGACACTGCTCCGATGATTGTAAAAAGTATTACCAAAATGACTGAAGAACAGATTGTAGCAAAAATTAAATCACTTGATCCTGCCCTTATGGGGATTGGTTTTTGACAATTAATAACAATTAAAAATAAAGGTGCTGTAAAACTGTGTTGTAATAACAATAGTGAAAATAATAAACTACAACAGAAGATTGAACATATGTTTGGAGATGAACTAAAAGTAGAAAAAGAAAAATTATTAAATCCTTGTCTCAAGATAATCCTGAGAAGCTAGCCAGCATGACAAGAATCCCAAGATTCAAGTGCAACATGTTAAAGGAGGAAACTTGGAAAGACCAACACATCAATGGAGTCTGTTCTTCATTTACATGAATTAATGTGAAGAGGGAGGATTGCTATTGGCTTTGAATCCTGCAACGTTTTTGAAGATATTAACCTTAGACGTTGTTTTTCCTGTAATGGGTATTGGCAATGTGCTAAAAAGTGTTCTAAAAGTAAATCATGCTCAAAATGCGCCGGGGATCGTGATACTCGAGCTTGTGATAGTAGTGAAAGGAAATGCATAAACTGTTACAGTGAACCATCTGCAAGGAGAAAATTTCAATGTTCGCCACTATGCCTATGAAACTTCTGAATGTGAATATTTCAAGTTACAAGTGAACAAAGGGAGATCTAAGTCCAATTACTCACAACTGTAATGAACCTGGATCTTGAACAAATAATTTAAATGTTTTTAGTGGTGACATTGATCTTGTTAACAACAAATTTATTATTCATGGTATTTCCATTCTACATTTAAATTTTAGAAGTATCACATGTAACATAACACTTCTTGAACTTTTACTCAAAAAGTTACGTAGGAAACCTGATGTGATTGTGTGTTCAGAAGCTTGGCTGCTGCATGGTCCACGATTTGTAAATATTCCAGGCTTCATCTATCATAGCAACAACTACAATAAATAAGGTGGATGGCATTGTTATTTTTGTTAAGAAAACCTTCCATGTAATAAGTGTAATCGAATCTTTTAACAACCTGAAAGTGCTTTCTATTTATAATCATAAATACCAATTCTGTTGTCTGTATATAAATACAGTTACTAGACCAAATAATCCAGTTTTTCCTTATATTTGAACTTGCATCAATCACATTTAGGTTAAAACTACTGCTGATGTTAGGGCATGCAGGTTATTGTACCAATTGAATGACCACTTGCCCATTATTGTGAATTTTGGTACCTCAATTACTAAGAATTGAGGAAAAATACCTATGAAAAAATTAAACTATAAGAAATTAGATAATCTCTGTGCTTTGGAGGCAAGCATATAGTAACTAACACTGCTGACCCTAATCAAGCTACTGAGCATTTTATAAGTATGCTTAAAGCTTTGATTTTTTTGTTCTGAAAAGAAAATGGACAGGAAAAGCAAATCACGTAAAGATTGGACTACCGACGGTTTAATATGTTCGTGCAATACTAAAGACAAATTGTATAAAGCCTGGAAACAACATCCTGATATACGTGAATATAAAGATAGATTTAATTCTTATTCAAAATTGCTAAAGAAGTTATTAAATAGGTCCAAAAATAAATATGATCAGAAAAAACTACAAAATGCTGATTCTAAAAAAAATATGGGATTATGTTAATGAAAAAACTAACAGTAAAAGCAAGCAAAAATTGGTTATTAATGAACTTCAAGTTAATGGAAGTACCATTACTAATGAAAAATTAATATATAGTCTTTTTAATGAACATTTTAACAGTGTTGGACACATAATTGCAGAGGGATTGGTCACTCCTGAAACAATACATAATCTTCCTAAAATCCCTATTAACTCAAGTTCTATTTGTCTTTTCCCTACGGATCACAGAGAAGTCATAAAGACCATTTGAAATTTGGGCAATAAAACCGGTGGAATTGACAGCATAAGTGGCTATACATTAAAGGGTATATGAAATTCCATTAGTATTCCTGTTGTACATATAATTAACCAAACCTTATTGACTGGCATCTGCCCTGAACATTTCAAAACAGAAGAAGTGGTCCCTGTATACAAATCTGGTTCTCAGTTAGATAATTGTAGACCCATTTCTCTCATATCTAGTATAAGTAAGGTTTTTGAAAAAATATTATATTATAGACTTAATAATTTCTTTGTTAAACATAATATTATTAATAATAAGCAGTTTGGATTTGTGTCTGGGAAGGGTATCAAAGATGCTTTGGCCTACATAGTGGAATTTTTATATTCCAATCTAGATGAAAGTAAGAAAACTGCTGCAGTATTCTTAGCCAAAGCCTTTGACACTGTAAATCGTGGCAAGTTGTTATCTAAATTAGACAGTTATGAGTTAAGAGGAATTGCTCAAGATCTAATAAAAAGTTATTTAACAAATAGACATCAGAATGTCAGAATTTGTGTTGGGACAATAGGTAACCAAACTAATTTGGATGTAGGTGTCCCGCAGGGAACTGTTCTGGGACTACCCTTGTTCATAATCTATATGAATGACCTACTTTTTCTACCATATGCTGATGACACAGTTATTCTCTTTACTGCAGATAGTTGGAATAATATTGAACCTCAAATTAACACAACTCTGTGTGTGATGTGATATATTGGTGGATATATCACTTACATTGAAGTATTTCAACACTTCTATTTTTCATAACGTTTTTTTCGATAATTTAAATTAACTTTAGTAGATAGATATATGCTGTCACAGACTTTTTTGTAGAACCCTTTGAGATGAACAATTTTGCCACTTATAGTTGTCATCTATTTCCAACAACTACACCTCCCAGGGGACTAACATCTAGTAAGTACGTGATTGGCAAACATGGGACCCCGAGCTGAGTCTGGCATTACTTCCACTTAATTGTGCTGGGCTCCTTCCTTTCTCTTTTCTGACCTCCCTTGGTCACCTCTTGTTCTTTTCGATCCCGACGCTATTAAGGCTAGGGTATCTTTCATTTTCCTCATCCCTCTCATTTTTTGTTGGCTCTCCCTAGTGCATAACTGCATTTTCCCTACCTGTACAAGTTTTTCGGGCGTCAATGACCTTTGATGTCGACATGAGCCGTAAAGCCCCACAGAAAAAAAAATAAAATAAAATAACCATTTAGGCAGCGTAAGTGAATATGGCCTACCCCCACCCCCCGATTTCATTGACATTTATCTTCAACTTTATTTTTTATCTTTCTTTTCATACATTAAAAAAATAAAAGGTAACCTATGTTCATCCTGCACATGTTAACTATCTCCTTGCTAAATTTCATCACGATCGGTTCTGTGGTGTAATCGTGATTAAGTAACAAACAGACAGACACGCTTTCGCATTACGCATTACATATATTAGTGTGGATGGTGCAGTTGATGAACAGTGATTAATTTCAACATGTTGTTGTTGCTTTTGTTGCAGATTGGATATAATTCTGGATTCTCCTGTGGTTGTTCTCCCCCGTCAGCCAAGCAGCTCGCAAGTGTTTGTGGCTCATTTAGGAAAAATATCTATAAGCAACAGTCCAGAGAAAACGGAAGGATGTGAAGACACTTTGCAAACTAACAAGAATGGAATGACGTTGGAACAAGAGTTATGGGGGATGGGTCGCCATGAACATTACCTCATAGAAATTAGAGACATGAACTTGTATTCTTTGAACACCGAAAATCGTGTGGCGCAGGAAACTTCTCACGGCTCCTAGTAAGGTCCTACTATGACTTCCATGAAAGTATTTATAAACACAATAATCAGACCTCAGTTGTTGAATTGAAATGATCCGTAAATTCTGCCAAGGTTCTGTCTGTCAGATTTTGTCTTCTGTTTAACAGAAATGCCTTTTTAAGGTATTATATCCGTGTTGACCAAAGTCAAGATAACTTGGAAATATTCACCAAAGTAGTTCTAATTAATTAATAATTCATTCTGCTGATTTTTACTGTTTTGGATGAGGACAATTATTTTGTCATTTTAGAATTTGTTAATAAATTGAGATTGTTGTTTGTCTCTTTCTTTGACGAGGGTTGCCTTGTCTTCAGACACACAATGCAGCTGGCATTTCCCGTAGAATGATTTATTTTCTTCAGTTTATGGTGAATTATTCTTAAAAATGCCCCGTAAAGTATGAAAATATTAACGTCATTGTGTTGTTATTTCCATTTGTAATGTGTTAGTTCTTTTTTCTTCGCTGTGTTAAGTTGGTACTTTTGCCAGGATATCAAAAATACGTAAGTCTGCGAAAGTTTGTTCTTCTAAGCCCATAGTAATTTAAAGTGACAATTTTCCACCATAAGGGTATGAAAATTCATCCCCTCACTGGATAGGGAATGGTTCAAACCAAAATTTGAGACATTTTTGGGGACTACTTAAGCCTAGTCGCTCTGACGGATATAATACCTCAAGAGATGAAATTGAAGAGGAGAGATATTAGGTTGCTGTTGATGTGAATCCTCGATTTGCTCTTACCATATTTACCCGAATATAGTCCCCACCTTTTTTTTTTCTCAAAAAAGTCACCAGAAATCCTATATTAGGAGTTTAAGACAGGGAAAATTCTAATTCAAAGTTTCATGGGTGATACCGAGTTAAAGGGCCCTCATGACCTTGACGTTAACATGCCCTAAAGCCCCCACAAAAAAGAAATACTGAGTTAAGAGGATACGAGCCATATAGGTAACATAACATCGATTGATTACGATGGAATTCGATGCTCATTCAAAGTAGAAACCGAACTGGTCCATGTCGTCTAGAAATGACCGATTGCCGTCACCGTGCTTACCGTGACACACGCGTTTTTCAAGACGGGAATCTTCTTTGACACAACAGAAGTTGGGCGATCAAAGATGCTTTGATGCTAACATTGAACTGCGAGTTTATAAAATGCTCAATAATGCTCAGATACACACAAATAAAGCAGCGGAATGAGAATTTGAAGTAGAGCCCTAAGTCCGTGTGGATCTGGCGAATTCAAGAGAATAAGTTGAATTGCACCAGTCAGCTTCTCATTTTAATAATAATAATAATTGATTAGTCTGCTAGTGAGCAATGCTAGGTGGCAGATAGAAATGAATACATACATAATAAAATAATATGAAGTTAAAAAACAAACAAATCATCAATATCTATAAAACTATCTATAGAATACACACACAAATGGAATAAAATGCTTAGAAAATTATTACACATGGTTACAACGAGAAAGAAATTAGATTTAAGAAGTTAATTATCTACACGAGGCTCATATGTGCATATATTCACACACATACATACATACACAAACACATTTTCGCATACAAACAGATACAGAAACACACTCATACGTCCAAACACGCTCAATATACACACATATGTCATTACTCCTCCTATACCTTTAGCGTAAAAGTAATTGTTATAACTTAAATAAAAGAAATTAATAACTATAAAAAATAAAACCTAAAAAGGAGTTACTGAGAGCACATCACTACACTTCACTACTTTCACTCTGAGCGTTTTCTATACCCTAAGACTCCAATCAGCTTGCTACACTTCACTGCACTTCGATTGAATCCGATCTAATTCATTGATCTGACCCTTCCTATACGGATCCCAGCAAGCGACTCCATTCTCCAGTATAGGTCAAACTAATGAAGTGTATGCCAAGCTTTTAGATTTCGAGTTCCCTCTTCTAAGTATGCGTCTTACAAAGTTCAGCACTCTCCAAGCTTTCTGCATTGTGTATTTAACATGTTCTGTTCAATTTATGTCATGAGAAATTATAACACCTAAGTATTTATTGTATGAAACTTCAGGAATAGTATGATGATTTAATGAATAGTTCAGAGCAGGTTTTGTTTTTGATCTGGAAAAACATTAAGATTTACATTTTAGAGTGTTTATTTTCATTTTATTCATCTCAGCCCATTTCCACAATTTGTTTAGATCGTTTTGTAACACATTTTGGTCTTCGTCTTCTTTAATATTCCAATATATAATACAGTCCTCTACAAATAAACACATTATTGAATTAATGTGGTCTGATATATCATAATATATGCAAGGAATGAAGTGGACCCAATACGCTTCCCTGTGGTACTCCTGATGTCACTGTGATTTCTTTAGAGGAGCACCCATCTATTCTAACTTGTTGTGAACGATCCCAGAGAAATTTACAAATCCATTTGACAGCACTCAGATCATTTTCTGACTTTGCGATTTTTGCAAGAAGATGGTCATGTGGCACTAAATCGAATGCTTTTGATAAATCAATTACTATTGCATCAGTTCTTCCCCCCTCGTCAAGTGACTCAGCTAAGTCCTGGCAAACGGAAATAAGTTGGCTCTCACACGAGTACCCAGATCTAAAACCGTGTTAAGCAGGATGTAGAAAATTATTTTTTTCCCAAATAATCTGCAATAATATGTTCCATCTGTTTACATACTACGGAGGTTAAGCTAATTGGTCGATAATTAGTAACTAAAGAGAGATCACCTCCTTTGTGAATTGGTACCACAATAGCCCTAAAGCCCTTATGATTATACTTAGGAGAGCCAACCACTTCCTGTAGAATTTTGATTGAGCTTTTCTCTTCAGAAAGTTGATTTTACTCAACTTCATTCTTTTTCTAAATTTTGCCTCCTAAAGTAAGGGGGTTGGACTATATTCGGGTAAATATGGTAATAACCTCAATATTTCATTTAATAAATTACCTTTAGAACAGTAACATGTTTGGAAGAACTCGGTTCTTCAGTAGCAGTATTCATGTTAGTAAGTTTGTGAGTAACAAATGTTTCTTTTTGTTTACATGCAGTCATCCAACGTTAGATGTTCCACTCATGAGACCAGAGAAATTCTATTCTTGTGCAGAGGATGGGAAACCGATTTTGCACAACACAATAATAAAACTGCAAGTGGATCGGGACATTGGTCGAAGCTTCATGCGCCAGTCGGACAGTTTCCCTACAGTCCTATTGGGACAAGATGCTGGCACGGAATTTCACAAGTTAGAGCAGCAAGATTTACTACATGTAAGTTTTGTTAAAATAATTTATTATAAATATATTTATATACAAGTTACAGACCCTATGGTAACAAATTTGGGGCCCTTTTGCAAATTTAATTTAATTGGTCCCACCTGAAAGAAATATGTGTGACGTTTTAAAATATTTTTTAGTTTTTAAATGCAAAATTACAGTTACACTAGGACTATTACAGCAATTGTGTTACTTTAAAATATAGCAAAAGTATGGTGAACCTGAACCGAATTACTTTGGACATATTTTTTTCTATAGTTCTTTAATTTGTTTGCTCTAGTTGTATTAATGTTGTGTAATTGGTCGTTGGGCGACTCTCAAGCATCTCCTCCCCTCTCTGAACAGCAGCTTCTGGACAGATCACTTGTTTCAAAAATTAATTCTTGTATTTAGTAGACTCTAATTGGCGATTAAGCACAAAAACCGTGAAGTCTATGTTACTTTCCACCAGAGCAAGGTCTTCAGTGGATTTGGGTGTATCCTATTTGGTTGTTTCCTAGATATGATCTGGGGGAAGTGAAATTAATCAATCCCGTATCAATTGATTCTTCTCTATGAATTTAAGTTTCAATTACCAATATGTGAATTTTGTGTGTGCACTGTTTCCCAGATATTTCAATGGATGTGTTTTCAAAAAGGTCTTAAATCCAAAGTCTTGACGTTCATACCTTTACTGTCAAATATCAATATTTCTTTTTGTATATCTAATACATGATTTAAAGCAATCCTTTTGTTATTGTACTATTTTTTGTATATTTCTTAAATTGATTTAATGTATAAGTTATTACAATTTATTATATCTGAAGAAAATTCAAACCAAGGGTTGAAACTTAAGGAGTTAAAGAAACTATCACAATATATGTTGAGTACAGATTATCTAGAGATCTTTTATTATAGTCAATTATTCTAATCTCCTGCTTTTCTTTGGATGAGTCCTCTGTCTTTATAATTTGGTTATACACTTTGTGCAGCAAAAATCTTCTGGTATCAATTCAATTTTATGTTCTTCAGAGATTTTATATTTAAAATTCATGAGTCAAACTTATGTCCCTTACTCCTTTGAAGATTTTATTTATTTTTGCAAAGAATCCTGTAAGAAATAAGTTTTGTAATTATTGGATGCTGTTTTCAGATCTCCGGTCGAGTGGAGAGTGCTCTGAAAGTGTCGTTGTCTCGTGATCAGTATGAACAACTCCTCGACACTGTAGAGAGTTTGGTGAGTCACCAGAAGTCGGACGAAGAGTCTGCTCCGGAAGGCAGACATCTTTCCAACATTGAAGAGGAGGAGTCTGATTTTCATATCGGAGTGTCCACTCTGAAGATGGATCCCACTGTGCGTGCCAAGATGTTGAACATTCCTACCTCAATGAACAAGCAGAAGACTGACACGCGACATGTCCTCTGTCTCAAAGGTGATCTAGTGATGTGAACGGAAACATCTTAATGATGTTTTACTAGTTCAGTAGAACACCTCTTAACCAGTCTATTCACGACCGAGACCCTGTCCGGTTATCCATCGGGTCGGCTAATCCAAGGTTCCTGTGAAAAATTGATTTGTGTTCAAAATGAACGTACAATTTCACGAGGTTATCACAAATAAACAGGCAAATGAGATATCATTGCAACTCATTTAACACATAACGTGGATGAACACAAAAAACTGCTTCATTGACAAAACCGACTGGGAAGCAAGAGGGGAATCAAACTGCCGTTTTGCTCGCTCCTCCACAACACAAACACAAACACAACCACTGACACATTGCTCTCACCTAACGTCACAAAGTCACCCCGTTTTACTTTCCAGGAACTTTTCAGGAAAGGACCTGTTAAACAATCAATGTTTGAGCCATTCACTACCTCCTATCATGTTATTCACAGAACGGGAGGAGGAGGAGCAGGATAGGCAAAGTAAAACAGAAATAAAATAAGTAAGGGACCATCCCTTCAATTCCCATCAAGGGCCCAAGGGCTGCAGGGGTGGATTTAATATTTATAAAAGAAGTACTGTTATTTAATAAGTACGTACTGTTATCCGTTTTTTATTCCAAAATGAATTGTAGATATTTGTGCAGTAAAAATTTGAGATTAATAAAATAAAGGTATTAATGACATTCCCACCCAAGGAAAAAATGTCACTACCCAGAGGAAAACCGGAGAAAAACCCAATATAGGAAGGTCGATTGAGTTCCCCCATTCTAGGAAAAGCAAAACAATACTGCTGTGGTTGAAAGATGTAATTTTTATAATCTTATTTTGTGTCAAAATGACTGCTTTTGTAGTTTTTTAATTTTTCCAAAGTTTTCTAAGGTAGCTCAAAATGCGAAGTGATTGGGAAGATGTAGTTTAACTGTGAATACGTCATACACTCAGACTCAAGTGTCATTTACCACTTACAAAATTAAAAAGCTGATTAGCCTTTTTCATGCTGACATAAGGTACAGATATTAAGGGGGAACAGTCACAAAGATTGAGGGGAAAATAAAAAAAACAAGATTCCTAGAAAAAACTTGAAATTTTGAGAAAATTGGCAATCTAAAAAACTTATTGTTACTGATATAGTTACCGTATTTATTAGTTGAACTCTCCTAGCAATACCTATGGCTTAGAATTGATGTCTTTCCACACAATTTCACACAGTTTGATGTATAGTATACCTACACAGACGTCCCAATACCTCTCCCCTTATCTTTCAGACACTGAATTGTCACAGATTTTTTTTTGTAAAACCATGTCTTGTCTTTAAAAGTAAATATTGCCAAAGGGTTTGTGAGAATTGCTTTTTTTTTTTTGTAAAAAAAAGAAAGAAAATTTTATTATCAATTATTTTTTTTGGTTTATTTCTCATGGAATAACCCAATACTTGTGCTTTCCCAAGAGAAATGTAAAACATTAAAAATGTTGTACCGACTGTTTCAGACAATATCACCAAGTAGGATAAATATCCATGAAATAGTGTAGATTTGCTTATTGGCTTAACTTTCAAAAATAAAAAACGTTTCTTTTATGTATTAGATTTAAGATTACTTTCTTGTTTTTAGTTTTATTTGCACTTCCTGTGCTAACTGTGGAGCTGAAAGGAGACCTGGGATCCGGTGAAAGGGGACTTGTAGACGTTTCGTTCAGAGACTTCAACGTGCAATACGAACGGTGTGATGAGGAAGAAACCAACATTCAGGTATTGATGATGATGTTGATTCAGGTTTGATTCTTTTGGAAGTGGATTGTGAGAAAAGACTAGTATGATTTTATTATATGTTCCTTTCAGATGTCTCTGCGATCTTTGTTAATGGAAGATTTGTCTTTTGAGCAAGATTCAAAACATCGATGCATTGTAGTGTCTACTGCTGTAACGGAACCAGAGATGGATGCAGCTGCTAAGCGGGCACTATTTATGTCCAAGTCTTGTCCTAATCTTGCCAACCATATTCCTATTTTTGATATTCGTTCATCTCTTCCCGATAGACTGGAGGCAGATCCGGTATTTAAAATGTGGAAAACCTCTAATAAGTCTGCCACTCGTAAGTTTGTATAATATACTCGTCTTTGTATTTATTTATATTTTTATATATATTTCATTCCAAATTGCTTATATAGCATAATGCAACAAAATTTATGTCATACTAGCGAACCCTAGAGGCATAGGAATACGTGTGCATAGTGTAGGAAAAAGTAATACTAATAACTTGCATGACTGTAATATGATTTAAATCAACATTTATTTATCGCTAACCGTGCAAAATCTTTATAGATATAAATTTTTTGAAGTGATTAACATATTTTCTACTTATAAAGGGGTTTAAACAATTTTCTAATAATACAAGAATTCAAAATTCATTGTTAATAATTAGGTAACATCCATTTTGTCGATTTTTTTTCTTCCTAGATTTAGAATTGCACGATGTTTTATGCTCTTTGAGAACACTATTAAAGAGGTTCATTGCCTTAATGTAACTGTGTGTTTAGCTGCTAGACCGTCACAGCGTGTGAAAACTGTGGCCTACCCTTGCACTCCTCCACCGTCTCCAAGACCCGGGAGTTCTCCGATCGGAATGCATCGTCACGACAACTTGGTGCACCTCAACGTCCTCCTCCTGACAGATCCTGTTACAAAAATGGTAAGTCATTGAGTGTTTGTCGTTGAGTTGTTTTGGCAGGGTTTTCTAGAAACCTTTTGCTAGATCCAACATTGTTGTTGTTAATTGTGACCTTCATAGTTTTAAACTGAAGAGTAATAGCCGCCACCACCACGAAACTTGAAAGAACTGGCAGCTCGAGGAACCTTTCAGCAGGCTAAACGTGTCTCAAAGCAGGTTTGACAACATTAGTGTAAAAGTGTTTAATAAGCCATCACTATATGTTCATCGTAGAAGAAAGTCGAAGTAAATTTCAAACTGACCTAAACAGATTTGTTGAAAGTAGACACTTTTATGATACAAATGAATTTTTTGAGTCCTCGTTATCTGATCTTAACTTGGCGTTTCTCAGAAAATACTGCAGGTATTTGCATTGTACATAATCGTATTAATGTTTTATTTAATCCTTGGACATGATTTATTGATTTATTTGATATTGAAATGCTCTGTACATTGAAATAGTATATAAAACTTAGATTATACTTATGTGAATTTTTGACATGTAGAATGTAAATCTTGTATCAAAGGTAATGAATCAATATATTAGTTAAATTGAATCACTGAAATATTTCCCCCTGACTGCATAAATACAGGTTAGTTTTGTTTATGGACTGGGGAATAATTTTTGGACGAAAATTAAATTCATGTTTTCAGGTTATTTCTTACGGACTTTTCTTCACATTATTGTAAAATTGTTTGCAGAAAACATAATTTAATGTATTGTATCGAGATTTCACAATCTGTGAGGCATTGAAATTCTCATTGGATGCACTACTGCTTGGAGACTTCATGTGGCAATGGAATAAAGGACCATAGATAAATTTAGAGTGTAAATGTGTGAATATTTTGGTTGACTTTTTTATCTCCCAAGTTATTGTGATTTCTGTTGTTAATATTTTTTAAATTAGGTTTTTATTTTGACTTGTTTATCATACTTTGTCTTCTCTTGTAAGTGTACAAATGATATTTTTGGTTTAGGTTCGAAGAAGTGTAACAGTTGACTTTAACTCCTTGGACATAATTGTGAACATGGAGTCCTGGGCTGTCATCTTAGACTTCTTTGGTGTCGGCTCCACTCAAAATTCAGCTCCGGAAGACAAATCAGATGCTCAACAAACGTCTACAGCTGACGACTCCAAAATATTCAACGAAGGTGAAGTATCATTTTGAGAGAAGAATTCTTGAAAGGAAGCAGCAAGTTCAATTCCACAAAAAAACATTCCTTTACAAAATGACAAAGTCAGAGAAGCAAACTTAAAAGCAATCGGAGCTAGATGTAGAATTGTCAAATAAAAATGTACAAGTGCAGTAGCTTGGTTAAACCTTCGTAATATGAGAAACAACACAATTAGTCTTTTATTTTGTTATTGCTAATGTAGGTGGAATATTTGCAAATGATTCTGAATGTGAAACTTAAAGAAACGACCTTGTTACAGCAGAAAAGTAGTCGCTGCAATATCATTATCAGTGAACTTCACTCTATGAAAATACAAGGTCTGTCCGGTAAATAAGGCAAATGTTATTTTTCCTGCACTTCTACTGGTTGTAGCGTGTTTTAATTGGTTGGGTGAAGTTGGGGGATGCTTACGCTATCCAGCACTGCCAAGGTCAGTGTACTCCGAGCTCTCGGAGCGTCCGGATCATTGTTTTAGTATACTCGGGTTTACTACCTGTGTCATGACACGCCATAGAGGATTTGCTTGAACAACAGTACGCAATCAAATTTTGTTCCAAAACTCTTGCTGACACCTACGCAATGATTAAGGAAGCTTACAGGGACGCAGCTCTTTTGTATTCTCGAGTTTTGAGGTGGTTGAAGATATTTAAGGATGGGCAGGAAGAGGTAGTCAATGAACCCCGCTCTGGACGTTACCCAAAAGTGACCCGTGTGCAAAATTTGTTGAACACGGATCATTGATTGAGTGTCCTGATGATGGTAGAAACTTGAAACCTTCAAAAACCACTCTGATGTGCTGGAGAGATTGAGAAAAATGGTCATCCGCATGAGAGGGGAGATCACCTCCACCCAAACAACGCTCCCAGCCACACTGTTCTGCACTGCGTTTGGGTGTTTCTGGCCAAGAAGAACTTTTTTAATATTGTTGCAACCCCTGTACAGTCTGGACCTTGGCCCGTCTGACATTTTTTGTTCCCCACGATCAAAAGCACCAAAAAGAAAAAGGATTTGGGATTATTGAAAAGATCCAAACCACTGTGACAAAGGCCCTTTATGAGTTCCACGACACCTTCCAGGACGTGTACCGTGCCTGGCAGAGTCGCTGGAAAAAGTGTGTAGATACCCAAGGGAACTATTTTCAAGAGTTTTAAAAGTTTGTACCTTTATCTTGCATAAATTTGTCTAAAAAACTGTATTTGCCTTACTTACTGGACAGACCTTGTAAGTATTTTATTGTCATTTATTAACTTTCTTTAATATTAAGCTTAGAATTATCCTATTTGATCCCAAAACTATGTTAATTTAATTGCAAAATAATGCAGTCTACATAATGCAAAATAAATCATGATTTTGAAACAAATATTGTATTTTTCTTTGGATTGCAGGAATGCTTATGATATCAGCAGCTTGTTTATCACAAACAAATAAAAATTTCATCCATCGATACAAGATGATTTTACTTTCAAATTTTTTTTCGTAGACTTCAGTTGGCAATGTTAAAATAGAATTTATGAAATATTCTGTAGATATTATAACATATAGCTCACTACGTTTGATGTTGTAACATGGAGAGGGGGGTGAGGCATTTTGTACAAAGCTTTGTTTCTTATAACCTCTGCTTTGCAAATAACTGAGGGATGGTGGAGTATGCTATGGTGTTAGTCCTGGTCTCCCATTGAGTTTGGAGAGAATTGATTATGTACTCTATTTAATTTTAGGTACACAAAAGTTAATTCGCTCCGAGATGTATATTGATGTCCGTTCTTTTACGCTGGTGCTCAACCGCCTAAACTACGAAGTTGCTCGTGCCAATATATCCAACCTAACTACAAGTGTTAAATCTAATAATCATGAGAGAGTAATAGAAGGTCATTTGGGGAGTATATCTTTGTTGGACCTTTCTCCGCATGGACAGTTGTACTGCGAGAGATTTGTAACTTCTGGGAGCGAAGCTCTCAACTTCCACATGATAAGGTAAGGTAAGGTTAGGTATGGAGCAACAAGTATTTGTGTCCCTTAACCCCGTGTTTCATTAAGTGGATTTTTTAAAATTTAGGTATTTGAAAGACGACCCCAATATGGAAAGAGAATGTGATTCAAGGCTCTCTATAGAAATGTCTTCGGTAATCTACGTCCACACTCGAAGATTTGTCTCTGAACTCCAAGCATTCTTCTATCGATTTTCTCAACTCAGAGGTGTCGTCGCTAGTATTCGTTCTGCAACCGCAGGATCAAAAGTGTGTATCTGCAGTTGGCTTGGCAGAAAAAAAAAATGTTTTATTTAGAGAAATTTCAATGCAATGGAGATGTTACAGATAAATTTTAATTCTGTTTAGGAACAAGAACACAAATCAAGAGCGTCTCGCATGCTTCTGGAATTGCATGCTGGTTCACCTGTTATACTGCTTCCTCTAAGCTCTAGATCCACTGATGTGCTTATTGCTGATTTAGGCAAGTTAACGGTTAAAAATTGCTTCATGATGTCAAATGCTGAAGGAACTCTTGGTCATAGAAGGAGACAGTCTGGCAGAATGGATACTAGTGTTCAAAAGGATGCGCATTCTCCTGATGAACCACCAGGTAAGATACTCTTGTACGTATAATACCTGTACTTTCCTTGGCATAATGCGCCTGGATTTCCTTAAAAAAGGAAATTGAGAGAGTGAACAGTCAAATTTTTTACATGTTCATATGAGCCGCTAGAATCCAACTGTAGGTTAACCAAGTTCAAGACTTAATGAGGTTATTATGCAAAACGAAATGATGCACAAAGAACGCAATTTACAATAAAGTGAGAAATATCTTCAACAAATCTTTTGTTTCTGGAGTGTTGGCAAAAGGAAAAAAGAGAAAAAAAATCATGCAAGTTCCTTCAGATAGAGAATTTTGGAGGATAACTATTGGAAGTAATTTTTGTGAAAGATGCATTTCTCTATACATCTCTTCGTATCACATAACTATATTGTTTGAAGAATAAATAGTTCTCAACTGTAGAATGAAGTTCTTTACATTGCTGACGTTAGTCACTTTTGAATTATACCTACTCCTTTTCTTCATTTTTCGGTTCGAGTTATTTGAGATAATTTTGGCTCGAATTACTGAAGGACTTGTGTACTGTTTTGATGATGTGTGGGGAGCGAGGCAGATCTGTGTGCATCTCTTGAACAAAACCTTTCAAGGAATCGAATCCCTCATTTCCAAAAGGAACCTGAGGCATAGAACATGGATGAGTAAACTTCCCACTCACAGGGGTCCTTCCTGACTCAGGTCCTTTTTGGAAATCAGTGGCTCAGTTGTTAAGCGGTGCATGGAGAATGAGAAAAAGGTATCCTGATGAAAAGGAAACAGTTAAATGATGTGAATGATCTGCATTTCATACTTTTGCTTGTGGTATATTTTTGAAACTATGATATTTTTGTCCGGATGTTCTTGTTTTGAGGCTAAAACTCATGACAAACCCTGAGAAGGGCGATAATCATTTTGTGGCATACCACGGGACTTCTTGGAGAAGCAAATGCTGGTGTTCAGTTCGCTTATTTATCAAGCTATCCAGGGGTAGGTCGAGGACCAACCAGCTCACCCCCAAAAAACTATGATAATGACCAATATATTTTAGTATTAAAAGAATATGAGCACAGGACTTATGCTTTTGGGGAGATTCCTTCATATTGTAATTGTGTACAATACAATACTTTGTGTGGGGGTATTTATTGTAAGGTCACTTGCATTACTGAAAGTGTTCAGCTAGTTTAGAAATCACTCCTATGGGAATTAAAAAACACTATTTGACCTGAGGCGTAAGTTATGCATGAATCTTCATATCTAATATTCCACAATAACAGAGATGAACATCCATCTGAGCATGGGATGGGTAAAATACAACAACATAAAAGATAAATTTTTAACAATGCAATAACAGTGTAGTAACACATATCATGAATAAATATTTGAAATAGCAATTCAATTAATAATTTCAATTTTAACAAATTATTGATTTTGCAGAAAATATAGTTATAAATTTCACTTAATTTAATTACTATGGTTGATAAACCAGTCAGTTATTTTTTGCTTAATTAATTTTTTGGAAACTGTATAGAATGATTTTTGGTAGCCACTGTTTTAGTATAGAGTGGTGGGTTGACATATCTTTTTCTAGTATTAATTGAAGATGTCAAATTTGTTTTTCAATTCATCATAGTTATACAGCAGCCTTTCTATTAAAAATAATTCACTTAAGCCAAGAGTTGTATTATGCCATGACCTGATTACTTATTATAGTGATATTTTTTTAAAACTTACTTGATACAAAACACTTATCCCTTTAAGGAGATGTGACCCAGGTTCACCGGATCAGACCAGGTGGGGATTGCTTAAGGACTTTGGAGTCGAGGCGGGTGGTGCTGTGGATAGCACACCTGCAGTCAGAGCAGGGTGTCCCGGGTTCAAGTCCCGGTCCGTTGCAATTTTCATCTGGCTGTTGACGTTGCATACTTGCTACAAGTCTAAAAACAATGGATCATGGTAAAAAATACAGCAAAAGAAAATTAAAAGACTGGATGAGAAAAAATACACAAAAACTAATTAATCTCCAATTCATAGAAAAAAATGGTCTGATAGTATATGTATCCTCTATCAATGTATTATATAAACATGTTTTATATTTGTAATTTTAGTATTAAGTCATGTTTTTGTTATTTTAGTTTTTAAGTTTAACTAGGTCTGTGCACAGATTTAAAAAAAATAAACCTTTTGCAGATTTTATGTAATGAATTTCCCTCACATAAAATCCCTATACACCTGGTTTTAAATAAATAAATAAATACATGTTTTGTTGTTTAATATTTCTTTTGTGTAAATATTTTTAACACTTTCTGTGTATCTTTCTGTTCACAGCTCCTTGTTTGTTAGATGTGATGCAGGTAGATTTGGAAAACATGGATCTATATTCTGGTGTGAGACAGTCCCCTCACATGTCACCTGTTGAGTCACAGGAGAGCAACATGTTGCGCCTCTCTACCTTCACGGTGGAGAAGAAAGGAGCGCCACTGCTCAAGGAGAAGTGCCACTTACGATTGCAAGTGGAACGCAATCTTGAAACATTTACATCACACCACGGTAGGATCCCATGTATACTGGAGACATAATCTCCCAAAACCTTGACTATTAAGCCAACAATATAGTTATATAGCTGCCAGTATGACATTGTCAGATGCCTGGAGATAATGTGTGGTTGAAATTCATGTCCAAAATGCATTTCAAATTCTTAACAATAGTCAATTTGAAAAGACTTTAGAACTATTAATTTCACCAGACAGTGCTTTCTGTCATGACCATGTGCTGAGTAATAAGTTAGCAATTGTGTGCAAGAAGTATGAGTGTGTATATTTCTGGAATTTTTCTCGAAAATAGCTTCAAGAATTTTGAAGAAGAACTCTTGGAATAGATGTATTCTGGGATGAAAGGGTGACCTGACTTGTCCACCAACTTATCGTATGAGCATCATTTTCAGGAGTTTCGAGCTACCATTATTTTCTATCTTGTTAAAGAGATTAAGGATTAGAAACAATAGGTGCAGAATATCATGGACAAGCTGTGATATTTGACAAGCTGTGATTTCTGAATTGTACAGTGGTCTAAATTTCATTGGAGAAGTGATTTTGGGTTTGTTGTTTACAAATGTATTGCAAATGAATATCTTCCCGAGTGTTGGACTTCATTGTAAAATGCTAAATTATTGATTTCATTCTCAGAAAAATTAAATGACTTCACTGTCTGAAAAGAGAGATCATATAATTATTCCTATTTATAAAATTACCACTAATATATTAGTTTTACCCTCCACCCACCTCGTCCATTTTCTAATGAATACGTCAGGTGACAGTCTGGATGCTAAAAGAAATGTATATTAAGTATAGCTGCGCTAATTAGTAATTTTCCGTTGTTCCATCTTTAGTACCTGACTTATTTATAAATGGGAAGCTGTCTGCACTACATGGATCTGTAGATTTGTCGCAGTATAAATTGATACGAGGTCTTCTTGCATACAATTTGGGTGAAACAACTCCTGATCTTGATGCTGACTTCACCTCACATGCTGCTTCGTACATTCATCCTCAGGTAAGGGAATGTGAAATATTCAGTTTCTAATATATTGCTCAAAGGTATGTGAAATGTTTTCATTACTTTGAAGTTTGACTGTTATCTTTATTGACAATTTTACTTTACAACTTAAGAATAGTTTTAAATGCCATAGTTGGTGTGTGACCTACATTACAAACAAGTCAATCACATTGGACTGTGTATCACAATTTGTGATACAATTGAATATTACAAGGACATTATCTAATTCTTGATCACTTGGTATTACAGGAATTTTATCTTGAGGAATAGGTCAAAAGAAAAACAACAACACCATACACACACACACAAAAAAAAAAAAAAAAGAAATTAAGAAAAACTTTTTTCTTTTTTAAAAGAAAGATAAATCACCTGTTTCTTTATTTAATTTATTTTTGTCCTATATCACTTTAGTAACCGAATTTTCATATACATTGAAAAGACGGCAGGAGTTCTCTCTAAGTTACATTTTTATATTGTTTATATTCCAATTGTTGTATGTCTACTTTGTTGAAGGGATGAACAAGGTTGCACATTGCATACTAAATATCTTATACCTCAATTAGATTAGTTCTGCTTGCCACTATGAGGAAACACTTGTACTTCTTTTGTGAATCAGATGAATGTGAATGACCCTGTGTGGGCTCTGACGTCCATCTATCTGGATTTGGAAGACGTCACTGTGAAACTTCAATTGAGTCACGGGACCAATGACGTCCCTGAATCCTCTCTCGCTGGGATCAACTTCATCAAATCGCGTCTCGTGGTGGAGACATTCAGTGATGGTTCCAGGGACATAGATCTCGAATCTCGAGAAATCCTTATCACTGATACTCGTTATCAAGGCAAGTGGAAGTTCTTAAGCTTCACTCGGCTTAAAAAATGTATGAAGCATTTACGTGTTAAATTTTCAGTCCTAAAAGCTCTAAATGTGGCAATGTTAGGAAAGTCTTGTATTCTAAAGAAGTTAAATAAAAAGGTTAATGTGAAATCCACAGTTTGATACTAAAAATGTGTTTGTGCAAATGTAATTATTATTTTATTATACAGATTATTGACGAGGACAGTAGTTCCAAATTTCTGTGTTGAAAAAAAATGTCTCTTTAGCTGTGGTCTGTCTTATTAGTTAAAATAATGAAAATATTTATTAATCTGCAAATGAGCAATGCTCAGTGGCAGATAAAAATATCACAAGAAAAGTATTCATAATAACATAATAAGTACTATTTTAGGATTTATAGATCTCATTAAATAAATATAACCCGTATGCATGTGTACTCACTCACATACATGACATGTACATGTTATGAGCTGAGGTTAATACACATGTCAATAGTTGTGATATAGCTCTTATAATTTATTGCAATTGCAGTATATATTTTTGCCTATAATATATTTTTTGTTTTGACTTTTACTAAAACTAGTCAATTTTCAAATTTTTCTTAATTGCTTTAATAACCTACTATAATTTCTTGAAGGGTCACTGAATATTTTGTAATAATAATAACAACAAATGAAATATTAATTTATCTCCTCTTTTATTCATCTTAATTATTTTTTATCTGTTCATATTTCTCTTGATAGGTTTATTTATCTACGATTGAATTGTTAGATTTCTTTTGTGACTAATTGTTCCCAAATGTCTTGAATGTTCAGCTGAGCCTGTGAACAAGCGCTCCAATGTGTTCACTAACATCCTCCAACCGATCAACATGGCTGCAAAGAAAAATGACGTCCAAGCTGAAGTCCATCACAGGTATTTCCTTTTCTTTTCTTTTATTAAAAACTTTAATCTCTTGATATGTTTTACTCTTTTACAATCATTAAATGTATTTGGCTGTAAGAGAGTTGTTCTTTTGTGTTATGTCATGAAATTAGCATGAATTCATGTGGATTATATAATGGAAGTAAAGCCTCAGAATTGCTAAACTGGGAAAGAATTACAATATTATTTATTGTTTATCTGGAATAGGTTCAACAGTGATTCGGTTAATGGAGAATCCAGATAGTTCAAATAAAAAGATAATAAATTATAAAGAGACCACTTGTCATTATTCTATACAAAAATCGAACAACAGGAATATTTACAAAACACTGAGCAGTGAAAGAAGGAGAAAAAAGAACTGGTTATGAGTCATTTCAGAACAGAGATGCACAGGCTGCCCATGGGTACTTGCTCTCCCAGCCATAATAAATAAATCCCAAAGGGTACACATAAAAATAAAAGCACAACTGACTCCCTGGTTAAGGTTTTTGATATGGTTTATGATGGTATTGTTTTGGATGATGCTGTAATAGCAACGTTTATCTATTTATCTAAGGCTTTTGATACCGTGGAACATGATATCTTGTTCAATAAGCTGGATTTGGCTGGCATCAGAGGTATTGCTCTAAAATTACTTAAAAGCTATTTAAATGATAGAAAACAAATTATAAGATTAAATGAAACTATGAGTGATCAAATTACAGTTAAAATTGGTGTACCACAAGGCTCGGTGTTAGGTCCTTTACTTTTCTTTTTACATAAATGATATGTTTAAAAGCTGTCAAAATAGTTTTGCTTTTCCAGATGACACAGTTGTTCTGTGTGTTGCAAAAAAATAGGTAAATTGCAGAACGCAAAATGAATGATTCCATACACAGTATCAATAATTGGTTTATTGATAATAAACTGATAATTAATTTTTAAAAACTGAATTTATTTTGTTTGTTTGTTATAGTGACAGTGTTCCACAATTTATCAATATATTTGTAAAAGATGTACCTATAAATAGAGTAAGTAAAATTAAATATCTTAGTATACATGTTGAATGTAACTCAAAATGGGATGCTCATATAAAAAATGTAACAAATAAATGTAGATATTTTTTATTTATAGCATATAAACTTCAGTATCTTCCTTTAAATTTTTTTAATAACAATATACTATGCATACGTATGCAGTATTCTGAACTATGGATTATTACTATGGGGCGGAGCACATAAAAGTGAGATTCAAAAAACTACTAAAATTAGATTATTTACTTACCATCTCCCAATTGTATACAATTAAATCTATAATTTACCATGATGACTTTTTATCCCATATATTTGTTGCATCAACAAGTACTACTAGAAACAAAAGTATTGTATTGCCAAAACATAAAAAGGAATTAACCAAGAAAAAAATGTATATACCCAGCTATAACATTTTATAATCTTTTACCAAATGATTTAAAGTGTGTAAAATTATTTAATAAAATTAAAATTAAAAAGATTTCTGAGTTCATTAAATTACATGAGGAATATTAGTTTGCATTATATACCTAATTATAAAAGATAATGTATCATGTTGACATTTATGCAAAATGAAGATATAACATATGTTAAAAATGTGTAATTATAAGTTTTTAGTTAGTAAGTTTTATGTGTGTTTTTTATTCTGGCTCCTGAGCTCAGAGGGTCTCCCCTCTCTTTTAGGTTTTTACTATTGTACCTCCATATGGAGATTTACAAAATGCAAAAAAATTTGCCAATAAACTTGAACTTGAACATATTATTAAGTTTTAGTATTGAATTAAGGTGTTAAAATGTTAATTGTTAGGTTGGTCATATTGTAGTGCACAAAGTAATTAACTTGCCGAGGTTGAAGTGCAGAATTTTAAATAAAGTATTCTACAAAAGGCGTTCAAAAAGTAAGTTACACTTGTTCCCTCACAGTCGACAGCATTGCGAAAAAAGAGCGAAGCTTGTGCGTACGATAATTGAGTTCCACGGCTTCGAATGGTAGCAATTTCATTCAGGTAAAGGAGTCACTTGCTGCTCAGTATTTAAAAGAAATGGCGTGTCAGCTGGAATCTTGTTCCAATGTTGAAGTACGTGGAACACTATGTTTTTTGTGGCCAAAACGTTTGACGAGTTCAGAGAGTCATTGTGAAATATCGGAAGTGTATGGGCCACTTGCAATGTCACGTCCATTCGTTGTGAAGTAGTGCCAGCGGTTTGAAGACGATCACACAGACACGATCGATGCAGAAGGGCAAGGAAGGCCAATAATGGTGAGCACACTTCGCATGGTGCAGTGGTTGAAAGACATTATTCCTAGCAATTGCAGAGTAAGCGTCACACATTGCACAGGGGTAGGGAATATCCATTGGCAATGCTCATTCCAACTGTCCTGTCACCAACTGTCACAAATTGTGTTCACGATGATTCAGGCAGCTGTCCTAGCTGGCTCCAGGACCAAGGGACGATTTTCTCTCGTCAGGGAACCAAACTATAAAACATTTTGTCTGCGTAGCATTCTGACAAATGTCTGCTACGAAAGTGTTTTTCAATCTACATTGTTCGAGTGTAACTTACTTTTTGGATGCCCCTGTTTGATCTGGATATCCAAATAAATGACGATTTACTACATTACATATTTCAGCAATAAATTTTGTCTGTGCTCTAGATGTATTATAATTTGGTTTCTGTTGCAGACGCAATCAGGGCTTTTCTAAATTTGCTGTTTTGCTGAAAGATATAAGACTTATGGTGATTTTGGATTGGTGGGAAGCTGTGAGAAACTTTGTCATGGATTTCAGTGATGATCATCAAATTGGTAATGTGAATTATTTGTTCATGTCTTTTTGACATTGTAAGAATTTTTTAATGTACTTTTTCTTCTGTTGTTTTTCATTGAATGTTTCATTTAAGAGCTGACATGGTATTTTCTTCATAATTGAGCATCTTTGAGTTCTTAAGAAAAATTAGAATTTTCTGGCTTTCACGCAGTTACAGTTTTATGACAATATTAATGGGATCCAAGTGACTGAAATTATTCTCTTAAGATGTGTTTTGCAAGTTCTTGCTCCGTCCTCCACTTGTGCTGCCAGATCCTCTGGTAGTGTGTGGATATATTAGTTGAGGCAATCCATTCCACAAAGTAACATTAACTGCTTTTTTTTTCTGAATCGAGTTATTGGTACTGCTGGATTTTTCAGAAAAGGAGTTATCTGTTGTGTAGTGTTATCTTTCCAAAAGTAACTTTATCCTGTTAATGTGTAATGGCGAGAAGTGGGTGTAGTTTTAAAAGCTCACTTTATTTTAGGGAGTGTGTACTTGTGTTTTTCCAGAACACACATAATCCAACAGCCAATAGGAGTGTGTAGGCAGTGGTGGATTTATGGGGGGGCTGAGGGAACTATAGTCCCCCTTCCATTGAACCTATGTTCTTAACAGATAAAATTGGAGTTGATAAATGGCATACTTTGTAAAAGTATTACCAGATTAATAATTGTTATTAGTTATAATTGTTATTGTCATTAATAATACCAGATTGTTAATAGCTAATTATTTAAAGGTAATAATTTCATTTAAAGGTAATATTTATAAAATTTGTGTTGTAATCTGATAATTTTTAAACAAAAATGGTCCCTGGTTAGCTCTCCTTCCGACACTGTGTGTATTTAAAGGTCATATAACTCGCTGCTTTCCTACATTGTCTTACTATTTCTTCTCCTGAGCTGATGAGTTTTGATGTATGTCAATATTGAGCTGCATTATGTGGTAGCAGCAACAGAAAGTACAAATGCAATACTTTTAGTTTTATATTATGCAATTACATTTTTATTGCAGCTGATGAGCCAGTGCCTCGGTTGATGCCCCCTGTTATCACTCCGAAGCCTAGCACCCTCATGTCCACTGTAGGCATAGTGACCAAATGTCCCCCAGTTCTGGACGCAGAGAAGGCAGCGTTTGAACTGAAATTGAATATCACGAGTTCAGAGATGGTGTTAGTTGAAGACACTTCCCAGTGGGACACCAATGCTGTCATTTTGAAGGTTGGTTTTTTTACTTTTTTTATTTTATTCTTCTTACTTTATGCTTGGCCCTGTTTCCTTGGGATAAAAATACAGTGACCAAGGCAGCAATTTGGAGAACAATATAAACCCACACTTTTTACTTAACTGTATTATACATTAAATGTTCATGAGACCACTTTGCCCTGTCTTCAGCCAGTTTTCTTAACTGTTAAAAATAGGTTGAATATTATAAGTCGTTTCTGCTTATAAAAAATACACTATGTAAAAGAAATGTGATCAAACCATAAATTTTCTGCAAAAGGTCGACTTGGGTTGTTAGTCATTATTCGATAGGTTTAATGCTTAAATACCATTAATTCCTTCTGTGAAGTGCATTGAACCATTAATCTGTATTTTAAAAAAAGTTTTATTCCTTTAATAACATCTTCAAAGTGTTAAATACCAAGAATATGAACTCAGCGATACCTCATCTTATCATAAAAGTATCTTCACCACCTTCTTCTAACGTTTCCACACAACAGTGCTGTGCACTCTTGGCCACTTCAGGAGCAGACTGTGGACTGGATTAGAAAATGGCACGATATATGCAGTAACAATGAAATTTAAATCTTACAGAAATGACCCATTCACAAAATAAACTATGTCATTGAATAATAGCTCTTGTCAACTCAACTCTACTGGATGTGGGCAGAAAGCCGATTTTAGATAAACAAGTGATGACGATGCTAGATAAACATGTTTATGTTCATGATTTGATTTATTTTCTATTTCAGAGCAACTCTATTATAATGTACCGTCCTCAGTTACCGGACAAGCCCTTGTCTTGCGACCTCAACCACTGTGAGTTATTTTCCTGTATTCTTGGCATGGAAGACGAGACCGCCTTGTCCATCGTGGATCCAGCTCAGATTTGCATTGAAGTTGCGAGACATCCATCTACCACTCGAGGCATTGCTGATGTGATGACCAGCGCGGCTGACAGAGTCCTCGAGGTTTGTTCAGTGATAATGTTGATGATGATGATGATGATGATGATGATGATGATGATGATGATGATGATGATGATGATGATGATGATGNAATGATAATGATAATGATAATGATAATGATAATGATAATGATAATGATAATGATAATGATAATGATAATGATAATGATAATGATAATGATAATGATAATGATAATGATAATGATAATGATAATGATAATGATAATGATAATGATAATGATAATGATAATGATAATGATAATGATAATGATAATGATAATGATAATGATAATGATAATGATAATGATAATGATAATGATAATGATAATGATAATGATAATGATAATGATAATGATAATGATAATGATAATGATAATGATAATGATAATGATAATGATAATGATAATGATAATGATAATGATAATGATAATGATAATGATAATGATAATGATAATGATAATGATAATGATAATGATAATGATAATGATAATGATAATGATAATGATAATAATAATAATAATAATAATAATAATAATCATAATAATCTCCCCAGGGGACTTTCATCTAGTAAGTACANAGCGAGTATGAGAAATAAGTTGGGAAGCTCTAGTTGATACCACTATTGCATCGATGAATGAATGTTCAAGTCAATTATTGAGTCATAAAATGAAATAGAAATTTCTGTTCGACCTGGACAATCAACCAGAAAAACAAGAGCTGAAACAAAAATACGAGCAGCTCCAAACTTGCCTCATCCGCAAAGGAGTTTCTGACACAGGCGCCAAGAAGCTGTGAAATGAGTTGATGTGAGATCAATAGAAGTATAATGTGGAGTCAATTCTTGAGAGGGATAAGTCAACTCCATTAAGCGTTGATAAAGGACACAGTCCAAAATGAAATGTTTACAAATCTTGAGATTTTTATTAAAAATACTCATAATTGTAGTGAGCGTTTCAGCAAGCTCACAATGAAGAACATGTCTGAAATCAACTATGACTGACTCAATGGACTGGGACAATTTGAAATGAAGCTGAGATAAAACGAATTTCAAGACGTACTGTATCATTTCGTTCATTCTAAGGTTCAGAAAGTACCACTTAGTATCTTTTTTTAAATTTTTTTTGGTGGGGCTTTACGGCTCCCCGACATAGAGGTAATTAGAGCCCTAAAATTCTGTACAGGTAGGGAAAATGCAGTTGCGTACTAAGGAGAGCCAACATGACTCTCCCCGCGTGTGGGACTCACCGAATGACTCAACCATACCCACTAAAAAAATAATAATAATAATATTAATAATAATGATTTATTGAGCCACATTTACAATGCTGTATGGTGAGTCATAGCCGTAACATTAGTTGCAATAACTATAAATTTTACGTATTAAAAACGAATAATAAAGTAATATTAAATATATTTAACAACATTAATTTAACTTTGTCGCAGTAAAAGTTAGCCCAAAGATTCAATTATTTTCTACTATAACAGAATACTCATAATTATCGAGGCTCTAGTGTTATTCGACATCTATGAAAGGTTTTTTATTATTTTACTTTTATTGCATTAATTTATGTGAAACCTTCAGATCCTCAAATGCTGTTATTTAATATTTGTTTGTTTTTTGTTTTTTGAATAAATATGAATTGTTTTCTCTTAAATAATGGTTAACCTCACCGTGTGGTAACATTTGTACACACTACAGAGTATTCCCTATGGGAGTCACCTCAAATGAGGGCTGTGTCTCAAATGAGATCTCACAAGTTGAATGACTGGTAGTTGGGATGGTGCAGTTGGTAGTGTGTCGGGGTGAAACTGAAGGTGCTGGGTTCAAATCCTGGTCCTGTCTCCCATTTGTATTTGCTATAACACCATTAATAAATTGTTTTGTTGTTCTCAGGTTCATTCAAAAGACTTGACTGTGAGATTGTCCTATCATGACATGTGTATGTTTACACGAATTCTTAGCAGTTTACCCAAACAAACCCTCTGGGCTCGCAGTCAAGATGCTGAAAAAGATACACAACCAGCCAATATTAGAAGTAAGTTAACAAATTGGGAGAAACACAATAATGGTGTTAATTAACTTATCTAGTATTCTTGAAACTTTTATGAATAAATAAATTATTATATCAAGATGATTCAAATTGTGTCTGAGTAAGGAAGAAATAAAAGAGTTGAAATAGCTGATTTTCAAGCGAATTACAATACAATTTTATAAACTTTAATATGTTCATTTGAGCAACATTTGGTTCAGTGCAAGAAATTTCTTAAAAAAAGAAGTAAATTATTGTCAAAAAATTGTCATCAAGTCTGTGTATGATAAGAAGGAAGAATCGAGCTATATTACATATTTGAGTAATTTTTACACATTGGGTATTAGTATTGCTAATTTTATAAAGAAAAACTCTACAATGGAGTCAGAATACTAAAATATTAATCAAGTGTTGTTGGCTACACTCTCCACTTACATTGTTTTGTCCAGGACTCGTTTGAAGACAGAGAAATTTTTCCGGAGTGAAGTGGAGTGTGTGGCCAATGTCACTCAATTAAATTTTTTCTGTTTAATTTTATGCTTATGAATATCGTGGGAAATATATACAGTAGAACCTCAATTAACTGTGTCTCAAATAACCATGTTCGTGATTAACTGTGGTGCTCGCTCTTCTGCCGAAAAAGAGAATTTCAACTTCAATTTCTACTTCAAATAGACTAAATTAGTCGATTGTCCTTCATGTCGTCGTATGCATTTTGTACTGCTTTTTTGACAATAAATGTATTATCATTTATAAATCCAACTACTTCCTACTATTTTCACAGTTGTACGTAGGTTCCTCGAAACTTAGAGACGGGTTCTGATAAAATTTTGACTTCCAGGACATAATGAATTTGAGAAATATTAGAAATAAAGTAAGGAAAATCATTTCGAACTGCAAGAAAGAGAGACTGATTACTTCATATTTCAACCCCTGATAACGTGACATTCTACACACACATGTATGCATGTTTATGTACATAATTCATTAAATAATGTGTCTCAACTAACCGTGGTTTTCATTTATCCATGCAACCCCTCCCCTCCATTACCACATCGAGGTTCTACTGTATAGATAATGAAGTCTGTTTTTTACTGCTTTCTAGGTCAAGTGAATAAGCTTGTAGCTCTAGGCTTCTATCCTGAGGATTGTTTGACGGCTCTAAACCAATGCAGTGGCTTGGACGACGCAGCATTATGGCTCACTCAAAATGCAGTTCCTGTTGACGCTTCAAGTCACCAAGATGTGGTGCAATATAATGATTCCCCTTTATCTTTTGAGTCAATTTCTGTAAGTTTTTCCTACTTAATTTTATTTGAATACATTCTTTTTCTTGATATAAAATAAAATTGTATGCATTGTGATATTGGTAAGCATTGTTTAGAAATCTTTGCCAACTGAAAGAAATAGCTGATGTTTCATTAAATGCACTATTTTATTAAAATTCTTGTAAAATCTAAACTATTTTATGATTAAAAGACATTTTTCTATCTTTGTTAAATGCACAAAACAAATAATTCATTAAATTTGGTGATGATTGATTTTTTCCTTCTTATATTACTCTCTAAAATTCAAGTATTTTAACTACTCTATTTTTAATAATGTTCTATCGATAATTTAGTTTAATTTTTGTAGATAGACACATGTTGTTGTGGACTTTTTTAGGTAAACAATATTGCCATTCATAGTTGTCGCCTATCTCAAATCGTTTAAGCACCATAAGCCAATATAAATCTCTTTTACCCCATTTTATCAACATTTATTTTCAAAAACAATTTATATCTTTCTTACCACATATTTTAAAAATTAAAATTAACCCATGTTCATCCTGAACATCTAAACTATTTCCTTGCCAAACTTCACCTCGATCGGTTTTGTGGTTTAGTTCTTGATCAGGTAGCAAACAGACAGACACACTTTTGCAGCGCACATTTATATATTAGTATGGATTTTTTTAAAATTGCAAAGTACCTAATTTGTTTTCCTGATTTATGCTGGCAAATGACTGAAACTTAAAATTGAAATATTTAATCGACCTTTTAATGTAGACCACTTATTTCTATTATTACAACGTTTCAGCAGTATATTGCTGCCATCATCAGGCGAATGTTAGTGCACGGGCATATCAACAAATTTGTTTGTTTTATCTTAGTTACAAGCATAAAAACAAATTAAATACATATACAAATAAAACAATGACTAAGAAAAGATAAATAATTTGAAAACACAAACCTTCGAGGCAGAAAAATCTTTGTAAACAACTATAAATTTTTGATAAATTCTCTGTGTCAGTTTGTAAATTTAATATGTTATTTGTAAGCTTAATATGTAACATTTCTGGCATTATACATTTATAATAATTTGGCTTCCGATCAAAACTTGAAATTGTCGTTGCATTTCCTCAGGTGGACATGGCCTGCGTCCGTGTAGTGGTAATTGATGATTGTCGAGACGCCGACGTGCCCTTGTTGGAGCTGCTGTTGGCTCGACTGCAAGTGCAACAATCTGTGGGTGGAAGGGGAACCGCAGCGTGTCAGTTTTCATGTGATTACTTTAATAGGACTTTATCTGGATGGGAACCATTCATTGAACCTTGGGGGTGAGTTTTTTTCTTTTTTAAAGTTGGGATCTGGAGAGCAAAATGATCCCTTCTGTTTCTGCAATCCATAAAATTACTTCTTAAGAAAAGGGAGCATCCATTTTACTGATAAGAAATTGTTTTCTCAGCTGTGAGATAGCTTGGGAACATACAACTTCTTCTAACAATATTGCTCAACCGAATGGCCTTCAAATCCATGTGTCTTCCAATGACCTTCTGAACGTGAATGTCACGAGTACTTTTATAGAACTGTATCAAATTGTGAAAGAAAATTGGCTACAAGATTACAATAGTGTTACATCTCGAGACAGGTAACCAATTATTACTTTTCCATTTTTAACATCAGGAGAAACAAAAAATTAAAATTTTTATCAAGAATGAAACAACAAGGATTTTTTTCACTTCAATGTAGGTGTGATTTAGGATCTCTCAAGCACATGGGGAGTCCCCCTGGATACAGACGTCGCTTGCCTTTTATTCCTTATGCCATTCGCAATAATACAGGTTCTCCTCTTTGGTTCACTACGCGTATCACAAGCGCCGACACGTAAGTTATCCTTTAACATTCGTGCATTAATGTCTGTCCTTGCTTCTCTAAATTTCAAGTTTGTTTTAATTTTTATCTTAGATTATCAGGGGGATCGTCAACTGTTTTGGAAGTGGACGAGAGCTGGGTCTGTGTTGAAGTAGACACGACGATTCCTTTCACGTTTGAGGGCCGTGGTAAGTAAACTTTTCTGCCTTAGGCGTGAATTGCTTAATTTTGTCATTAAAAAAATATATCTCTTCAACTTTTTTGATAACAGAGAAGGTACGTCATCGAAATACTCACAAACAAAACATTCATCAACTTTCTGTGAAAGTGAAAGGATGGTGCGCTGCCACTCCGGTCACTGTTGACAAAGTTGGAATATACTTTCGACAAGCTCGACCCGATGCTTATCACGCTGTAAGTGCCTCGATGATTTAGTAAATATTTCCATTTTCTCAGTTGGGGGAGACAAATAACAGTAGGAAATTAGTTTGATGACTCAAGATGTGTAATGTTATGTATAAACTGGAAAAAGTACAGTTTTGACTTATTTTTCTCTTATCAACTTAAATAATTATTTATGAAATGTGTGTTTTATGATAAACTCCTGTTTTCTTTCTAGAATTTTCTCAAGTAGAGTTCTAATCAAATTCCCATTTTTTGCTTGGATTTTAGACCTTTGATATGCCTCAAGCACGTCTCGTTTTTGAAGTGACGTTGGACGGTTCAGCTAAGAAGCTCGTCACTGTGCGATCTGCCCTGTTGCTTTGTAACAAGTTAGAAGAGCAGATTGAATTGAAAATGGAGAGTCCCAGTTTTCGTTCAAAAGGCAAGCGTTTCCTTTTTTAATGAATTAATTAACGTGATTTATCACATTTTATCAGTTTTGTTCAGTGTTGATCGGTTCTTAACATGAAATGATTTGTTGATTTGTTGCGTCGTATTTGTAGGAAATTCAATGCAGTCAAGTCTTTGTCGTATTGATGGGTTGGTTCTGGGTTTTGGCAGAACATCTCTGTTCCAAATCCAGAACCAAATGCATAGAAAAATATTGAAAAGATAAGGCTCATTGTTAATATGTTAATAGTCCAATTTTTTTCAATTATATTTGGTGGTTATTTAAATAAATTATATGGTCCAGACTAAACCAAGAAAATTAAGAGTGACTGTTATAATTTATGCTATCATTGTATAATTATTATAAAAATCTGTAATTATTATAAAAATTGAAGTTGTTTAAATGATAATTAGCTTACTATGCCTACATCTATACAATGATTAAAGAAATATATTTTACCATATTTCTTTATTTCATCATCTGGTTTTTGTGTGTGAAAAAAAATTCTGATGTAAAACTAAAACCATTAATTTAAATAAATATCAATATACATTAATTTTTTTAAAAAATTCACATTAAAATAATATATAGTATGTATACATTATCATTTTTATACATATATGGTATGTAAAAATCTAAATAGATCTATTTGGCAAAATTTTATACAACTTTAAGTTTAATGTTTCCAGTATATTTTACCATAATATAAAGAGCATACCATGATTATACAAAGTATACTCAGAGACAAAAAGTATTATCTATGCTTGGAGTTCTGATATAACTTGACGTAATATAAAAATAACTTAACGTTACCATAAACTACCGTACACTTTTTTCCTTTACATTTTATGTAAGTTTCATTTTTTATTTCTCTTTTACAAATTGTGGAATAAATTGCTGATACAACAAAACACATTATCAATACAAGTAGTTTAATGAAGAAAAAATATTTAAAGAATGCAAGAAGAAGATATCACTCTTATTGCAACTGTAGATGTGTGGTTGGTTAGGCTAATCTTTGTTTGGAACCAAAACAAACAACTAAAATCAGAAATATTTTGGAATTTATCTACTGCTACTTCATGTTTTAACAAATTAGATATGTTTTCACAAGTCTTTACTTACAAGACGTATGTTTCTGTCTGGAGCTCTGGAGCTTTCAAAGGATCTTGCGCTGTGCATTAAGTGGTTGTGTATCCCACAGGGGGTAAGGTAAATTTTAGTGAATATTTGTGAAAACGTATTTTAAATCCAATTGGCGGCTCAGGAGCCATGTGCGGCATGTGAAATATTTTTCTCGTCCCAGGTGTTAAAGTATATTTTACATAAAATTTTTCCTTTGAACTTTGTTATAAAATCTTTGCTGACAGAATTAATATTTGATATGGAATGTCTGGTGAGAGAAAATAGAAAATTGTGCTTGAAATTACCCCTTCATTCTTCATTACAATCTGAAAACATATTATTATAATACTCGATATTAAAAATACTTTTGAAAAAGAAAAAAATGTACCATTTAATTTTTATAACTTGAAACAATAAAAATTCGTTGATGAGAATCAAAAGATTTTATTAGTCGGACATCATTTTGCCAAATCCCCATCCCATGCTAACCCAATCAATCAAAAATGTGCAGAAAATGACCCATGTGTTGAGAGAACTGTACTGATCTAAATAGTTAAAAATTGTTGTATATTTAAGAGGACAACTGTTACTGTATTTATTTTTGATTTTATTTTGTTTGTGACACTGAAGAAAGACTTTACCACTTTGTGTGTAGGTCCCTCTATCAAGACGATGCACATATCTCCGGGCAGCTCTCTTCCCATCCCCCTGACACACATCCACGCTCTGTTGTCTGTGCGCCCTCTGGATCGCTCTCATCCGGGCGGTCAGTTCTACCAGTTCTGCAACAAACCTTTGGATTGGACACAAGTCACCAAGCCCGGAGACATTGCAGAAGAAATAAGAGTGTGTCACAGCAACAGGGATTATATCTACAGGTCAGTTCACATCATCTTTTTACGAGACACAGATCGCCCAACTCCCACAGTGAGCGACTACGATCCCCAGCTCCTCTTCCCCTTGTGAATCGCCACGCAGAGTATCGATTTCATACTTAACTGTGAAGAATTATGAAACAATATCCTGTAAAATTTAATGTAGAAAAGGACGTAAAGCTAATTATTCTCTCTCTGTCTCATTAGAACAAAACACATTGAATTGAGAAACTTGCCATAACTTTTTTAAAATGAGACTCTCAAACACGCTTGCCTTGGGGCAGTAAAATAATTCTATTTTAAAGTCTTCTTGTTTGTTTGGAGGGAATGTGTTTGAAATGACTTTGTTTTTTGACTTCCTCTTGTAAATTTTTCTTCTGACCCCCCATGTAACCAGAAAAATTTCATTATTTGCTTTCCTTTCATAATTCCCTTTCTTTCTGGAATTTCTTTTTTATGATTGATATCATGAATCAGATTGAGATTTTTATGGCCTATGTTATACAACTCTCGACCACTTAAAATTAAAGGAATATTTTCTTATGTATTAGGTCTTGATCACATAAACAAACTATGTAACTTGCCAACGTTTCTGATATACTCGAGGCTCCTTGCACATTTCTATAACCTCCGTCCATCACTGTTGTGCAGGTGAATGTGAATTCAAGCGAATGACAAGGAGTGACAAGGTGAAGATCTCTCAATTGGTTTTCTCCAGTTTTTCTTACTGTTTCTGGACCTGAATATAGTCCCCTTTTGTGTCTATTCATCCAAAATCCGTTGGGGGACTATATTTGAAGTTTAGGATGGGAACACTGCTCATTCGTCCGACAAAGAATCGTGGGTGAAAACTAGTTTCGCAAACACAAACTTTATATGAAACGTAATGCAAAGCCAATGTAAGTAACTTTTCTGCGGAGGAAACTGTTGTAATAATTAGAAATGGTGAACAATTCCCTCATTCGATGTGAAAATTGAACTTTTCCGTGGCCACCAAACGATTCTGTCGAGAAATGACATCTTCAATGCAACGAAAATTTGGCCTTTAAAGAGGCTTCAATGCTGATGTCAAACTGCAATTTCTAAATTATGCTCAGACTCATCGAAATAAAGCAGTAGCAAGGGAATTCAAAGTAGAACCAAAGTCTGTATGGATCTGGTGATGTCAAGAGGAGAAGTTGAACTGCACCAGTTAGCTTTTTATGATTTTAACATCCTTATGAGTATGTATTTCTTCCGTGTACCCTACATGTGAAGAAGATATGTAATAACTTTCGGTCCGGTGAAAATGACGACTAGCTGGGGATCAAACCCTGGACTCCCGCTTTGATCGCAGGGGTGTTGACCTTTACACCACTCTTCGCTTTCCACAACTGTACTTTTAGGTCTGGGTGGAAATGGTTTACTTTTAGGTCTGGGTGGAAATGGTGTACAGATTTGGGAGGCGAAAGGGAGGTGTAGTGGTTAACACTCCTGCGTACAAAGCTGGAGTCCCAGGTTCGGTATTTGACTTGTCGTCATTTTCACCTGACCGAAAGTTATCACATCCTTACGAGTATATTTACCACAGCCCACCATTTCATATGGAATTTTGAATGAGCATTTGCCTCGTGAGAAAGACTTCTTTGATTTTATTCCACTATATTTGGGTCTTGTGAATATTGGACAGGCCGTTTTGTAGTTCTCCTGTTTTTTCTTCCTGAACAGGTTCTGTGCAGCCATTCGGAGAGAGAACTATCCTCCTGAACGCATTCCTGGAGTTGCATCTCACAATCTGTGGGTGCAGCCTGCACATTCCATAACGCTGTTGAGCCCTTTGAGCGTCACGAACCTCCTTCCTCACGAACTTCACTTCAATGTCAAGGACTCAACTGTGGAGGGCATCATAAAGCCGGGAAATTCACTCACTTTGCAGCAGGTTTGTTCAATATTGATTTCAATGGGAATAGCTCACTTAGTGGCCCTTGGCTAAAATGTGTACACAATCTCAATTTAAAATCTCCCTGATATTTCCCTATAAGAAAAACCTGTGAATGCAGTGAGCTGGACGGGGCAATGCTCAAAATTGGGGTTTGAAGGCTCCCCTGCTAAGTGAATCAAAAAATGAATGAAAATGAAACAAAAATTTTGTATGCAACATTATTAAGAGACAATAAAAGTTTTGATTGAGGGTTTTTAGATTTAAAGTAAGAAAGAAAGTAATAAAAAAGTTACACTAGTTGCGACTGCTTCGCTCTACTAGTTATAATAATATCACTTACAACACTGACCTATTACGAAAAAAATATGTTATAAAAAATTATTACACTTCAAGTGAATATTTTTTGTGTAATACTTTTTATTGAATATTTTTAGAAAAAAAATATTATTGCAGATTCTGAAAGAATTTCTGTGTGTTTGTGATTGTCACATTGAAAATTTCATATTTTGTATGAATATGACTTTTTTTGTTTGCTTTTTATCTCCAGGTCCTACCGAATAAAAAAATAAAAGTATAGTTGTTATTTTTCTTGGTTTCCTTAGAAATATGTCGTTAGAAATAAGCCAGAACATCTTGAGGCTTCTTGTGTGGTTCTAAAAAAAATTGAAGGGCAAAAATGAAACTGTCTCAAAACCATTTATAAACTAAGATTTTTTACTATCTTTCTTAATCCACACTTCAAGAACATTATATAGAAAACTTGAGTCAAAAGCAATTCTGTAAGCCTTTTACTATGATTTCTTCCGCAGTAGTGATTTCAACTGAAATGTATTTTGTATTCTCTTCTGTTCTTTTATTGTTTTGTTGGCAGGTTGATTTAGAACATTCTGTAGAACTCATGTTGTGGCTGGAGAATTATCCCGGAGCAGGCTCTTTGGTGGTTCCTCCTGGAGCCGGCCACTTGAAGACTCGTGTCCGACTGCAAGATGTGCAAGGGAGGAGGTTGCTTCTCCAGGCGTACATCAGGGCGAGACGAGGCGGCGGTCTCACCATAGCGATCTCCGCTCCCTTCTGGATCTTCAATAAAACAAGCCTCCCTCTGGTGTTCCGTCAGGAAGGAGTTCCTAGTGACACAGCTGGACAGGGAGAGGAACACGAAGTAAGTCTTTTGGAAGTCCCCAGTCGAATAAAATAATATTATTCACGATTGTTCTAAATAAAATAGTTTTACTCATCGATTTATGACTTAACACATTGCTGCTGCTCTAGTATAAACAACGACTTCCATGACATCGCATTTCTCCTTGAGCCGTAGGGTGAGCGAGACAAGTTAAATAACTTATATTCTAGTTGCATTGTTCTGTTTTAGGTTAAGTTAATATTTTCCATATTTCTTTTGTCTGTGGCAAGGCAAACAACGAAAGTCATAGTTGGTGTCAAAAATAATATGTTTTAATACCTATGTGTCTGGTGAAAATGGCGAAGAGCCGCAAATCAAACCCGGCCACCATTTCCAACCAGACCTAAACCCCTGAAGACCTGAGACACATGGTGGCAGTTGTGGAAGGCAGATGGGAGGCGTAGTGGTTAACAAAGCAGGAGTCTGGGTTTGATTCCACGCTCGTCGCCATTTTCACTTTAAAGTGATCACATATCCTCTCCCCATGTAGGTACATGAAAGAAATACACATGTTTTAATATCTTCTAGTGAACTTACCTCAAGTTTTCCTCCTGTTTTTTTTCCTTCAAAAAAAGCACAACTTTGTGTTATAAGTGAATGCTGTCGGAATTAATATTTGACGTGGCATGCCTGGTGAGATAGAATGGAAAATTGTGTTAGGTATTGCAATATGAAAACATTTGCTGATAATACCAAATATTAAAAATAAAGAAACATTATACATATTGTACATAATTATTATTTATATTAAATAAATATGACGCATTAATTTAATTTGTTGGTCAACATTTCACCAAACCCCATCCTGTGCTGGCTCGATTTATCGAATGTGTATAGAAAATGGTCCATGAACTAAAACAAGTGTTGACTGTGCTGTACTGAACTACTTTAAACCTTTATTATACACCAACCTTCTACTGTGTTATTATTATTATTACCTTGCACCACAGATACAAAAACAGCAGATCCACTTTAAATTTGATGGTGAAATGTCACAAACTTGGGTCCTCCTCTGTCACCTCAACATTTTAAAGGACGTTTTTGAAGCAAATGTATTGTTCCAGTTCAACATTACTTAAAAATAGTGTATTTATGCACAATTACATTGATGTAAATATTTGGGAAAGTTAATGAAAAAAAAAGAAAGAATAGTTTAAAGTATTTTAAAATTAATTGATCAAAAACAAATAGCTGTAAAAAAATTAACATACCTAAGTTGGAAGTTAATTACAAATTAACTTATTATGAATTTGAATGAAATTAATAATAACTTAAATGAAAAACATGATACAGTATTCACAATGAGCAAAAATTCAGTGTCTTTTTGAACTGCTGGCTTGGGTCTAAGAATTTATTCACCTTTTCAATAATAGTTTGAACTTGAAGGTTCCATTGGGAATCTTTTTAGTTTAGAAATTACATCCACTTTTCACCAGAGGAGCAATGCATTCTGGGAGAATTATGTTGGTGTAATGTATGGCTGGCATCACTCAATTAATATTTTATTGTAGTGACACTAGTGTAGGCTCCTAAAGTATTTCTCTTTACATAAACTCTGTAATAATGAAGCATCTTTGTATAATTGTTTGTTCGATTGCTTTGGTAGGTTGCCAGAATGGTAGCTCCCTTGCTGTTTTCCTTCGCCGATCACGAAGCTAGTCCCTCTGTGATGGCTCGTATTGGCAACGGTGTGCATCCTGACGGCCTTCCGCAGTGGTGTCAGAATTTCTTTCTGCACAGTGGGATTCAGGTAAGAATAAGAATGACCTGGGGATTGATTTCAAGTAAATTTGTATAAACATTTGCGCTCTTTTGCAAAGAACAGTATACAAAAATAAGCTTCCTGACTGGTTCATAAGTTAACTACAAATGGTGTAATATTCTTGAACTTCATTGAACATTATTTTCTGTTCTTTTATTCTACAGTTATCCAATTTTAGGATATTAAGCTTTTGTTTACGCTGTAATAATGTCTCTTAACGAATCTATGTTCAAGCAAATGTGGTTGCTTCTACCTGATCTAAAATTATGTACAGTCCTCTCTCTTGCTCTCTGTAATGACATCCAAGGGACTGGTAATTTTCTTCGTTTTAAAGAGAGATCACTTTTACAGAGAGAAACCAAATTCTGATGGAATATGTTTAAAAATAATGTAAAACAATAAACTCACTCCACAAATATTTATTATATAAAATATTAAAATTATTTACGTACATTAAATTTGAATAAATACTTTTTTTAATATTTTGCGCTATATCTCCATATGTTTTCCCTATTACACTCTTACTATTTTTCTACTTTATTAACTTTAACGGACGAAGTACATCGTCACAGTTTGCTTCCTTTTTCCCCTTCCAAAGCACTGCTATGACTTTGTTCCGAAGTGACTTAAGCTTGAACTGAAACGACTAAAATACCATCGTCATAAAGAGAGAGCAACATCATAATGGAGAAAAAAATAAATACATTACTGTTATAGCAAACCAAACAACCCTCCTTCATTTAATCATTATAGGGAGAATCGTTACAATTTACAATTTATTAGAGCAATTTAATTTACACAATATTACAAGTTATCGTTACATAAATACCACAGAGGTAATTGGGGTTTGTGAGCTTGGTACAAAAAGAACTTAAAACTAAGAGAAAAGTAAAATATATTTATAATTTAAAATATAGTCTTATAAATTCATTACAAGTGAACATCCAATATAGTACTTGGTAATTGTGGAGCGTTAGCAACATTATCAAAGAATGATAAATTAAACATCGTTTGTATGTTGCTCATAGTTTTAATGTTAATGCACTTGCCAAAAATTCTTTCCTCAATAATCAGTGTATGTTGCTGATGATGGCTGCTATGCAGCCGAAAAAGCTTTTTAACATTAAAACTATGAGCAACCTACAAATGACGTTTAATTTATCATTATCATCCAATAGAGTTTTTAATTTAGTAACATAGTTAAATTTCTGTTAATACTGCTATTAAAAATAGATTTTATTTTATTTTATCATAGATTTTTTGGGCTAGAATTTTTATTTCATTCATTCATAGGCAATACGTGATTCGGTTTTCTCTTCAAATAAATATATTTTTCAATTGCATTGAATGTTTTATTAATGCAAAGATACATTTTTATTTGTGATTGTTTCCTTAAAAGATATTTATACAATGAAGACTGCTATTTGCTTTATTGTGACTTAAATTCTAATCTCTTTCCTCTCAATGAATTTATTTTACTTTTGCTGATGATGTTCTTTCTCCTTTTAGGTTCGACGATTGCGTGTTGCACTCAGAGATGGCCGCCCAGATCTTGTCTATGTAATTGGTATCAGCGTGCGACCGGGAAGGGGGCGTTATCGACACACCAGTGTGGTTACCCTCACACCCCGTTTCCAGTTGCACAATCGATCGAGCTTTGTGCTGCAGTTTTCTCAACGCTGTTTTGCCACTACTTTGGTTAGTGTTGTTTGAAGAGTTCTTTGCATAAGTGTCGTCGCATAAGAAACAACACTGCCTATGTGACAAAAAACTTTCCAGGATAGCTGAAAAACCTTAGTGAGCATCGGTGGTTTTATCGATACAAATAAATAAATAAACTTTATTGTTAAAAAAGCAGTTGCAAATTGTGTATGTCCACGTAGGGGGCAATAAACAAATTCTACGACTATAAATGTCTTTTGTGCAATCTAACAAAATATATAATTAAAAAAGTCCCTCTGTAGCTACGGTGTCAGCACGTTCGCTCCTCACCAAGTCATCCCGGGTTCAATTCTCAGGTGGGGCAAGAAAAGTTTGTAGCTTTTCAATATTATGCCTCAGTTCATATTGCTGTGGCGTTTGAAAAGTTAACAATCACAGTTGTATTACTCGGTTGCAGCTATCTAGACACTGTTCCCCCAAAACTTCACAATATGTCTAGTAAATAAACTCGCACAGAACTGAGCCTTACTAACACTCGTTATCGTGGTCCTTAGTTGGCTTATTTGAGAATACAAACAAATAATTAAATCTTGCGACCTTTTATGGACAAATAATATTTATATTTTCTGTGAAGAGTTCACTATGTTTCGGCTTGGATTTAATTTATTGTCAGGTGATGATGACTTAAAATCCAAGTCGAAATGTAGTGATGTCAGATGATGACGACTTAAATCCAAGTCGAAACATAGTGAGCTTTTCACAGAAAATATAAATATTATTCATCCATAAAATGTTGCAAATTGTTAATTATTTATTTAATTAGGTAATAAACAAAGTTACATTTAATGAAACTAAGTTACATTTAGTTATATTTAGTGGACATAGGTGATGTTATGTTTAGTGGAAAAAGACCAGATCAGCATATTCTGTTGAATTTTCAACAAATGACGATGTGAGAACATGCGAAGTGCAAAGAACACAATGTCTGACAAATTGTTGTTTCTTCAGTGACAATATAGTGATTAATATTGATTTTTGTATTAAGTTCAGTGTTTTTTTTTTCTTTTCAGAATGATCCGGGAGCCAAAGCTACATATCTTACTGCTGTGCCAGATTGCTGTTTGGCTTTCCATTGGCCACGTCTCGACAAGGACCAACTCTTGTGCGCTCGCTTGCTAGACATTCAAGATTGTCTCTGGTCTGGAGGATTCCTAATCGATTCTAATTCGTCAATGCATATAAACATTAGGTGAATTTTCACTTTTTCTTACATTGTTCACGTACAGTAGAACTCTTCTTGTACACTCTTCATGGTTCCTAGGAAATGTGATGTTAATGGAGTAAAAGACACTTCCTGTGATACTGTTTGAACATCTGATGTGTTTTGTTACTGTTATTTTCATATGCCTGAAGCAAATGGAGTTGCAGGAAGTATATTAAGTTTAAGAGCAATTAACTGAATTGTCACTGAATTGGTCTGTTTTGTTGTTAAAATCTTTGATTCATGCTATCAATAAGGTACATGAAAATAACATTTGACTGGAGAGAAAGTTTTTTGGAATTTCCTGGTTGGATTCTTGTATTATTAGTGTAAGTGCAAGCGTGCTACTGAGAATTACCCTCTCTGATTTCTATTATTACTTATTTTAAAAATTTCAGGGCGCTGGATACCACAGTTTGAAAAATGTCATCTCAGTTTTTGAAAAAGTGTATATTGTGAAACAATTTAAGAACTTGACAAAAATTTTAATACAGGAAGAAGACGACTTTGTGAACATAAGAAAATGAAGGGATCGCATTAATATTTTGTCAATTATGGGGTGGGAGGGGAACTGGAGAATTGAAGCAAGATTTATGTTGTATGTTTGTACCCTGCTACAAATAGAAATTTCTCTTATCTATTTCTACAAGTGAAGGTTTGGTTCCTTACAGAGACCGATCCGGTAGGATGTATTTTCTTCATATAGAAGTGGTACTTCAGGAAGCAATGTATTTTATTGTATTCACTGATGCTGATACGATGCCGCCACCTTTAAGAATGGACAATATAGCTGCAGTGCCTTTGACTTTCCATCAGGTAAAGAATAACATTTCTTTTTAATGGAAGCTGATAGTTATAAATGTTCATACACTCGCTCCCTTGTTCTTTACTGAAATTTAATTTATTAACCATAAAGCAGTCATACATTTGGCACAATGCCATCATATAGATTGCCTCCCACAGGGATAATTTTGTTACCTGTGCATGGGCAGGCACAAAAAGAAATATACAAATATACCAAGTATAAAAATAAAATACAGACAAAAACAAATAGAAATGCTATGCCAAACAAAATAAAAATTAACAACTTAGTGCTCATAAAAAAAATTATCCATTTAGAACAAATTGTAAAGTATATAAAGTATAAAACATAGTATGCAAAGTATATACAGTGCAAATTGTCTTATAATATGACTGTGTGCTCATATGAGAAGTTTGACTCTGATGGTTTTCAACTCGTTGTTTCAGAGCTGTGTAACGTCTGAAAACTTGCATACCATTGTTCGTCCCTATTCGTCTCTGCCGTATTGCTTGGATGAGCCTACTCAGCTCGCTCTCATTACGTTGCATGCACCTGGTGGTGCATACGCGGAATACGATCTGAGACGTATGGGAGAAGGTGCCAGCCTCACTTATGAGAATTTCATCTACATTGCTTTCACTGGAACATTTGGAAAGTAAGTGAGACTCTGATAGAACCGTAGATTAGATTAGATTAGATTGTGGGTGAGCCCAGCTAATGCAAGAACCTCCCACGTAGGCCTAAAAGGCCCTTTGTACCCATTAATACAGTTGGGTTTATTCCAACCCCAGGGCCTCCCTAAAGGACACCAAAGATTGAATTTAAATTTATTGTCAAATAAGCAGTACAAACTTCATATGCCCACATGGAGGACAATAAACTAATTTACTTTGGATTTAGCCTTCCTGATATCCTCTAGGTTCGGGAAACATGAACGTAGGTAACGGTATCTAGTTTGGGCAAGAGCTTCGCACAAACAGAGTATATGCAGGGAGGTCTCCTCCTCCATGCCGCATCTCCTACACTTTGAATCCTGACTGTTGAATCTTTGAATCCATATTGTGTAAATGTCTGTTCGTAGACCTACTACATTCCTTATACGACTCCTACCTAAGTTGGTAGGACTTTCTTATATTCATGGCTTGGTCCAGCAATTAATTCGCAGGTCTGCCTAGCCGTATTCTGCGTCTTCCAGATGGTGAGGAATTGACAATCTCCAACATCACCTTTCGTGGAGGTTCCGGTTCCAAAGAAGGGTTCCGGCTAACAAAGTGTCCCTTAGATCCCAGCTTTGACAATTCATCCGCCCTGATTCCATTTCCCCTGATTCCCATACGCCCAGGAACCCTCCTCCCCTCCTCTAAGTACCTCTTCCTGCTATCCCCCCGCCCCCACCTCTACATTCAGTATAACCTGTAGACTTCTCCTTGAAATAGTTGATTACACACATTGTGTGTACATTTAATGCAATTTATGTAATTAACTTACACAATTTATATACTTATGTATAACTGGTTATGTATTTTACCTTCTAGTTTTTACATTCTGATGAAGGGTCAAAAGCTGGGCCCGAAACGTCAACGGCTATGTAAATAATCAAAAACCGTGATTTGGTTCTCACAATTTTCTTGAAAGTGCAGTGGAAAGTCGGTGTTAATAAGTGGTTGTCTTTAATAAAAAGCACAGAACGTGACAAGATTTTGTGGTAGAAATTGTAAATACTGTGTTTTATCCTCTTGTGGTGGTATATGCCGAGTTTACTCCACCACCCCCAAACATTGTCTTGTTCTGAATATTTTTCCTTCTTTCTTTCTTACAGAGGAAACAATACCTGTGAATCTGGATTGTTAGACCCTTTGGATGTGCAAAGCCAGCAGTTGGTGTTAGAAGTCCCCGAAGGGAGCACTCGGGTAGTACTGGCCCGTAAGGAGCAGGGCAAACGTTCTCAGTTGTGGCGCATGACAGGAGACGGCCACTTGCAACACGAAGGAAGTAGTCCTCCACGCGAGCCTCGAGCAAGAACTCCACCACACTCGGATTATACTTTGGTGAGAACATTGTAATTCCTGTTGAAAAGGATTATAAATTGATCAAGCGATACAGAAAAACCTGCTTGTTTAGTTTGGAATCGAAATATTAAAGTAACTTAGAATTTATAGAACAAAATATTAAAGTAACTTACAAAAACTAAAAATGGCCTCCCTGCACACGAACATAATGCTCTCTAGCCTGCCTCCACGCTTCCACGTTTCACAAATAAACCACAAAATTAACCCGGTAAACATATCCCTAAAACATCACCTGGCAGACACAAAAATTACATTTTTTGATTTGCAACCACACCTGACTGCCAAGGACTTTACCCAGCACGGTTTACACCCGAGACCGTCTGGGAAACATTACTTCGGTTCTCTCCTAGCTTCACATCTGACCTCACATCATCCACCTGCCCCACTACCCACTCCTACCTCATCACCATCTCCTCTTCCTATCTCCACACCCATTTCTTCTCCTGTCCCCGTTCTTTGACCTACTGCTTCCTCAACTCCCATGTTCTCATCTATTCCTCCATCCACATCTCTTGCCGCCCCCATACACAGTTACAACTTGCGCTCAGGAGTACGATGTGGTACTCGAAGATGACAATCGCGTTCGGGTGCAGTGTGCGGGCTTGATCCGGAACTAGAAGCTGCTGTACCAAATTCAAAGTCCTCTCCACATCCTGGCAAACCGGGTTTTTCTCCGTTTTTCCTTCGGTTCTGTAGGCTTTGTCTAAGGGCATGTTTATTGTAACAATACATTGTGAATTTAGTGTTATTTCAATTCTTAAGTTTAAAACTATACTCAGGATAATCGATGGTTCGATAATAATTTGTACATGTAAAATATTTTTTTTATATTAAATTACAAACATATTGACATTATATATGTATTATAACTCGCAGCTAACTTTTCATCTTATCTAGGAACTTTTGCTGAAATTTTTGAATCCGCCTCTGTCTTAGGAATTGCCCTTGATCGCAATTGGTGGAATACGTCCCTCGCTTGCTTCCGGAGAGTAAATTAGTTTATTGTCCTCCACGTGGTCATACATGGCAGTTTGTACTGTTTTTTTGACAATAAATTTATTATTATTATTAAATTGAGACAAAGGTGGTGTTACTACAATAGAATCTTGTACTACATGGGTTTGTCACCAACTCTATATGAATTTTTGTAGTCACTACACTTTTGTAACAAATTGATCTTGAAGTAAAAGAACAATTTTCTTGAAGATGTCTTCATTATGGGGGTTTTGATAACTATGTTATCAGGGGAATTTCTTTGAATGTCAGAACCTCCTGTTTATTCGAAGTCACGTAACTTTGCAACCAAAAATTATGCAATATGGCTGCCTATCACGAATTCAAGTTACATATTAATAGTATTCACAAAAGTAATTTACATCATTAATTTTGCAAATTTGTGAACCCAAATTACTAAAACTACTAATTAGTGACTGTGGGTGCTTTTGAAGAAGAGTATTATAATAAAAGTATTTCACTGCACTCTGTGAATATAGGTGTTTTTTTACTTCTCTGTTGATGGAAACACACTTTTACTATTTTACATGTAAACAAACAATCATAAAATATACCTTGGGAATAATGTATAAATCACTTGACGTTCTTCATATGTCATCCTTTGTTTGGGTTTATTAGTCGCAACAGTTTCGTAGAGTTTCAAAAGTTTTTTTTTTGTATTAATCCAGTATTTTTCTTTCACTGTAAATGATTTGTAAAGATTTCTATCAAAAGACAATTTTACAAATACTTCACTCATGGGTCTGATTTTCAGTGATGCGAAATTACTGTGGTGGAATGAATTCTCTCTCCCGAGACTTAATTATAAAATTCTTCTCTTTTGATATTGTCATTATGTATCACCTGATTGTAATAAGTTATTTCACGGTTTCTTACATTTTTCATTCGTAGAGATCTCAGAATTTCCTCACCAATACGTTCATAGTTTATCGTGTGTGAAATTGATCTCTTTTTAGGTGTTGGACATTGCGGGTCCTGCCCCGCAGCCCTCGCACTATGTTAGTCTGGAACTGCGACGCCCGGACCGCAGACGCACTTCGACCCAGACTTGGCATTTTACAGATGATGGCAGATTATGTTGCGCACATAATAACATGTGTGTTCAGGCCAAGGACGGATTCTTCGGCTTACATCAAGGTACAATGAGTGCTTAAGGAATGAAATGTTGGTATGAGTAGTGCATTGTGTTAGCATTTTGCTCCATTTTACTCTTGTTGTAAAGAGAGATATGATTATATTTCCAATGTTCTTGGTTTACATCTGATATTCCTTCAAAGAATAGAATAATGGTATTTTCTGCTTTCCAGAGTCTTCGTGAGATCCTTCATGAGTTTTTCTTTATTCAACACGATCCTCTTGCCGCTGTTTTTTGTTTGCATTCCTATCCTTCTCTTCCTTTTTTTTTTTTTTTTTTTTTTTTTTTTTTTTTTTTTTTTTTTTTTTTTTTTTTTTTTTTTTGCATGTTGTGGGAAACTTGAAGTATGTTTTGCGATTAGAAGAAGTTGCGTCTTCATGAGTTCAGATAAGTTAGATGTTATATTTATTTTCCTTTCTTTCTGTGAACAGTTTTCAAGTTTTTGTCCTCCTCAGAAGCAGAGCATGGTAAATAACTGTGTGGAGTGGCAATCCTAACTCATAAATGTGTAATATTTAATTAACAGATTATTTACTTGATTCTAGATTGATTTCATACTTTTCTTTTAAATATTAAATGTCACGTTGGGAAATACCTCAATTGTGCATTAAGTTCATCAATCCCAACTTAGAAATTCAGCTTAGTCTTCTTTACTACTATTCAAATCATAAATATTTTACCAAAATTTGACTTTAATGGGACGATAGTCTTGTGGAACCCAAGAAAAAAAAATTTCTCTGATGGTTTGGTCTTTTGGCATATATTACTGAATGTATCTTAACAGATATTTCTTTCATGCATTCAAATTAGTTTTAGAATTTTTAATTTTTGTTGTTGTGATATTCTAATAGAATAAACAAACTGGAAATGAAACCATGGGATTTTGTTTTAAGAATGTATTTTTTCTCCTTTAAATAGGATTTATTTTCTTTTTACTTCAGAGCTATCAAAAGAGTGATCCAAGGGTTTTTCATGAGATCAAAATTCATTTAACATATCTTCTTTGAGCTTTCTCCCATAGTAAAAAACAAACATAAATTGGCTTCACGAAGCAAATGAAGTTTACTAAAGCAATCAATTACTCAGTTACTGATTCACTATTTTAGTTACACATCGCAAATGCCAACTCAAAGGTAATATTGGTATTTTACATTCTATGAAAAACGATAAGATACAAAATGTGTTTGACTGAGCTAAGAAATGGACACAGCCACCATTGTCAACTAATTGTTGTGTGTTCTGAGAATTGAAGTTGCGCTGTCAAAGAGGCTTACACTGTATGACGGGATGTGAGAAGGAAACTTTGCTTGCAGGGCCACGTGGTGCAAGGGTGATTTACACTTCTAATGTATAGAGAGAAAAAGACAAAAATAACACCCGTTATTAATAAAAACATCATCTTTTGCTGTTTCACACCCACTCAAGCACAAAAAATGATTTGGCCAGGGGCCAAGAAATAACCTTTAGTATTGCGGCAGTCTGTTTTAAAAACCTAAGCGGTATGTGTGGCTAAAGAGAACTAACTTTTGTTATTAATGTTTTACTGTAGCAACTCTACTGTAAGTTCACAAAATAATTTTCACATCCCATTTCCTATTATTTGCATTATTTACATAGATTTGGAGGATAAGATAGTGATGGCTTGCGTTCATTTTCTTTACTTTTGTTATATGTAAACAAGTTGCGTGTATCATTTTTTTTTTTTTTTTACTGTCATTGATGTTGAAAAGATGGGTAGCAAGTAGAGACTATCTGTCGAGGCACTACTTCAGGGAGTGGTGACCCTGCCCACGCGAGTCCCAGAACACACTGACCTGGTGTGTAGCATCTGGTAAAGGGTCCCAGCTCAGGGTTACGAATGAAGATCTCAACGGCATCTGCAGTGTAGAAGGTGGGCTTCAGTATGGCATCGGTGGGGGATGGGGCAAATCTGTAGTGTCTGAACTCCAGCGGAGCGGCTGCAAAAGGCATCTGATACCAGTGGGGCAGCCTGTAATTCACGCTACCCACAATACGGTAGCACAACTCATAACTTCATCTATCATCAAACCATATATCACAATTACCTCACTGGATCACATCCAGAGTTGTAACTCTGGACCTAGTCCCACCGCAGGTGACCCCTTGACTGTCAACCATGGAAAGTCTTTTAAGGAATACTCCACAGGTTGAACCAAGAGTTCAGAGAAGGCAATATTCAGATACGGTGGGCTGCCACTTAGAAGATACAATGCAGTTGGAGGCATTGAAATACTCTAACACACACATAGACATGATGAAACTTTCAAAATCAAGAATCAAACCAAAGCAAGTAACTTACTTTTCCACACCAAATGAAAACTCACTCATGCAGACTGGTAAACTAAAAGTGATAACCGACCTAATGGATCAACACAAAATTCTCATCATAGGACTGCAGGAAATAAGAAAAAACAACCAGGACCCCACGGAATCTCAAGAATACAGGTTCTACAAAGGCATACCGGGGAAAAGAGTGATAAAAAAATGTCCCACAGTTTGGAACAGGCTTTCTGGTCAGTCTTAAAATAATAAACTCTATACAAGATTTCAAGTCACTGTCCTCCAGAATCTCAACACTCACTCTAAAAGCATCTGATAAAAACCTACACCATAACAAATGCTCATGTTCCCACTAATAATAAAAACAACTCTTCAAAAGACCGTAAAGAAACAGAAAAATTTTGGGACCTACTAGACCAAACCATTAACAGCATTCCCAAACACCATGTAAAACTATTAATTGGAGACTTTAATGCCCAACTAGGCAGAGAAAGAAGATACCATGACATCATCAGAAAATGGCCTGCCCAAAAAAGAAAAACAAAAAATGGACAGAGACTCATTGACCTCTGCAGAAACCGTAGCCTAATCTCAAAATCCACATATTTCAAATGAAAACCTCAAAAACTGAAAACATGGAAACACCCTGACTACACTAAAGGAGAATGGCAACTGGATCATGTCTTCATGGACAAACACCACCACAAAGAGACCTACAATGTCAAAGTCCTCTTAGGAGTAGACACTGGTTCAGATCACTGTTGCTAAAATTAAAATTAAATTAACTCCTCAAAAGAAACAACAAAACCAAACCCCTAAACCTAAAAGAAAAATGGACCCTACCCAGCTAATCAATAATAAAAATTACTGAAAAGCAACCAAAAAAATAAAAATTATGGATAAACTTGAAGTCACAGTCAACAACCTTAAACAAATTGCAGAAGAATTGGTCCCAATGAAACCCCGTAAAAAGCATCAGTGGTGCAACAATGAATATGGTGAAACAGTGGAGAAAAGACACCAAGCATGGCTATTACATCACTCCCAGAAATCAGAAATATCCTTCCAAAATCTAATTAAACAAAGAAAAGAAACAACCCAAACCTTAAGGAGAATAAAAAGACAACACCATAAGGATACATTGAAATTAATAGGAGAAAAATTCTACAGAACACCGTCGAGAGATTATTACAAAATCTTTAAAAAGCAACTCCAAAAATATGAAGCCCCAACCCTACTAAAGAAAGATGAAAATGGTAAACTGGCCCATTACAATGAAGACAATGCAAAAATCCTGGCTAAATACTTTAATGAACTCGTGAATTGCGAGGACCCGACAGAACTCATTAACACTGACATCAACACCCCTATAAAAACACCACCAGAAAACATTAATCTCCCCACAATAAAATAAGTTTATGAAGCAGTGGATGAGATGAAAAATTACAAAGTGTCAGGAGAGGATCAGACCTTTGTAGAGATCTGGAAATATGCAAGATGATCAAAAAAATTGCCCTTCATCAACAGCTTGTCAACATCTAGATTAAAGAAAAACTGCCAGAACAATGGACAACAGCCATCATCCACCCACTCCATATAAAGGCAGACAAAACAGACCCTAACAACTACAGGGGAATCTCACTCCTAGATATAACATATAAAATTCTTTCATGAATCATCCTTAACAGAATCGGTTGCAACTGGAGAAAGCTAGGAGAATACCAGAGAGGTTTCAGACCGTGGAGGAGCTGTCCTGATCAGATCATGAGTCTCAAGCTGATAGTGGACTACAACAGGAAGAGGAACAGAGATATGGTGATTTATAGGCTTTAAACCAGCCTATAACTGTATCAACAGGAAGTCTCTGCTAAACATTTTACGACACCTTGGACTGCACTTTGATAAAACTGACCCTCACAAACACCAAGTCAAAGGTGAAGTTCAGGGATGAAATATTGGAACCATTTGATATCAAAACAGGACTACGCCAGGGTGACGGACTCTCACCCCCTGCTGATCAACTGTGCCTTGGAAATAGTAATGAGGGAATGGTTTAAGAAATGTCCCCCCAAAATTAAAATAGGCAGAGAAATAAAAACAAATTGCCTTGGTTTTGCCAATGATTTGGCATTACTAGCAAATGACATAGATGAAGCGAAAACACAGATATCAGAACTTCAAAACATTGCAAATAAAATTGACTTCAAAATATCATTATGTCCCAAAAACCAACATCATTAAAAGAAATAAACATAGATGGTAATAGAGTCAAAATTGTAACCCAATTCAAATACCTCGGAGAGATAATAACAAACCACCTAAATGAAAAACCCTCAGTACAAATAAGAANGTCCAGATAAGAACAAACAAACTAGCTAAAGCACAAAAATTAACGTGAGACATCTACAGAAAAAGATGCCTGTCCATAAATGCAAAAATTAAACATTACTTTACAGTTATAAAACAGGAAGCCACTTGTGCAGCAGAAACACACTTCCACCTGAACGGACGATCAAAAACTGATAAGTGACAGAAGATCGAAAGAAGAATTGGAAGAACCTGCATCAACAAAAAATATCAGTGAGACGGACAGTGGTGGATATTGCCCAACAAAGTCGTGTACAAAGAATTGGAACCCATTACTGATACCATGCGTAAGGGAAGAGTGGGATTCTTTGGACACACAATGAGAATGCAGGATTTGAGACTTACAGCACAATCTCAAGTCAAAAAAATGCCAAAACAGAATGCAGGAGGATTAGAGAAGTCAGGGAGGGTTTGAAGGAAATTGGCCTTACACCAGAAGACACCGTAGATAAGAATAAATTAAGAAACAAAATCAAGAATATCCGCTTCACACTCACAAGAAACAAAGTCACAAACCGAATATTTTCAACACAAGAAAGAGCTCGAAGGTCAGAGCATATGAAAAAGTATTGGGAGAACTGCAAGGCCCAAACAGAGCCTTCAAAGGAGACTAGATATAATGGACTGACTAAAGTGATCCTATGTGGGAAAAAAAAAAAAGATGATGATGATGATCTTGAAAAGTGTAATTTTTCCAAGTAATTAAGAGTCATAACAATAATGTTAGTACTGAAGTTGTTGGGTTCTTATGCTCATCAGGACAAACGGGTTTTAACAGTTAAGTTTTTAAGATATTCTTAATCTATTAAGTTATGAAGACTTTAGTGTATGGATTTCCCTGGTAATATCAGCGTCTAATTTTTATCTAAATTTTTGTTTCTTCATTCAAACCATTTCTGAAAATCATTTGAACTCTCCGCTAATGTTTTTTGGGAGCCAGTTCTCTGAGAACATTTATAGGGTTCTTACTTTTTCAGCTTCACTATTTCTCTTCCAATGTAACTGACTAATTTTTTTGATTTGGAATGGATATTTTCTTTCTTGTTATTTAGTGTATTCATGGTAGCAAAATATAGCAATAATATGTGTTGTAATGTAGTAACGGTCTGCGATCTTTAATGGACTAACTACTATTTTGTGTCTAACCATTTAATGGAATGTGAAGTAGGGTTCAATATCGTAAAAGCAATTTAATTTTTTAATTGCATGCACAAGATCGTCTGTTCCTTTCATATTGCTGTTTTACAGGAGGAGCAGGCCGTGTTGCTTCCTGGCAAATGTGTATGTATTATTTCTTTTTGATTTGCAATTTTAGTTTGTTATTCTTTGTTCTCTACTCACTTCAATTTCTTTGAATCTTGCTCTTTTAAAACAATTTTTGTCGTTGGTTTGTAAAGAGTGGTCTTCACTGATTGCAGATGCTTTCTGTTTTAAACTTTCTTATGCTTTGTATTTTTTAGAAATAATTTTTTTGTAATCTGTAACCAATTTGCATGGAAGAGAACTTTATATGCATTTGGTAGCCCTGTCTTATAGAAATGAAACTTGCTTTTTATGTTCAGTTTTGTGCTTTCTATGCTTGTAGATTGCCCTATGAATGATGGTTTTACTTACTTTTAAACAAAAAACACAAAAATTTTAAGAATTAACTTGAAGGGCTATAATTATAGGCAAGAAAAGGATCAAACAATCAGCTCTTCCGCTTATCCACATGAAAAATTATGTGAGTGACTTTAAGTTATATCTTGTGCAGGCTTACAAGGGAATAGCACATTAGGAAAGAAATCCAAATAGGATGGCGAAGTCATCAGTTATACATGCTACTAACACATTTAATAAATACAAAATTCGTGGTGTGAAAAATTAATAGTAAAAGTGCATTAATAATAAAGTAGTAGTATTAGTAGTAATAATAATAATAATAATAATAATAATAATAATAATAATAATAATAATAATAATAATAATAATAATAATAATAATAATACCAATAATAATGATAATAATAATAATGATAATACCAATAATAATACCAATAATAATACCAATACCAATAATACCAATACCAATAATACCAATACCAATAATACCAATACCAATAATACCAATACCAATAATACCAATATCAATAATACCAATACCAATACCATGAATACGAACTTACAGGCATATGTGCATTATCACTTACATACACACATTTTATATATTTTCTGAAGTGTATTACATTAATATTTTCCTGAAATGACATGTAAAAAGTTTTATCAAAGTGATACCCAAAGACAACATCTAAAAAGATTTATGGAAGCGTTAGCACTTATTTCATCCTACCTCTTGAGCATCTCAGAATTGAAAACAATTATAATTGGGGTTTCTTTTCCTGTTGTACTAGCTCACTTTTGATGCATGCTATGCATTTTATTTATTTATTTATTTACTTTTTAAGAAAATATGCCTTAATATTTTCCTTAAGATATACCAGCATAGTTTGTTGTGCTATGTAATTTAACAATATTATCTTACATAATGTTGTAGAGCTGATGGATTTAGGTCTTGTCTTGATAGGGCATATAGTATGCAAAAGATATTTCCATCTTGGTGTGGGGAGTTTTTTTTATATGTAACTGCAGAGTTAGGCCTATGTTTATATTTCTCATAAAAAAACAATATTGTTTTTTGTTTTTTTTTTTACTTTCAAAATTATATTCTTAGAATTTTTTATTTCAAAAATGTTTTCATTTTACAAATAATGATCTAACTTTTATCTAAAATTTCTTCAAAAGTGAATTATTGTTTTTAATTACATTTCTTTAGATTAGCGAAATACATTTTAAATAAATTTTGCCCTATACTTCAGTAAGTATTTTCCTGCTCTGGAAAATATTTGTTGTAATGTTGAAATGATGAACTTGATGGATACCACAAAATAGTTGCTAAAATTGTCTTAAACCCTTTTATGTATCGGTTTTGTAATAAGATCTCACAAAATATTTCAATGGATAACACATATCAAATATTACATGCTGGTTAGTTTAAGATAAGTCATTCATGTCATCTTCTCATTTTCTTAGAGCATGTTATTCCTGCATTGATCTGCTATCAATTTGCTTTAGAAATTAGGTCTTAAAATATTTTTTACAGTGGACTCTGTAGACGTTTTGGCCTGTTTTTTTGACCCCATAGTTTTTTCTGTGCTTTGTGTAGTCTTACTGTTCCTCATTTTGAGGCTTATTTCAATGTGCTAATTTTTAAGGTTTAAAAAAGTAACGGTCATGGACATGTGGATGTTCTGGATTGTTTGTTTTGCACTGTATTTATGACTTTTTTAAAAAAGTTGTTTGGGATTATTTTGTCTTTTATGTTTTGGGAATAGCAAAACTACTTCTTCTTTTATATCTTACTATTATTTCAATTTTTCAATGAACTTTGGTTAAAAGAGCATCTTAACACTTTCATAAGTTCATCTTTGTTATCTAAAAATGGAATGCATAAAATACAGGCACTGTATTCTAATTGCATCCCATTTTATTGAAGAGGCTGAAGGAAGATGGATAATTGGGAAAAGAAGTGTCTGGGGATCGTCCAGGGTCTGGGGTTTTGCATTGCAAGTGGAAGTTACACAACAGGACAATTTAGATCACCTCCTTCACTCTGAACAAACTTATGTACCTTTGTTACTTTCCAGATTCGCGTCCATAATTATAGATATTCAATAAAAACAACAGTGTGTCATTAACACTGTGAAAATAAATATATTTATATTTTAAGACATTTTGTTGAGAGAATCATTTAAACCATAAAATGTTCTGAAAAGGTTTTGTGTATTATTCTTTAAATGGTATATTTATTATTGCTTCCTTGATTCTCTTTGTGTTATATGTATGTTTGTTTGTTTAATTTCTTCTTGTGTGGTCACTGTGTTTCACTGTTTCAGGGAGTGAGGCTGTTCTCGGACCTCCGCAACCCCAACATCATCAATTAACGCTGCTCGGTGTTCCTCTTGAGCAAGCGGTGAGTCGTCAACGGTTGCGACCCGGTTCGGGGTTTCTGAGTGTTAGGGTTTTAACAGATGGACCCACCAGAGTCCTGCAAGTCAAAGATCTTAAAGAAGGGCCAGTGACTTCTAGTGCCCTAGCTGTGAGTTACTTCTGCAAGTCTTCTAATGCAAAAATACTTCGGTTTCGAGGCAAAGAATTGATTTTTTAATTTAACCCCCCCCCCCCCCTTCTTTATCTTCTTCAGTTGACTCAGGGAATTGTTGAGGACAGACAATGGCCGCTTCCAGTGACATCTCTGCCGATAACTTTACACTCTCCGCCTGCGGATGTTCGCGAACTGCAGGTATTAAGCGCTTATTTACTATTTAACTGCACAGAATTTTATTCAATTACAGTTTGCAGTGAGTGCCAAGTTCATATGAAGAGCAAAGAATCCTAACCCATTGAATCCATTTGAACACGTTTTGAATTCAACACTGAAACAATATTGTTTTTTGTTGATTATCATGTGCTGATGATGCGTTTTCTTTTGCTCCATAAGCTCACAAGAAAAAAAAAGAAGAAAGAAACTTTTGTGACTTTTGAAAATTTTTGCCTCCAGTGGGGTGGGGAGGCAGAAACCTCAACATCCAGATTGACTCCTAGGCTGAGCTCCTCCTTTTGCTGTGTAGTGAGGAGTACTGGGTCTATCCTGGGGTCAAACCGANAGAGACAGGACCAGTGCAAGATGTTGGACACATCTCCTTGGGCACCTTCAGGGCCTATTGGAGGACATTTTGTCATTTTTTGAAAATTTTTGCAAATTGATTTATTGCATTTTGCGTTCTAGTTCTTCATATGAAAATAAAATCTTTGATTCAAGAGTTGTTTCTGTTAGTGTTGTGAAAATATAATCCCATCCTGGTCCAAGTTTCTTTCCAGTTTTCCTTTGGGTAAAGGCAGATTTTATGTACAGGCTTAATAGGCTTTCTAGGCCCTCTAGGCCTAGGAGCAGCAGTCTATTGTAGTTTGATGATAATACATACTTGTGAAATAACTTTTTTGTGCTTTATTGAATAATATTTGTTGATATTATAACACGTAGCTAAGTAGTCTTATTCTTGTCTAAGGAGTAAAGTGAAGCTGAAATGTTAAATCCTTAGCCTCTGCCTTAGGAATTGCCATTTATTGGAATTTGATGGGATGAGAGAGTAAATTAGTTTATTGTTCTCCAGAGGGTCGTATTCAGTTTGTAACTGCTTTTTAGGCAATAACTTTATTTTGTGTTGTAGATCCACCTGAAACTACCTGTTGGCATTGGAGTGAGCCTTGTCTCTCGACAGCCCCCTGAGGAGCTTCTGTTTGCTCATTTCTCTGGGATCGAGATGGAGGTTCTTCGTGCGGCCAGTCAGCACACCCTGTCTCTCCAAGTGCAAGACATTCAAGTGGACAATCAGTTGTACGAGGCCCAGTGCTCAGTCGTTGTCAATGTCAGCCCCTCAAGTAAACGAGGGGAAGAAGACAGTTACATGCATGCTCCTGCTCTGCAGTTGTCTGCTGAGAAGTTGTCTTCTCCTAATCTCAATGCAGAAATCTACAAGGTGCTTTTGCTTTCTCGACTTGCTTCTAAGTGGGAAGTGGTATCTTTGTGTGCATGGTGAAATATGAGTAAATAAATAATGACCTTTTCTTTTAGCAGACAATATTTATTTTTTAGAATTCAGTGGAAAAATATCAACACTGAGTAAAAACAAGAACAATACTACACTTAAAAAAAATAATTAAAACTCGTGATGTTTCGGTACCCATTGGCATAAATTTTTAGTTTGACTTGAACTTTCACTCACAAATGTTGTATTTCACTCGATGTCAATGGGTGCCAACGGGAACTGAAATGTCGTGAGTTTTAAAATATTTTAAAAGTGTTGTATTGTTCTTCTCTTTAATCAGTGTTGATATTTTTCCACTGAATTCTAAAAAATAAATATTGTCTGCTAAAAAAAAAGGTCATTATTTATTTACTCTCTAGTAGTACTATATTTGTCCAACTACAGGTGCATGCAATTTTTCATGTAGTTGGGTGGAAGAAATAAGTATATTTCATGATTAATTCTTGATTTGAGTGTAGGATCAGTAAAAAATATTCTCCTTCAAAAGAGTTATTTTTTTCCAGGGTGATGCTCTCATTCTCTCATTATTAATTCATCTTTATATGTTTTTATGTTTACGCTATTTGAATTCTCCAACATCAAAACCAGTGTCTCAAATAATAAAAAAGGAAATTTCACAAACCGTGAGCACAAGCCAGATCCAACTCTTTTGCAAACCTGGTCCAGATATCTACCGATCACTTTTTGGAGACTCCTACTTCGACAATTATTTGAACGTCATTTTCAAGGAATTTGATATTAAATAACTCAAATATTGTTTCTCGTTTTAGCATTTGATAATCAAAGTGAAGAATCTCTCTATGAATATTGAAGAAAGATTACTTTTGAAATTATTTGCTTTTGTTGGCTTCGGAAGTTCTGTGAATGTTGGAGAAACACCCGAAGAAAATGATATTGAAACCCAAAGAATTGTTATGGAGGCAGCTTCTGTGAATGCCACTCGATATTATTTTGGTAGTCTTCGACTTGAACCTAGCCAGGTAGTACAATATTAAAGATTTCATTTTTGACATGGTCCTGTTTAAAATTTATTAATATATTATTATTTTATAAATAAAATAATTTTGTAGGTTCGTCTGAGTGTGTTTACTACGAGCAAACTACCAACCCAATTGCAAAGTATTAAGAAGAAATTGGGTCTCACTTTGATAAAATTTGAAGACGCTGCAGTGGATCTGAAACCTTTTGTCAGAGTGCATCCTTTCGAAAGCAGTCAGTTCCTTCTGCACTCAATTATCAAACACTTCAAAGATGTAAGCTATTCCTCAACTTCATTATCTAGATACTGTGTTAAAAGAGGACAAGAAATGTGCTTTTTGGTTCGCAAACAAATAACTCTATTCATGTAGGCCATGTTGAGTTCCACAGCATTTATTTGAAGGATAAATATATATTTTTTTGAGTTCAAAGTGAATCCAATCTTTCAAAAAGTGTGATGTGTCCCATTACGTATTGATAAATAAAATTGAAAATAGTTGCTTATAAGATAAATGCTGGATTATTGTGTTCCTCATATGAGATTAAGAAAAATCAAATTGCCATTTATTTAGAATTTGTGTATAATTGAAAAAGCTGACATTTTATATACTAGTTCACTGAGTCTAAAGATTTATACTTTATTGAGAGAAAATACATTAATTAATATTGACTAGGTCTGGTTTCCTGAAATAAAATGCAAATCCTCAAAGAAGTACAATGTTTTTTAAATAGATTATTGATTCCAATTTTTATGTGCAATCCAAGGGTACAGTAAAATAAAAATAAATTACTTCATGTCATTTCATTATTGTACTTTGTATATTTTCATTACTTTGTCTCTTTGAGTATTCAATAGTTATTGTTGAAGTGTATCAAGGATCTTAATTATTCACCCTGGCAGTGAATCTATTCAGATTCACTCCTATTTCCATGAATTCAATGATTGTGATTCTATGAGCTCTCTCTTCTCCTGTTTGTTCAAGGAGCTCATGTGGCAAGCAGCGATTATTCTCGGTTCCGTGGATTTCCTAGGGAACCCTCTGGGCTTAGTGAACGATGTTTCAGAAGGCATGTCTGGGCTTATCTTTGAAGGAAATGTGTCAGCCCTTCTGAAAAATGTTACCCACGGCCTCTCCAACTCCGCAGCAAAAGTGACAGGTAGCGCACCAATTATCTTCAACCTTCTGTGTCTTGAAGCATTCCTTCAACCAGAGTGAAGTTCCAAAATACAGAGTTTCTCTGATGTCGATGAGCAGATGCTTTTGCTTCTCTTCTGTTGTGATGCATCTCTCACCGCACTCTGCACTTAAAGTCATCTTACTTTGTCTCTAAGAGAAATTCAACTTAAGAAAAAAAAGAGACATTCAACTGAAAAGCTGTGTGTTTATTAGTATGTAGGGCTTTAATGACCTTGCCGTTGATGAACCCTAAAGCCTCACACGCACAAAAAAAATTAGTATATTGTATATTAGTTGCAGTAAATTACTTTATTGTCTAGAACGTGGTCATAGGCAGTTTGTAACAGCTCTCCTCACAATAAATTATTTCCTTATTTCCTTATTTATTGCGAGTCTAACTGACTTAATGTTGGTACAGAGCTTGTACTCGACGCTTTTACTTCGCCATCGTCAGTAAGAGTAATGATATGTTGGCAGAATATTTGACCTTCTCAAAACTTAAGTCCATTGCCAATATGGATCGTCAATTCAATTCATTTGCTCCTGTGGTACTACTCTGTTCCTTTGGCACCGAGTGTGTGGAACGAATTTTACTTCGTGTCTTTGATTTGTATGTACGTATCCTCGTTTCGGCCAGCTAAGGACCACGAATGATGAGTGTTAGTAAGGCTCAGTTTTTGTGAGAGTTTACTCACTATACACATCAAGAATTTTACTGAGTTGGTGGAACAGCATCTAGATAGGATCCAGATTGCTGTATCTGAGTATTACAACTGCGGTTGCTAGCTGCAAAGGGTGAACTTTTCATACATCACAGCTAGTTAAACTGAGACATGGAAATGAAAAGCTACAAATTCTATCTTGCCCCACCTGGGAATTGAACCTGGGATGACTTGGTGATGAGCGACCACACTGACACCGTAGCCACGGAGGGGACTGTGTCTTTGCTTGTTGTGTTATTAACTTGTATCTCTTTACAGCAAATAGTCGCTATAGTGACTACTATTAATATGTATTTGGATATTACGTAAATTCGTAGATGTTGGCAATTTCTGTTGGTAGCCATATTGCATAATTTCAACAAAGTTATGACTTTCAGAAACAGCCTCCCAGGTAGCATTACTCTGTTTAATCTACTGGCACTGAAACTCCAATTGACTTGAATGTCACTTAACAACATCTGGAGCCAAGGAATCCTAATTGAAATGGATCCTTCAGTGAACCCCAAAGGATCTGATGACGTTCTTCGAGGAGATAAATAAATCTGTTTTCTTTGTATTAGAGAAACGCCATTTTATTGTCAAGTTGAAATGTCCAATTCTGTCATCATGAAATTTGGATTTCGTCATGTTCATTTATGAACATTTTTTTCCTATTTATGAAGTAAAAGCTGTTTTCTTATCTTACATGGCATTTCAAAGGAAATGAAATGTTTTAATTTCAACATAGGTCGTGCATGCTTTTAAAGCATTTTTCTTTTTTAACTTTATAACCAACTGAAAAGCATTTACTGGACTGCCTCTTCCAAATCTATATATAAAAAGGTGAAATACCACTTACCTGTTTGGCTGGCTGACTGGCTATTGGCATGGATGGACGGACAGAAATTTGGAGACATTACAAAAATCATGTGAGCAAAGCCGCGGGGACTCAGCTAGCAACATTTATATTTTCTGTTTTTTTTCCTCTTCCTCCAATTCATCTCGGTGAATTTGTCTCGTGAGCAATGTGCTTAATTTTTCATTGTTTACAGAACGGAACACTAAATGTGGGTAGTAATTTAATACATTAAAAGTGAAAAACTTTAATAGAGTTTATGTTCTTCCATTTAATTTTATTTTACAAGTATACAGTTTTAATTACTAACATAGAATTATTTCTATAAAAAATCTTAGAGAGAAAATATGAATTTAAATTTGAGTGGTTAGTATGACGGAACATAAAAAGTCAAAATCATGGATATTGTTATTTGTGAGATTTTGACATTTTTAGTGTGTATTACTGCTGCCTGTATACTATCAATATATCCAAATCAATGTCCTCCAATTATATCCACCCACGTACCCAATACTATGTTCACTTCCGAAACGAACGCCAGTGAAGACATGAGAATCATCAGCTCATTAAAAAACAAATTTTCAACAGGCATAGATGATATACCTGAGTTTATTGTTAAATTTTCGTCCCATGCTATATTAAATCCACTCGTAAATATTTTTAATAGTTCTTTAACGGAAGGGGTGTTTCCTAAAATATTTAAGAGAGCTAAAGTGAAACCTTTACACAAGAAAGGAAACAAACTTAATAATGGAAATTACCAACCAATATCTCTACTACCCACTTTCTAAAAAATCCTAGAAAAATTGTTCTATAAGCGTCTTCTAGATTTTTTATCAAAATATAACATTCTCTCTGACGATCAACACGGTTTTAGGAAATCCTTTTCCACTACAAGCGCCATATTTTCCTTCTTAAACGATGTTATCACATCTCTAGACCATGGAGAAAATCCTCAGGGTGTTTTTCTTGACTTATCCAAAGCATTCGATGTCATCGAACACGAAATTCTCCTTTCCAAATTGCATTCTTTAGGCATTCGTGGACTTCCACATCAATGGCTAACTTCTTATTTAAAAGATAGATATCAACAGGTCGAAATATCCTATACTAAAAATAAAATACTTCAGCGTTGTCTTTCAGAAACAAAACCACTTACTTGCGGATTAACCCAAGGATAAATTCTCGGCCCTATACTCTTTTTATTGTATGTGAACAACATGTCATCATCCACATCACATTGCAAAATGGTTCTTTTTGCTGATGATACTAATTTACTATGTAAGCACGCCAATGCTCAAAAAGTTTTTGTCTAATCTTTCGACTTGGTTCCATGCATATCCTCTCATGGTAAACACTGACAAAACAGTGNCATTTCACAATAGTATCACAAAATCTTTACCCCAGGTTTCTCTTTCTTTAAACGGAACACAATTAAAAACTGTTACGAATACAAAATTCTTAGGTCTCCATATTCAAGACAACCTCTAATGGAAATGTCATGTTGACAATCTCCATTCCCAGTTTAGCAGATTGTGTTACGCATTCCGAATCTTAGTTCACGCAGTTAGTCCACATATTTCCCGTTGCGTATATTTTGCAAACGTGTACTCCCATTTACGTTACGGCTTTACCTTCTGGGGTAATTCCGGTCAGAGTATTCAAACTTTCAGAATTCAGAAGAGGGTAGTTCGGATAATTTGTAAATCTCACTCCCGAAACTCTTGTAAATCTTTATTCAAGGAATTAAATATCTTAACACTTCCCTGCCTTTATATTTATGAAATGGTCTTGTTTGTTAAGACCGAATTACTGAAGTGCCACCCTTTCTTTATACGAAACAGTCTCGTTCACGAACATTATACACGCAATAGTAGTAATATTCATCGCCCTAGAGTGTCAACCACTCTTTGCCAAAAAGGACCTTATCATTCAGAAATCATTCTATATAATTCCCTGCCCAAGAATATAAAAGATATTATGAAATTGAATATCTTCAAATCCGCGGTTAAAAACTACCTCCTGCACCAGTGCTTCTACACTGTAAAAGAATTTATTGATTTTAACAAAAGTTAAATTCGTCTTGTACTTTATCACGCCATTGCTGTAGTACTTTTTAAACAACTTATAACAATTTCAAAAACTATTTTCTTGCATGATTGTGTTGTCTTATGGCTCATATTAATTTAGTTTTATGTGTACTCAACTTTGGCACGGTTGTGTACATAAATTCTGTAGCCCCATCCTGGCCCGGGTTTTTCTCCGTTTTTCCTTCTGGTAGAGGCGGATTTATCATACAGGTTCTCTAGGCTTTGTCTAGGGGCGTGTTTATTGTAACAATAAATCGTGAATTTAGTGTTATTTCAATTCTTATGATTTTTAAACACTATACTCAGAATAATCTATAGTTCGATAATAACTTGTACATGTAATTTTTTGCTTAAAATTACAAACATATTGACATTCTATTAGTATTATAACTCGCAGCCAACTTTTTATCTTATCTAGGAACTTTTGCTGAAATTTTTGAATCCGCCTCTGCCTTAGGGCCCTTGATCGGAATTGATGGGATGGTCCCTTGCTTGCTTCCGGAGAGTAAATTAGTTTATTTTCCTCCACGTGGTCATACGCAATCTGTACTGTTTTTTTGACAATAAATTTATTATTTATTATTATATAATAAATAAATAAATAAATAAATCCTGATTTCGCTGATGATTTGGCGCTAAATGCCAAATTTTGATTGTGGGATTTTGCGTTTTTCGTGTTGCATTTCTTAGATCAGCAGATTACCATGAGGTGATCTACCTGGGTTCAAACTCAATCCGATGTAATTTGAAAAATGGACGCGAAAATACGGGTTGAATAATATCTTCTCTTTTCTCTTTCGTAGAATCTCTGTCAGATGGCCTGGGTCGTGTAATTATGGATGAGCAACACGAAGAAACAAGACAAAGAATTCGAGCTCTTCATAACATGTCAAGTGGCGACCATCTCATTGCAGGATTCAAGGGCTTAGGATTTGGACTTCTGGGAGGTTTCACTAGTGTATTTCGGCAAACTTATGAAGGTGCTACAACAGACGGAATGCAGGTTAGAAGATAGAGACTTAGTAAAAAGAATTTTAACTGTATATTATATTTGATCCTCCTGTGGTTTTTGTTCTGTTTCTCTAAATACCTGATGTAGGGTTTCTTCTCTGGACTCGGCAAAGGATTGGTCGGTACAGTTACGAAACCTGTGGTCGGTGTTCTTGATCTGGCTTCAGAAACAGCCAGTGCTGTTCGGGATTCTAGTCGAAGGTTAGTATGTTTTATTCGTTCTGCTAGTGTAATTGTGTTCTTCTTTCTTTTGTCACGCTCGAGTGCTTTTGAGGTAAATGAATGCCGAGTTTGTTTTTCCTTTCAAGCTCTCATCGATTGGTGAGACGTAGATACCGTTCACCGAGGTGTGTGATCGGGCCTTCCGGTTTACTTCCTGTATATGACAAGCAACAAAGCGAGGGCCAGGAACTTCTGTATAGTATTAACGAAAGGAATTACTGTGAAGTGTAAGTTGTGCAAAGTGTAGTTGCTTAGTACTCTGTAAATGATTATTGTTGTATTAATTTTGTGGTCTGTTATAGGCTTGTGTGGTATGATAGTTTGCTGAGCGGACCCGACGGATTGAGAGTCTTGGTGTCGAGTGAACGTGTGTTAGTTTTCACTGCCAGTCCGTCAGGTGGAGTTAGCACAGTGCTTCAATCGTCTCTCGGGTATGTTCTGCAAAGTATTTTGAGGTTAAGGAAAACAACGCATGACTTTGGTGGAGTGTGTACAGTCTTATGACATTTTTGGGGGGATGTTATTCAATTCCTGCCAAGTTTTTTTATCAACTAAAAGTTTTGTTTTATGCAATTCAGTCATTTTAAGTATGTATGCCATGGAATATATAATTGTGAACTTGTTTTCAAGTTTTGGTATCATAATGAATTAGTAAATCAATAAATTACTCCCACAAAACTTCAGCAAAGTTGTTAGCAAGAGAACACGTTTTGAGTAAATTCATCCTGGACTTATTTTCTGGATATGGTCTCTTCCATCTACTAATCCTATTATCGTTGATATATGTACAGAATGTTGTTGCAATGTTGTTTGCATAATTTATTATATGCCTCTTTTTCATTTAATTCTTTATCATAAGTAAGTTGTTGCTACAGTACTTATCTGTTCCTCCCCCTTTCTTCCCCCACCTAAAATCCTTGGGGGGGAGGGGGCATGCTCATTCAAACTTTTGCATGTGATATTGACCCAATGATTACAAATTTTCAACAGAGGAAATTTGAAATGAAAAACAATACTAGAAAATGGGTAAATCTCTTGTGATGCTTTCAATCGATATTAGTTGCAAAGGGATATTTTTTAAAAAAATTGTTTTCTCACCCACCATGTTGATTTTAATGAAATTTGGCTAATTTAATTTCCTTTCAGGTATAGGAAACCACATAAAAATTTTGTTGTTTTTTTATATTTCTTACAGTTTTTGTTTTACAGGCTTTCAAAGTTTTGAAAATTTGGCAAATTCAATAAGCAGATATGGCAAAACGCAAATTTCTAATCTTTTGGTGTAAAAAATCATCACTTTTATATTTTTCATCCTAAAATTGAAAAACATTACACTTTAAAGTATACGGATGTTAAAAAAAAACAGTACATCTAAGTACACCTACGAACACTGGAAAAATGTTTAATTTGAATGAATGAGTGAATCAATCAATCAATATTTATTTATTTATAATTTTTAAAATTATTTATTAAAAAATATGAAAATATAATGTATTTTATTCTTTTTTTATTATTATTGATTTTCTTTGGGATTGAAGTGGTGTTTTATTTTATATATTTATTTACAATAAATAAATAATTAATCTTAGTGATATTTTAGTAGAAACACAGCTTTGCATAAAAGTTAACATTATCAAAAGAGTATGTGACAATCACAATTTTCGTATCCAGTTTTATAACTCTCAATACTTGGCTCTCCTATGATAATAGAAAGAAAATGGAGTTTTCATTCCTTTTGTTGGGAATTTCGTCACAACTAGTAACATAGGTCAAGCGAATAGTCGCTCCTCTATGCAAATGAGTGACATTTCTCGATAGTTGAGCTTCTGTGGACTATTTCCTGAAATCTCGTAGGTTTTTTCAAAACTCATGCCTTTGAGTTATAAAAAAGGAAAAAAGAGATCCAGGAGGGTGAAAAAGAAGAAGAGGGTGAAAATTGTGTTGATGAGCAAAAAAGCAAAAGCCATTGACTCACCCGACTCGTCGTCTGGCACTCAAGCAGAAGACCAGCCCCCAAATTGTCTTCAACCAGGCACCAAGCATCTCTCGTCGACCCCATCACAGTCAATCGACCCCCAAGACGATTTCACGGTGAAGCAACCGTGTGCTCATCTCCAGCACGGTTTCAGCCACAAACTACCGGTCCTTCAATATCATCCAAACTTCAACCCAAATCATCTAATCAACATCAATCCAACCGCCTAGGCTGTACAACGAGGCATTTGGAGAATCATATCATCATCATTTTATCGCTGCAACTCATCCAGATTTCACCAAGCAATAAGTTTTGTATCATTTGAATTCATTTGAATTTGAATAACGATAATTCCTTAAAAATAATTATTAAGTTATTTTGTTGACTCTTCTATCTTCATTTCTTTTTGTCCTTCAAATCCTTTTATCGCAACACACCAATGTACCTAAATTCTTCCTTAATATCTGTGCACCTTTTTTCTGTTAAATTTTTTACTAGATTTGTTTGTTAAATTTTGGTGATAAATGAAGGTTTCTTTTCTGTTAAATGTTTGACTTTTAGAGAGTCTTTTATAGAGGTATTTTATGAATGTATTATTGTCCAAGTGTTTTAAAATGTTTTTTAACACCAAAAGACAAGATTCTGATTGATATAATGCAAATTGTTGTACTTAGAACCATGCAAATGAAATTATGATACCTAAATAAATTAGTAGATTTATTTGATAATTTTTTCATGAAGACTATCACAAGAGACCAAATATTTGCGACATTACGCACATTTAATAAAGAAATTATATTACACAATTACCAGCAATAATGTTTGCATTCATAGTAACAATTGTTGGAGGCTGTTGAGCTAGTACAAATGGTGAAACTTGATGAAAATCTGAAACGTGACTCTACAGTAGGAAGCTATCTTGGCTTCCTCTCAATGTGTCAAGTCTAGGGATCTTTGATGTATCATTGTTGTGCTCTACTACAGTTTTAATTACGATGAATGTGTATGTGTGTTGTTGCTGCTTAAAATATTTTTCATAAATTAAAATAAAGGTATATTACCTAAAAGTTGTTGTAAGTTGGTTTTGAGTAGGTTATAATGTAGCCGGGCTGCGTACTTGTTCACCTCTGCACGATTTATTATTAATAATGATTTAATATGTGTACACTTTAGTATCTGGTTTGAAATAAATAAAATGATATAGTTGAAATAATGAGGAATATTTTATTAAATGTGTTTTGGTGAACTTAATGTAGTTTTTTCTCACTCCATTGTTTAACATGATATTTGTAGTCTGTTTATTCATCAATTTAAAGGAATGACAATGAAGATAAGTGCAACACTGACAAATTAAAATTGACTGCCAATAATAAAGTTGTTAAATTTAATTAAATAAATTTTATTCAGAGATAATTACCTTAATTTTCTGTTTATAGCTATACTTAGATGTACTGTGTATTTTTTTTGTAACATCCTTTCACTTTAAAGTACGAAACTACAAAATTTCACAGTTATTTGATGAATTTTTCCTGAAAGATAGCAAGAAATATCTTAGTTTTGTTTCTAAATTATGATTAAACCATCTTCAAAGAACCTTATAGTTTGTATGATTTCACTAGTCTCATCCTTCCCCTGATTTCAGAGTGGAGTTTGAATTTATTGTTGTTTTTATAGGGACCTTGCTCAGTGCACTTTATTGACGCAGCAGTCTCCCGGAGTAGGCTCTCCCATCACTCCGTATATTGAGCTTTGTTGCCAAGACATGGGCAGAAGACCACGAGTGCGCTGTGATCAGTCGGAGGTAGCCAAACGGGTAAGGAGATCAATTCTAATATCCCCTCAGTTTTAGAGTCTGTGGCTTATTGTGTACCATAATTCAATTACATTAAGAGCACTTATGGTGTAAAGTTTTCCATTAGACTTGTGCTAATCCTCATCCTAATGGTTATTAACAGTTAGATCCCTTCAATTTAGTTGAAGAGAGACAGACTAATACAATCTCTTCCTTTCTCTAAGAAAAAAAAAAAAACTCAAAAAAATAATTTTTTTTTTCTTTCTTCTCGGCATGAAAGTGAGCGAACAAAATAAGTGTTAGAGTTGCATAAAGGTCACATAGTAAAAAAAAAACTTCCTAATTCCATTTCAAATTATAAGTCTACCATTTGTATTCATTTATATGTAGGGAGAAACCTAAATCAGTGGTTCATTATTACTAGTTTCAGCAGTTGATTTCTGATTTTGACAAGATGTCAGTTAGTTTGTAAATTCAAGGTGTTTGTGTTTATATATTTTTGAAATTATATGTTTGTAGTAATTTGGCTCCCTATCTAAAATGAAAACGTTATCCCACTGTATTGAAAAAACCAAATTTAAATGGTGTTTTTATGGAACGTTGATGTCCTTTGTTTTACGTCTGTAATTTACATTTTGTCTGTCCAATATATCAAAAGGGACAATTTTTATAAACAAGTTTGTTAATGTTTTCTCACATTATGAAGACATGTTGTTGATTACATTTTTCCCCTTAATTACAAAATTATAAGATTGTTTCATTATGGTACTCGTCAACCACATGTTTTCCTGGAGAAATAATCTACTTAGAATTGAGAATAATTCCAAAGGTTTTACTACTGACATCATCTGAGTTTGAGAATTTTGTGTATTTGACAGCTTATTTAAAAAAAAAGAAAAGTAATTTAGTTGTTTATGATAATTTTCTGCTTTGGTGTTTTTTTTTAATTATTTATTTTTCTGCAGAATTGCTTTATTTGTTTTTCCTTTCGTTACCAAGATAATTCAACACATTTGTTTACATGTTTACCTGACAATAGCGGCAATCAACTACTGGAACTTTGTGACATGTAATAAAAAATGCCTATTAGCCTGATAAAGATTTGAACAGAAGTTGAAACATTGTTGAAAACTGTAAAGAAGAAGAAGTGGATCTTATTTATGTTTTAGGTCGTGCACTACATCAACTACGCGAAGAGTATGTTTGAAGAGCGAAGACACACTGTCTTGCCGTCAGGAGACAATATTTTAGAAGACTGAGGTTTGCAAAGAAGGTCTGTGATTCACCCCCAGCCAAGGGGGTCTTGTTTTTAGCTTCTACACTGAGAAGGTGACTGAGAGGAAAATCTGGAATGGTTTGTCACGTGGTGCTTTGTATTTCTTACATAATCTGCTTCAGTTTGTGTAGTTTATAACACAGTTTTGCTACTTATAGTTAAAGTGAAAGGTGTTAATGTTTGCAGCAACAGATTTCATTAATCATGTTTTTAGAACCTGGGCACTCCTTGTGTCGGAAGGATCTCAATGAGACAGAGGTATTGCATTAAACTGGAACAGAGAAGATTTCATTTACATTTTCTAAAGCTTTTCTTTTTTGGAGCTCTTCAAAATGTTGGATTTTTTTTTTTTAATAAGAAGCTTCTTTTGCTTGAAAATATCTGGTTGGACTTGCCAACCACTCGATTCATGTAAGAAGGTTAGGATGTGATGTTCCTCTTTGTATTAGAATAATCTCAAACAGTATTTTATTTTCGTATTATATTTTCATACCATTTATAATATTCATTCAAATAAAATTGTGATGCCTTCATGAACAAACTTTTGTGTGTTATGCTAGTAATGTAATATTATGATAATATAATTCTCTCCCTATGAATTATTGTGTTGAGGCATTTGGTGGCAGCGTCACGCTGGAAACTATTTCTTAAGTCATGTGATATCTGTTGCTGTTGAAATGTTTTTATTTGTTCTGTGGGTATGAATGTGATAATGTTTATAGTAGTAATAAATGTGATAGTGAAGTAAGAAAATAATTCTAGCCATTTGAGTACAAATGCAGTTGATTTAAAAAAAATATTGCAAATTTAATGTGAATAATAAAATATTTAAGAATCATCCCCATAATTCAATTGACTTTTTTTTCTTTTCTTTGTGCTTTTTTCTCTGTGAAACCGTTTTTGAAATTTTTGTGAAGTTACGTACATTGTTAATCTCTGTGACAAATATACCTTTCAAGAACATAATTATTTTAAGAAATGTGGGTCATATGTCTTTAAATATTTTTATTGTTTTTTTTTTAAAGCTCTTCTTTCTGTTGTGATATTATGTAATGATATTAACTTAAAGCACTAATGTACAGTCTTCAAATTAAATTCTGAGTGTATGCAAAAACACAAGACTAATGACAATACAATAATATATATCTTGTTTTGATATTCAGCATTACTAGTCCCAAACCGATTCATTACTGCACTTAACCCACTTGTTACGGCAGCAATTTTCCTCATCACAACCATCTGACTACTAGCGTTCTGGCAAATCCTCTCTGGAGATGGCAGCTAGTTGTTGCATTTTAACTCACTGTTGTCTGAAATTTCTTAGAATTTTTTCAACCGCTGCGATGGAAATAATTTCATTGCCCCGGCAGCACATTCAATGGCAGTTTCTCAAGCTCGCTAAAATTATGTTTATTTTTATTTTGACAATTTAAAAATGTTGGTAATTAAATTACGAATTAGAAAAATTGAACTCACTTGTGTTTTGTTGAAGAAAAAAATATTTTATTTATTTTTAGGATGATAAATTTCCAAACAGTTTTCTAAATGGAAGGGAACTAAACACTTTTTACACTGTAAGCTGTCTCTGACCTTTTTCCCGTTGTTGCACACACTTTGCATTTTCTCGAAGGTTGGATGTAGAAGGGTTTTTTTTTCAATGAAGTGTCCCCAAAATGTACATTAAAGCCATGTGTAATCCATGACGTATTATATTTTCATCAAATAAAGAAGTTGAACATGGTAAACCGGGGCTCCCACATGGACAGTGTGGGCATTACAATTCTTCTAAAAATATTATTGTAACTGACATGAATAACTTTTTCACATACCCAATTAAAATGTCAAAATCAATGAACTGACAAATGAGCTTAAGTTCAAATTATAATTTTTAACAAACTAGATTACAGATTTTGATTAAATGGAAATAAAACTTGGTTATTTGTAACATTCTATACCTTAATGAGCTTTGAACTCGAGTTCTTGTTGTCTACAGATTTTGTACTCTATTGTCCTATAGGGAGGAAGAGGGAACCATCATAATTAGCTTCAGGATCACACAGAGAAATGTGGAGAAATTGCTGCAAACGCACAGAAAAAAGTGGAAAATTAAAAAAATAATTTTTCATTTAGTTCCTTTAATTTTGTCATTTTTTATTTTTATTTAGTAATAGATGCCAACAAGTCTAGATGCTACTAAGAACTTCTGAGTAACAAAATGACGTCAGCCCACCCTGAAAGAAGTTTGGAACACCAAGACATCACCGCGGAAGCCTGCATCTAGACATCAATACACCCAAGCATGACCAAGGACGTGGCAAGACTCTTTACATTCTAATTTGAAAGAAAGAAATAATAACAAGAAAACTGAATATCTCTATTCTTTATTTAGTACATTTTACAAAATGAAAGAAAAGAAAATTATTTTTTCATTAACATAATTTTTTTGTCATAATACAGAAATGATGTTAACAATCAAAACCCCTCGAACAATGAAGAAATAATAAAAGTTCTTTTTTCTTTCAACTAAATCTTTGAAGTTCCCTTTTCTTTGAAGCTGAATTGATATCGTTCCTAATTATAGAATAATTATTCAAACTAATGTTGCTCAGTATTCCACATACCATTGTGAAATAAACTTTGTCAAAAGAGCAGTTGCAAACTGTGTATGACCACGTGGGGGGCAATAAACTAAGTTTATTATAAACTAAACTAAAAGATAATGATTACATACCACAACTCTTACACAGAGAATCAAAATCAATATAAATATCACTTCAATCCAAACTCATAAATAACAATGACATTAGAATCTTCTTCTGTTGGCTAATGTGGAGAAATATTTCTAACAATCCGTCATTATTGACAATAAATTCAAAAATATACCACACACGATACAAAATGTACATTACTTCACGTGTTGGAACGCTAAGTCCTTCTCTTTGCAAATGATCCAATTATGTGTCACCACTAAACCAAAAGTTCATTCACTAAACATGTTCATGTAGTACAACCTATCATCTTTCCCCGACGCAACTTGCTGCTCAACCACTTACATACACCCAATGTTCTGACAAACTCTTACAACACATAATTCTAAGTAATTTGTACCTATATACAACGGAAATCACTAGAGTCACATTTTCTAACATTATCCTCACTACAATTACTGTTGTTATCAGCAAAAGCACAATGCAGACCCTGATAATCAGAAAACCTTAAAAGATATTTTCTTAGCTGACTCAATAACCTGGTTGAATGAAACATTGTAGTTATGCCGTGAAAGAACTCTATATCTGCTAAATCTTTTCTCCAAATTGTTGCTTTGAAATTAAATTCACAGGAAAATTAACGAAAGAATACTCAACTCTACAACAAATAAATAAATTTATTGTCAAAACAGTACAAACTGCGTATGACCATGTGGAGGACGATGAACTAATTTACTCTCCAGAAGCAAAAGCAAAAGCTAGGGACCAACTTATGTACTTTGTTGTAATGCATGTAAAGTGTCTTTTGCGAATGCCACACAACTTGGATCTGAATCCCCCTTTCCAACCAACTCACAAAACACTTGAGGTATTCAACTTCTTAATTAGTAGAACAAGTAATCAGTTCAGAAAATTATTTCCTTTTTAATACAGTTTTTCACATTAATTATATTCACCATTGATGACATTTCAAAGTATCTTCATATTCACTCTCTCTCTTCAATGCGGCAATAGATCATGATAGATATTGCACACCAATTAATGTTTTATCTTTTCGGGCTGTAGGGAAACAATGAATTATTGTTTAACTTGAAAGTTTTTTTTCAAGATACTGTTTTTCTTTCTATCATGCAACTTGCTTTACTGTGCACACCAAGCTTTCTTCAATTTTCACTCATCAAAAGTAGGGTAAACAAATGTTTTTGTACAATCCTTTAAGTTCAACCACAAGTTGTGGATATTTTTAGAGAGATGAATGGGATCATTTATAATGAATATGTTTTACACTCGCATTTTGAGGAATTGAAATGTAATATTCTGCACCAGCTAATTATTTAAATAAATTTTGGTTTACTCTATTGTCATCAGTGATTATGCAGAGAACTGTAAAAAAAATCCCTTGAACATCATTAGTGAATTTTACAGCAATATCACACAACTAAATCGGTACATGCTACAAGGGCTTCAGTTAAAAAATTAAAAATTGACTTCTCCGTAAAAACGAATCTTTTGAAGATTGCTCAACAGTTCTGTGCCTAAAGATCCCAGTCACACATAGTGGAGGAAAATGCTCCGCCGGAGATAGAAGGGCTTCAGCAGGGCCAGGAAACTAGATAGCCGCTTAATGTATGAGGTTTGAAGCTTCAAGTAGTTAACATATAATATTTACCAGACTGCGCTACCAGTCACCCAGTTTGTCCAGCGCTCAATAGATGGCTGCAAGATCGTGTTCACCCTCCTCCTATTGGCTTGCTAGAGTTCCTTGTTCGTTACATTACATTGCATTACATTCTGCGTGCAGGCTGTACTGTGCCGTAGGCTACATTCGCAAATTTAGTGGATTTTATCTAGTGGAATGCCTCGTAATTTTGTGTGCTGCGTACCGGGGTGCTTTAATACAAGCGGCACCCCGGAAATAACTATCCACGTCTTCCCTACCCCACCAGAAAGGTAAGTAATTCTTGTTGTCTTAGCGCCACTACCCACATGGACAGACGTACTTAGCTCAGTCGCTTTGCTGCGATTATTGTTGTTTGTTTATTTATTTATAAATATATATGTTACATTCTCTTGTAGACGACGACAATGGTTAAAATCCCTTTGGTTAAAATGGTTTATAGTCTGTGGGCTTCAGTCAGTGACCGAGACCCTTTTAGCACACTGTTGTTGACAACCCTACCAAATTTGCTCATTTACTAGATAATCTTTATTTCATTCTTCTAACCCCAAATGCTAAGCTGGGTCTGTTTTTCTTGCTAAATCTTAAAAAACATGGAGAGAAGTATAAATTGCAAAAGCCTTTTCCTTTTACTGAGCTCCGCATTACAAATGCAACATGCAACTTGTTGGTCGTGTTGGCGCAGTTGGTTCACGTTAGGGATGCACAGGGGATGCAACTAACGGAAAACAATATCGACTATCGATATTTTTAAAAAATATCGAAATAGTAATTCGATATATCGGTGAAAAATATCGATATTTTGATATATCGGTCTTCGATATATTTTTTTGTCTCATTTTTTTTCCAATAGAACTAATCTAAATTTCAAAATTCCAAATTACGAATTCAATTTATAAAACCTCAATGTTTGTTAGGTGGGTATAGGTACATAAAAAATCCACCCATAAAAAAATGTACATATTTTTTCCCAAAAATATAATGATTGTAAATAATGAAAGAAATGAATATAATGAAAGAAGTGAATCATTATGCTGGGTCAATCAAACCAATAATAATAATAATAATAAATTTATTGTCAAAAAACAGTACAAACTGCGTATGACCACGTGGAGGAAAAAAAACTAATTTACTCTCTGGAAGCAAGCAAGGGATCATCCCATCAATTCCGATCAAGGGCCCTAAGGCACAGGCAAAAGGATTCAATAATTTCAGCAAAAGTTCCTAGATAAGATAAAAAGTTAGCTGCGAGTTATAATACATATATAATGTCAATATGTTTGTAATTTAACGCAAATATGTTTGTAAATTTACATGTACAAGTTATTATCGAACTATAGATTATTCTGAGTATAGTGTTTAAAAATCATAAGAATTGAAATAACACTAAATTCACGATTTATTGTTACAATAAACACGCCCCTAGACAAAGCCTAGAGTTACTTCTTTGGGATTGAAGTCAAGAAGACTCGTTGCTTTGTGTGTTCCCCACTAAGCCGACTTCTCAGATCTGGTACACACAGGTTCACTGCTGAAGCAACCCTCTCAGATGATACCGACGAGGCACAAAGAATCAAGTACTTCAGGGCGATTTCTGAGAGCACACGGGTAAAGTGGCGACTGTCAATCCAAAATTGTATAGGGTTTGAGTCTTTTGGCAGGATGGGTTGGTCCAAATATTGTTTGAAGTCACTCGGGAGGACGCCACTCTCAGTTACTTGCTGACTCGTTGATGCAGTTTTGACAATTTCTTCGTGCCTGTTCCAAATGGAAGGCATACCCTTATTGAATTGTGTTGAAGTGGGTTGTTTAAGATACTTTTCGCCACAGATTGGTCAACTTGTGTTTCGGGGTATACTTCTTCAACCATTCTAGAAGGACTGTTTGCCACGGACTGGCGAATTTCTTTTTCAGATTGCTGGTATAACCTTTGTCTTTGATGGGTTCTCCATTTCCTGTTTCAGTAGGCTGGCAAGAGGAATAACCAGGCTTGCTGTAACATAATTATCGCCACTAACATCTTCAGTTGCCTGTTTGAAAGGCTCGAGTAGTGATATTAACTCTCGCATTACGTTTAGTTGAGATGTTGGGATCATATCGGGAACATTCCGGCTCGAGCCGCAACCACTCATGGAAGAGAGGATTTTTGCCACTGGGCATGAAAGGGTAACAAAACGCTCCATCATATCCAGGTTGGAGTTCCATCTAGTACTTATAGCCTGGATTAAAATCAGTACCTCACCCTCCTTCTTACCTGATGCTATCTGCTCAGCTCTGAGCGCATCCATGGCGTTAACAGAGTGTTTGAATAAAGTCACAATAACTTTGGTGTGATCTGCAAGTTTGCTGAACTCCTTGACGTTTTTGAGTGCTCCATTCACGATCAAATTGATAATATGAGCCATGCAACTGATTCTTTTCCCTTCACCCAAAAAAACTGTTGACCGCAGCTTTGATATTAGTTCCACTGTCAGTCGTCATGGTTAGGATCTTTTCTTTTTCAGTTCCAAAGTCCTCTGTAATTTCGACGAATTTTTCTTTAATACTATCAGCTGTGTGAGACACTTCCAAACGTTGCGCAGACAAAGAAATGCTTCCAATACCCCATCTGATTTAATGAGAAGGTGGACGGTCATGACGAGGAAGCTCCTCGTAGAATTAGTGAGTGTTAGGATATCACTCGTCATTGATACGTGTTCGGCACTTGACAATATGCTTTTCACAATTGCTTTTGTTGTGAAGTAACGCTGCTCGACCAATTTGGTTATTGTCACCCTGGAGGGAAGTTTAATACTTGGGAGAGCCGTTTAAAAATGTTTTTCATCCCTTCTTTTTCAACGCATGCGAACGGAAAGTTGTCCTTGCATACCATGTAAATCAGAGCTTGTGTGATTTTCTGGTGTGTTGGCCCACCTTCCTCGAAGGACCCATCTTCAGAAAGCAGTCGGTGAGTGTCCGTTGTCTCTTGGGAGGTGCTGGGCTTGCAGATGAAGTACTCATATTTTCATAAGTCGGCTCACCAGGTGAAGCGTCGTCAATCAAAGAGGCATCATCAACAGTATCAGCACTATCCTCATCCCCAAGAAGAGAAAGAGATTCTGACTCTGACGGTTCCATTTCCTTTCGAAAAGAACTACTTGGACCTGCCTTGGAGGTTGGAGGTGCCTTACGTTTTCTAGCTCCAACCCCTGAAAGAGAGGCGAAAGCACTACCATGTTTACTTTTGAGGTGTGACGCCTAGTTAGTAGTGTTTCCACTCCTCTGGTATCGGTTCCCACATAAATTACAAGTCACAAAGTTTGTCTTCGGATCAATCTTCTCAAAAAATTTCCAAACAGCAGACGACATCACAATCACAAATTGATCGCACCAATAAACAACAGATCGACGAGTTACCTCTTGAAGTCAACAACAGACTACTTTACTTACTTACGACAACAATTCGAAAATACTGATAAAATAAACAGGAGTAACTCTGGCTAAATGCTATCTTATCTACAGTGCTGCCAGAGGACCAGAATCTTCAGGTTCAGCGAAAAAGTCTCCATTGAGTAGCCAAAAAGTTTCTTTTCCCTACGATTTCTTTCCTTATCCGAAATTCCCCTTAATTGGTAATAATTCTTAGGTTAAAAAAAAATCGGACCCGATGGTGCCATTTCGATATCGATATTCCGATATATCGGGATCAAAAATATCGGCGAAAAATATCGATATATAGCAAGAAAAATATCGATATATCGATATTTCGATACATCGATATTTACTATACATCCCTAGTCCACGTATTTCCCGTTGCGTATATTTTGCAAACGTTTACTCCCTTTTACGTTACGGTATTACCTTCTAGAGCAATTCCGGTCAGAGTATTCAAACTTTCAGAATTCAGAAGAGGATAGTTCGGATAATTTGTAAATCTCACCCCCGAAACACTTGTAAACCTTTATTCAAGCAATTAAATATTTAACACTTCCCTGCATTTATATTTATGAAACGGTCGTGTTTGTTAAGACCAAATTACTGAAGTACCACACTTGCTTCATACGAAACAGTCTCGTTCACGAACACAATACTCGCAATAGTAATAATATTCATCGCCACTCTTAAGAGTGTCAACCACTCTTTGCCAAAAAAGGACCATATCATTCGCGAAACGTTCTTTATAATTCCCTGCCCAAGAATATAAAATATATTATGAAATTGAATATCTTCAAATCCGCGGTTAAAAACTACCTCCTGCACCAGTGCTTCTACACTGTAAAAGAATTTATTGATTTTAATAAAAGTTAAATCCGTCATGTACTTTATCACGCCATTGCTGTAGTACTTTTTTAAATTTCAAAAACTATTTTTTTGGATGATTGTGTTGTGTCTTATGGCTCATATTAATTTAGTTTTATGTGTACTCAACTTTGGCACGGTTGTGTACATTAATTCTGTAACCCCGTCCTGGCCCGGGTTTTGCTACGGTTTTCCTTCGGGTAGAGGTGGATTTCTTATACAGGTTCTCTAGGCTTTGTCTAGGGGCGTGTTCATTGTAACAATAAATCGTGAATTTAGTGTTATTTCAACTCTTATGATTTTTAAACACTATACTCAGAATAATCTATAGTTCGATAATAACTTGTACATGTAAAATTACAAACATATTTTCGTTAAATTACAAACATATTGACATTATATATGTATTATAACTCTTAGCTAACTTTTTATCTTATCTAGGAACTTTTGCTGAAATTTTTGAATCCGCCTCTGCCTTAGGGCTCTTAATCGGAATTGATGGGATGGTCCCTTGCTTGCTTGCGGAGAGTAAATTAGTTTATTGTCCTCCACGTGGTCACACGCAGTTTGTACTACTTTTTTGACAATAAATTTATTATTAATGCGTAACATAATTAATTTAATTTGGGATTAAGATTGTCAAAGTGACAATTCCATTTGAGATTGTCTTGAATAAGGAGACCTAAGAACTTTTTTATTCATAACAGTTTTTAATAGTGTTCCGTTCAATGAAAGAGACACCTGGGATAAAGATTTTGTGATACTATTGCGAAATGACATAGACACTGTTTTGTCAGTGTTCTCAATAAGACGATTTGCCATAGAACCAAGCCGAGAGGTTAGACAGAACTTTTTGAGCGTTGGCGTGTTTACATAGGAAATTAGTGTCATCAGCAAAAAGAACCATTTTGCTATCTGATGTGGAGTATTTGTAATTTGTTATAGTTTCGTTCCTTCTTTGTACTCAATTTAGAATTTTGTGTGTACTTACAAACAGTTCATTTTCTTATAGGCAGCATTATTTACCTTACCTCTGTATTCACAAGTAAGTTTAATTTGTAATAGAACTTTTCCTTAAATGTTCTCAATATGGGCACAATTGAGGTACATTACACTATTATAATGTATTTTATTTTAGATAAGAGTAATGTTGTCCTTCAACTTCTTAAATTAGATGGCAGTGCCCTTATTTATGACAACATGTATTAATGACGCACAAGCTCTTTAATCATTCGTACTTTTACATTACGTTTCGGGGATGTATGTTCCCCCTCTTCAGACGTATTATTCCTTTTCTTCTCAAAATTGTACAAAATCCTTATTGTAAATTACATGGTGCACTTTATATTTTCTACAAAAAATATAGAAATTATCTAGTATATCTCATCACTAATCTCCAGTACAATTGTTACAAATATTTAACTTAAATATGTGAGAAAGTACGAATCTGAACGCTCTTATGATGCATGTATTTTATTTCTAATAGCGAAATTTATTTTTGCACTCCATTTTGGAACCTTTGTGTGTGTATCCTTTCTGTATCCATAATTTATTCAATTTTAAGCACAGTTTTTGTATAACTTCCTTTGTTGATTGTAAAAAATTTAATTTTTCCTTTCATTCAATGCCAATTTTATTTATTAAAATTTCGACTTGAATGTCCCGCTTTGAAAGTATCGCCATGCGTTTGCGTGACGTCATTGAATTAGTTCTCCTGCCTCACTAACAATGTAGATAGCGTAACCGGCTCGAAATTTGTCACCTCAGGGGATTGTAGGAGATTGTACTAGTCCATACTAGTCTGTGCTTGTACGTATTTATAGTCTGTGGTATAGCGACAGACTACTGCAGTCACTGTGTTTGCGTGTTTGCCTTCAAGAGGAGTATAGACAAGTCGTTTCTAGTCGTCTTGACGGTGGTTCTCTGTGGAAGCTAGAGTGGTGTGATTTTTATTATCGAAGTTGACCAAGATTTTTCATACATTTTTTCTGAGAGTGAATTATGATTCTTTTTTTTTTTTTGCACAATGAAAGCTTTTTAGGTTATAATATATGTATATTCAGTTCGGCCAAATCGAGACTTCCATCATTTAGCTCGTGGAGATTTTTGGTAATTATGTTTGCATTGTTTTGGTTAGAATGTGTGATATCTGAAGAACATTTTAAGTGCATAAAAGTCGAACCCTGTGTTCATTATCGTTTTTTATTACACACTGTTTACATTTGATTGTCAGAATTTCGTTTTCTTTTGTCATGCTGGAATTCATTAACTTAATTCTTATTTCCTCTACTGATTAAATTTGTAAACTTTTGTGTATTTCTAACAGTTTTAACCAAAAGTACTATTGAACCTTCATTGTGCTAAGAATCCTATGTTTTGTGAATATACAAAATTCTTCTCTATGTCGTACGTGTACATCTTGCAACATTATTCCGGCTGGGGCAAGTCATCACACCACCTCCATCCCTTTCCAGTGACATTGACGTGATAAATGTAAACTGATTCTAATAAATCAAATCCAAGTATTATTGCAGTTACAACCACCACAGCTCATGATTTTACGAGCTCTTCAGTTGAGCCTAAAATGAGTAGACTATTGTTATGACAAAACTTATTAATAAATGGAAATTGTGTAATTTTGAAGCCATTCTTCTGGCATTTCAGATTAACTGTGTTCCACACATGGTAAGCTCTGTCATATTGGAAACCATTGATATTGTTGACTTGATTACAACAAGACTTTCCAGTTTAGAAATTAATTTTTTGTAGAAGGGATTAAAACTCAAATATAATATTTTTTCTCCTTAAAGATACAATAGATCAATAGATGCTATAAATTTGAGACCATTAACATCTCTCCAAATGTTTATACATATATTGTATTCATCTACAATACTGTTGATTATTTATCACTTTTTGCAACTGTGAAGTGAAGTAAACTTTATTCAGAATAACACATACATGATGTTTCAACCTATTTCAGGTTGTCGTCAGATGATGATAATGAATAAACAAAGTATGTACTGTAAAATAAAAAATATGCCCACAAGTAGAAGCAAAAATCAACAAAAAGCAGGATCATATGTTTGAGAAATTATGAATTGAGGTTAAATTATCTGTATGAGATGGTAAAGTTATTTAATTTCAAGTTCCCTATATGTGCATAATTTTAGAAATGTATCATTTTAAACCATTTTCTTCCCTATCGAAAAAGATTGTTTTTGCAATTCAGTATGTGGCTACTGTCTAAACAGTGATAGAACACAATGGTCAGAAGCATTACCATTTCTATACAGGGTCATTGTGCACACTAAGTCTATCCAATTCATTGATCATTAAAGGTAAAGATAGATTAAGGAAATGTCCACACATTATGTCACTTATGAAATGAGCTGTTTAATATTAATAATATTAATATTTTATTGAACCACATAGATCATTACAATGATGTATGGTGAGTCATAGTACTAACAACAATAACAATAATATTTTCATATAAGAATAACAACATTATAATAATTTTGATACATTTAACCATATTCATTTAACTTAGGCTAAGTAGAAGTTAACACAAAAATACAATTATTTTCTACTATTACAGAATATTAATATTTATTTAGGCTAGGGTTATATATCTATGGTAGGAATTCTATTATAGCACTTTTATTTTATTAATTTATCTGAAGGTCTATATTTATGCTAAAACAATGTAATTTAATGTTGTTAGATCTTTTCCCGCATCATGGGTCACCTTCTGCACCTTTGTTCTAATGATTACCTGCAACAGATTGTATTTCATACATTAGTTATTGTCATTGAGGAATTCTTGTACACTGTAGTAGAGTTTCTGTTGTAAGAATTGTTTGAGTTTTGTTTTGAACGGGTTCAGTGTATTGTTGTTTTTTAGGTTTAGTGGTAATGCATTATATAGCTGTATACCTGCATTATAAGTGCTTTTTTGGCTAAGAGTGGATGTTATCTGTGGCAGATGGATATTTCTGGCCTGTCTAGTGTTGTGAACATGAACTGTGGAATTAAATCTATAGAGTGGTCCTTTGTCTAGTAGATCCTTTTTTACAAAGTACAAAGTTTCAAAAATGTACATGCATGGCAGTGGAAGTATTTTCAACTTTTCAAATAATGGTTTACATGTAGAAAGTTTATTAGTGTTGGTAATTGTTCGTATTATTCTCTTCTGTAAACAAAAAGTTTGTTTTGTTTTTGGTGCTTGTCCCCAAAATATTATACCATATTTTAGAATGGAAAGGACATTTGCATAATACACTGTTCGAATGGTATCTGTTGTGCAATTTGCTGTTAGAACTCTGATGGCATAGTTTATTGTGCTGAGTTTCATATTCAGTGTTTCTAGGTGACAGTTCCATTTCATGTTATCTTGTATAGTAAGTCCCAGAAACTGTGTTGTTTGTTTGAAGTTGAGGTGGTTACCATTAAATTCGATGTTAGGTGTGTGCTGTTTAGATGAATGAGGATTATGGAAGGAAACTATGCAAGTTTTGTCAGTGTTTATTATGAGTTTATTTTGTTGGAACCATTGGATTAGGGTGGCGATAGTGGATTTGGTAGTGTTAAGTAAGTTTTCAGCAGTTTTGGCATGGAATAAGATGTTTGTGTCATCAGCAAAAAGTACAATTTTGTGGTTTTTGATGATGGATGGGATGTTATTAATATATAGAAGAAATAGTATGGGTCCCAGGGTGGAGCCCTGAGGAATTCCATGAGTGACATGCATGGGCTGAGACCTGTGATGTTTTATTTGATTTTCATGCTGGTAGGATACTTGTACTATTTGCTGTCTTTCAGATAAATATGACTTTAGCCAGTTGTATCCTATTCCCCGAATTCCATAATTTTCTAGTTTACTGAGGAGAATTTCATGATTAATTATATCAAAAGCTTTTGTGAGATCTAAGAATAGTCCAACAGGGATTTCTTTCTGCTCAAGTGCAATTAAAATTTCATTGAGAAAAGCAAATAGAGCAGTTTCAGTAGATCTTTTTTCTCTAAATCCATGTTGGGAGTCTGTAATAATTTTGTTACATGTTAAGAAGCTTTTTAATCTGTTATTAAATAGTTTTTCTAGTATTTTAGAGAAACCTGTGAGAAGTGATATTGGCCTATAGTTTGTTACATTATGTTTGTCTCCTTTTTTGTGAAGAGGTTTTATGATAGCAGTTTTAAAAATTTGTGGGAAGATACCTTGGGTTAAGGAGTTGTTATACAAGTGAGTAAGTGGTTTGATTATGTACATTGCTATTTTTTTAATGACTGTGTCTGGTATATCATCAATTCCGGAGGATGTTTTGTTTTTCATTTTACTAATTATCTGAAGGACTTCTTCCTCATTCGTTTCCCTGATATACATTGTTGATGTTACATGAATATCATTTGGTAGTGGTAGAGCTTGTAGTGTGGTTGTGTTTTGTTTATTTTGTAGTTGGTTGGCTATGCCTGTGAAATGCTGGTTGAGTGTATTAGCAACTTCAATGGGGTCAACTATTTTGTTATTGTCTTGTATCAATTCTATGTGTTGTTGTTTATTGGTGACTTGCATAGTGGTTTGCTTAACAATATTCCACATAGCTTTCATTTTGTTGGTAGATTTCTCTATGTATTTGTCATTCGTCATCTGTTTGGCTTTAATTATTACTTTCTTAAGTACTACTACGTATTGTTTATAATATGTTTTGAGTTGAATGGGACATGATGGTTGTTTAGTTAACATATGGAGTCTTCTCTTCTGTTCACATGATGTTTTGATTCCTTTAGTCAGTCAATGTTTTTTACTTTGTGGTCTTTGTGTTTGCTGCTTATATGAATGGGATATGTCAAAATAATTGAATAACTGGTAGAAGAATTTGTTGTACTTGCTATCTATGTTAGAGGTTTTATAAACCTGAGTCCACGTTTCATTATTTAGTAGTGTTAGAAGTGTATTTAAATTTGTGGTGTTAAATATTCTTCTGTTAGTTAAGATGGGGTGCTTTTGGGAGATTGTATCAGTTGTGAGAGGATCTGTGCGTTATGGTCACTTAGTCCCGTATCATATGTAGAGGTAAGATAAATGTGTTTGCTCTTGTCAATTAGTATTTGGTCAATTATTGTTTGAGTGCTATTTGTTATTCTTGTGGGATCATTTATTATGGTTTCCGAATTAAATGATTTCATTAG
>NNCF01128075.1:19141-31479 GCA_002313205.1 Laupala kohalensis | reverse complement strand
TTAGGTGTGTGCTGTTTAGATGAATGAGGATTATGGAAGGAAACTATGCAAGTTTTTTCAGTGTTTATTATGAGTTTATTTTGTTGGAACCATTGGATTAGGGTGGCAATAGTGGATTTTATAGTGTTAAGTAAGTTTTCAGCAGATTTGGCACGGAATAAGATGTTTGTGTCATCAGCAAAAAGTACAATTTTGTGGTTTTTGATGATGGATGGGATGTCATTAATATATAGAAGAAATAGTAGGGGTCCCAGGGTGGAACCCTGAGGGATTCCATGAGTGACTTGCATGGGCTGAGACCTGTGATGTTTTATTTGATTTTCATGCTGGTAGGATACTTGTACTATGTGCTGTCTTTCAGATAAATATGACTTTAGCCAGTTGTATCCTATTCCCCGAATTCCATAATTTTCTAGTTTACTGAGGAGAATTAATTTATATCAAAAGCTTTTGTGAGATCTAAGAATAGTCCAACAGGGATTTCTTTCTGCTCAAGTGCAATTAAAATTTCATTGAGAAAAGCAAATAGAGCAGTTTCAGTAGATCTTTTTTCTCTAAATCCATGTTGGGAGTCTGTAATAATTTTGTTACATGTTAAGAAGCTTTTTAATCTGTTATTAAATAGTTTTTCTAGTATTTTAGAGAAACCTGTGAGAAGTGATATTGGCCTATAGTTTGTTACATTATGTTTGTCTCCTTTTTTGTGAAGAGGTTTTATGATAGCAGTTTTAAAAATTTGTGGGAAGATACCTTGGGTTAAGGAGTTGTTATACAAGTGAGTAAGTGGTTTGATTATGTACATTGCTATTTTTTAAATGACTGTGTCTGGTATATCATCAATTCCGGAGGATGTTTTGTTTTTCATTTTACTAATTATCTGAAGGACTTCTTCCTCATTCGTTTCCCTGATATACATTGTTGATGTTACATGAATATCATTTGGTATTGGTAGAGCTTGTAGTGTGGTTGTGTTTTGTTTATTTTGTAGTTGGTTGGCTATGCCTGTGAAATGCTGGTTGAGTGTATTAGCAACTTCAATGGGGTCAACTATTTTGTTATTGTCTTGTATCAATTCTATGTGTTGTTGTTTATTGGTGATTTGCATAGTGGTTTGCTTAACAATATTCCACATAGCTTTCATTTTGTTGGTAGATTTCTCTATGTATTTGTCATTCGTCATCTGTTTGGCTTTAATTATTACTTTCTTAAGTACTACTGTGTATTGTTTATAATATGTTTTGAGTTGAATGGGACATGATGGTTGTTTAGTTAACATATGGAGTCTTCTCTTCTGTTCACATGATGTTTTGATTCCTTTAGTCAGCCAATGTTTTTTACTTTGTGGTTTTTGTGTTTGCTGCTTATATGGATGGGATATGTCAAAATAATTTAATAACTGGTAGAAGAATTTGTTGTACTTGCTATCTACGTTAGAGGTTTCATAAACCTGAGTCCACGTTTCATTATTTAGAAGTGTTAGAAGTGTATTTAAATTTGTGGTGTTAAATATTCTTCTGTTAGTTACGATGGGGGGCTTTTGGGAGTTCATATCAGTTGTAAGTGAGAGGATCTGTGCGTTATGGTCACTTAGTCCCGTATCATATGTAGAGGCAAGATAAATGTGTTTGCTCCTGTCAATTAGTATTTGGTCAATTATTGTTTGAGTGCTATTTGTTATTCTTGTGGGATCATTTATTATGGTTTCCAAATTAAATGATTTCATTAGGTGGATGAACTTTTCTCGTTCATGTTCAATGATGTTGTTTGTTTGTAAAAAGTCAATGTTCAGATCTCCGCAAATAATGATAGAATTGTTCTTGAGTTTTGTCAGTTTGTTAAGAACTGTTTCTAGGTTTTTCCTGAAGGTTTCAAGATTTCCATCAGGTGCTCTGTAAATATTTAAAATAAATATCTTTAAAGCTAGGATTTCAACTATAGTACATTCAAAGTCTGAGTCCTTAAATAAGTAGTTAAAATCTGTGTTTTGTCTGGATTCTATGTTAAGTTTGAGGTAAATACAAGAACCTCCATATGCGTGATGCTTATTTTTGTAATGTTTATCTATTTTACGGCAATAAAATCCTGCTAGATAGTACCCTGGTAGTGATGTGATGTTAATTTGAGTGTCTGATAGCCAATGTTCTGTGAAACATAGTACTGATATATGCCTTAATGTTGTATCTAACTGTACCTCTAGCAAATTTATTTTGTTTTTTTAATGATCGTATGTTTTGATGTAGAATAGATAATGTTTTGTTGCTTGTCAAGTCAGGTGCAGAAGTTAGGGAATGTTATAGGTTGATGGGTTTGTTGGCACTGCTTAGGTTATAGGAAGTGATGCGAGAAGCAGGTGTACTGAGTCGGGGTTTGGGTGATGTGGATTGGCAGGACATCACAGAGGCATAGGAGGGTGTGATGGGGTGAGGGATTAGAGATGGAGAGTTAGGGTGAGTAGGAGAAGTGAGAGGAATGGGTGTGTNGTTTGTCTCCTTTTTTGTGAAGAGGTTTTATGATAGCAGTTTTAAAAATTTGTGGGAAGATACCTTGGGTTAAGGAGTTGTTATACAAATGAGTAAGTGGTTAGATCNCAGGAATGGAGGTGGTTTCGGGTGGAGAATTGTGTGTACCCAGGATCCTTGTTGTAATAAGCCTAGCAAGAGTGTGTTTACCAGATTGGTTCATGTGGAGACCATGTCTAGTAAACTGCTGCGCTGAGAGATTGTCGAGGTCAATAAGTTTAATTGGAGTATCTCTCAGGTGTTGTTTCAGGTCCCTGTTGGCAATTTTAATTTTGTTGTTTATAGAAGTGTTGTTATGCCATGGGGGCAGAGTGGTCATAATTACATTGGTGTTTTTTGGTGGCCTTAAGAATAGTTGTTATATTTTTCTTAGGATCAAAGAGGCCATCCAAATTAACGTCATTCTGCCCTCCAATAATTACTACAGTGTCCCGTGGTGCATAATCAGTGGGAAGTCCTGAGATCACGTCAGCCATCCTGGCGTTGGGTTTAAAACTCCCAGTGACTGAGAATTTATGTGGGAGTAACTCTCTGTTTGGAGGACATGTTCCTGCCATGACTATCTCCTAAGATTAAAATTTTTGAGGACTGAGAGAGAGAGAGTGTCATGTTTGCTAGGTGCTTTGGAGCAAGGTTTTTTAAGGTTTCTTTGTTTCTTGCTAGTTGCTCCAGAGTGTGCTTTAGTGTTGTGTTGGAACACTGTTGGTGGTAAAGGATTAGGAAGAAGGGGAGGTTTGGCAGGAGTTTGGTTAAGGATTGTGCACCTATTCTGTGTAGGGACAGGTACATGTCTGTTCACGGGTGAATGGCATGAGAGGCGGGTAGTTTTTTTGTTTCCAACGGGATTCCAGCCATTTGTGTCGTTAACCACCTTTTCCAGCCTACTGATCTCTCACTAAGTAGTTTACATGTTCATAGGCTTTCCTACGGTGAGCGTTGAGTAGAAGAAGTTGGTGGAGTGAAGAGTTCATGATAGTAACAAAATGTAGTGTAATGTAGATACGTATGTTGTGGAACACACACACTAAATTCACATGCACACTGCAATTAATATTTATCACTCGTTCTCACATACAAACACGCGCACATACACAAAGAGGTTGCAGACAACACTCGCGAAATTCACTCACACTTATTTGTTACACACACAAAGTCAAAACATACGTGTACTAGGTTATTTAAATGTATATAACTCGATCACCAACACTTCACTATTGACTAAATTATTAAAACTTCTATTATCACTATTGCACGGCAATTATTATTAATTTACAAAATAATGTGTGAGGTTAGGTTCGTGCGAGGAACAAGTGGCGGTCGGCAAGAGAAATAAAAAATTAAGAGAGATCGCAATGCTTCTTAAGTTGGACAAACTAAGCATTTGTTTCAAACACACATTAAAGATCATCAGAGAGAACTTGAATGCTTCTAACCATAGAGTGGCAAGTTCTCATTTTTTAGACAGACTCGTATTGGAATGACAATGATGTTGACCAACAGTGGTGATCTATTAGTGGCATCTTCGCTTCCACATTACCACTTAATTATAGAGTGCGAGTTCAAATCCTGCATGGCTGAACTAGGAGAAATAATCCAGCTGAGGTGTCCCTCATCTACTCTAGGCAAATGTCGGATCGGTACCATTGAGTACACCTGCAACCCAACATCTCTCCTTCCCCATTTGATTCCCTAAGTCACGGTTAGATGAAAGAGCAGGTCTTGTGGCCTGAACCTTGCGATAAGACATGAAATAAATGAAAATAAAATAAATAATTTGGGCAATATTTGATCTTTTGAAAGAGAAAATGAAGTAGAGCTAGACTTCCAGAAAAACTGGCTTTTTTTTGTCATTTTTTCCGGCAAGAATGTTTTTTTTGCGGGGCTTTAGGGCTTGTGAAGGTCATTAGAGCCCTTCTGACAAGAATGCTTAAATGGAATTGTAGGTGTAAAGAGACAGTTATATCAATTGCCAGTCTAAGAAGACTATACTTGAAGACAATTTCGTGCTGAAAGGTGTTTTACATTTCATTCATTTTTTATTTGAATAAATTAAAAAAAAATATTTAATTTATCAAGACCTTTGCAAATGCCAAAAAGAAAGTTTTGTTTTTTTATACATTCATTACAAGCCAAAATGGTAGTGATAAAATTCTTTAAATCATTTTTGGTATGTATCTTGTAAATAAAGACACTATTCATAATATTTAATGATGCTATGGAGAAAAAATAGACCTGCAATCTGAGAGGTCAAGGTCAAATTATATCTTATGGACAGAAAAAAATTCCAAACTGGCTAGATAGGTTTACGTAGTGTTGTAATAGATGGTTATAGTCTCTTCATAACTTGTGACTGGTTGAAACCACAGCTCTAATGGTGATGATTTTGAATGGGTAATATTTAGGTGAAAAGTGCTTCAAACTTCATTTAGTTGCCTGGAGAGAATATGCCAATTACTATCCAAATCATGGCTTTGTCATAAATTAGATTAATGTGCTAGAGAATGAGAGTATCAGGACAAGGGGTGAAATTACAATTCAACTATGCCAAGCTAGTACACCTATTATTTCAATGTTGTAGATAGATAGATATTCATTATTATACAGCAAATGAGCATATGTGGAACTTTCCAGTACTTCATTTAATACGCACAAAACAGCAAGCGAGTAACATGATTTATAAAGATACTTAACAAACAAATACAAGAAGAATGTGAATAAGAGGAAAAGAAAAATTCAGATATACACGCACACACTTATATGAGATAATTGCCCCAGAGTCGGATTATCCCCGGAGCCGGATTACCACAATGTCAATTCCGTGCGCTGAGAGTATTAAATTTCTAAATTAGAACCTACAAGATAAATGGCATGTATGAAAAAAATGCGTATATGGGAAAAACGCACACACTCGCTTTCAAAACATCCATTATCATGAGTGTACAAAACACTTTGGAAACAGTAAGCTATATTTCCCCTGAAAATAATAAAAATGCCTGTTTCCAACCTTCTACATCACTTCACCACTACTCTGAGTTTCCCACACTCTCGCCATTTTTTTTCCAACCCCCTCTTCACTACACTTCACATTCCGGAGACTTTTTCTAAAGAAGTTTACAAGTCTCTTAACATTGCTGCAGGTAATTTGTTCCACTCGGNTGCTTTGTGACAGTGGTCCATTGTAACTGTAAAATTTATTTTTTGTGTCCTAATTTGAATGTTAGATAGGATCTTGTCTCCTGTGTTGCTCTGAATAACCGACACAGACGTGTGTAAGATGTGCGTTTCGCTAGTGTTTTCCGCTCATCCTCATTTCCCGTGCCGTCCCTCTTTTTTCTTGAGGACTTGAAAGCTTTTTTCTGGACTCTTTCAAGCTTGTCAACGTGTCCCAACCTATGCCGATCCCAGCAAACTGACCGTACTGCAGAATCGGACACACACTAGAGAAGTGTTCATTGCCAAACTTTTGTTATCGTTGTTTCCTTTTCTTAGTGAAGAGCCTGCCGTGCTTTCTGTGTGGTGGAATTTACCTGACTCGCCCAACCTAAATTATTTTGAATAATTATCTCCAATTATTTAGTAATTTCTGCTTTCCTTCTGGGATTTCCATGAAAACGACCTAATAGCACCACATTATGATCAGCTTTAGCTTTAAATACTTAGAAAATTAAAGAAATGTGCACAAGTTTATTTACGATAAAATATTTTCTATTTGTTGATCATTTGCGCTTAAAAGTGTAATATCTCTTAGATTTCAGGAAGTTAAAGGATTATATGATGTGTTTTTATTCTATTTCTATAATTTTTGAAGCAAGCGTTCAACTTACATTTTTCAGGATTGTATTGTTCTTACGCCTACATCTTATATAAACCACAATTATGAAGACTTTCTAATATTTTAAATATACCTTCTTTACAATCATCGCAGAAATCACTAGACTTAAAAACTTATCCACAAGTTGTGCAATAACATGATTGAAAGCCTACATTTATTGAAATTATTAAATTTTAGAGTACTGTCTAGGATATTAAGATCAAATGAAATATTTTATTTGAGACAAACTTATTAATGAATTAAACATTGATATGAAATCAAGCGATTTTACAAATGTGATTTGTGAGTAAATTCTAAAATACGAATGAGCTGATAATGCCAATCGTCATTGCAGATTGAACTGTATGCATTATGATACTGCTATTTATTTTTCTTAATTTTTTAATTTGTGGAATAGCCCACTTTGTTGTAGATTATATTGTACTATTGTACTGATATTGTCATTTTGAATGTATTGTACAAGGACTTATGTCTGTTGAAGTATGAATAAAGTGCTATTTCTTGATTTAACTTACTTTGACTACATTCAATTTTTTCTTGGTATCATTTTCTTGGATTATATTTGTGCCATAATGTATGCAGAAAATGTGGGTTCTAGGATATTGTGTGACAGTTTAGCACAGCCAGATTCCTCCTTCATTTATGGGTTTTTCATAACAATTTCTTACCATTTTTATCACTTGCACCTGAAACATAAACATCTTTTGGATAATTTCAATTCTAATTATTACAAAGTAAATTACAATGTACAATACTTGATACAGACATAATTCTCTGCAGAGATGGGGAAACCCATTTGATCCTAGAGTGGTAAAAAAATTGTATTTAAAACTTAAACTAAGGGTATAGAATCCGACCAACCGGCAATTTTATAAAAGTTCGAAATAATCATGTGGTTTGGTCAAAATTGACAATCAAAATGTAATTTAAAAAAATGTAACTTGTATAAATAAGTAGCAAAATTAAACAAATATCTTGCTTTACATATATATTACTGTTTGTGTATATTATCTATCACCCATTTGGATAGTATTTTATTTAAAACAATTTCTTACATCATGGATATCATGGAAGAAAAAGGTTATGCAATAACATATAAGTTTCATGACATACTTAGATAACCAAAGTAGTCTTTACTCTTTGATTTATTAAATTTACTAACAATTTTAATTCGATCAAAAGATAGAATATTTGAAATTCTAAAATTGACTTGCATATCACTATTTGGATTTGGAAATATAATCTGTTCTTGGGGTTCAAATTATTGTTGCTTGAGTCATTATTTCAGGAAGTAATCATTAAAAAGATGCAGTGATAGTTTTGGCAATTCCTTATGCTTTGAATTTCATTTTTAATAACACATCATGCCGCTTTGCATTTATTGTGGGAGTTGAAAATAAAATTCTCTTTATGATTAATTTTTGCAAGTCTTATTTCTTTCCTATAATTATTTTGAGCTCTTTTATACTGTTCCCTATCTTATCATTGAAAGAAGCTCTGTCTCTTAATAGTAAAACGTAGTCCCTTAATTGCCGTAATTCCTGTGAAATCCATTTTGAACATGTTTTCTTATGTTTATATTTAGTATTACTCTCTATCTTAAATTTAATTGGACAGGATTCATTGAAGTGGTAAATACTGCATGTAATTACAGATATGTTTTAATTTTCTTAAAATATCTCTTCAATTATTTTCTTGAGAAAACAAATATAAAATTAGAAACAGAATGTCATTAGTCATGTGTAAATTGGATTTTTTAATGTATTTTTGTAATGTGTTCATTAACAAATTTTGTCTTATGTAATATTCCATGATATCTAACTTAAACGTTGCATTAAAATCCAATGTAAACAATTGAATACAAAATAGTGCATACCTTTTGAATTTGAATTTTTTCCAAAGACAATATTTAGCGGCAAAAGCCACACAAATTGCTCCAACTAAAATAAGTGCAGTTATCTGTGTGCTGGAAGGTTTAAATACATGTAACACTACTTGACTTTTTGGCTGTTTGAGATTCCAAATTATTGCTAATCAGAAGATTTAAGGTTTTCAGGGCTTTTAACAAATCTTTAAAACATTGATTGTGTAATTAGGGGAAGGGGCAGTTGTTTTTCTGTGGTAGTAAACAGATTCTGATTGTTGCAAATAATTTTTTCATGTCTTCATAATAATGAAAAGATAAGATGAAATGAAAATTTCTCTTGTTCTCTAGTTGACAGAAAACCGTCTCCGGAAAGCTTTCTACAGAAACTAGATGTTTTAAGAAGGGCAATGTTATATCTGATAGGCAACAATTATGCAATGATGTCAAGTGTGTCTGTGTTTGACCAATTTTTCCCATCTTACTCAAAAGTGAATACATATGGTGGAAAGGAATTTGGAGTTGAGAGGTGCCCTGTTTCTCCGCAGCTTATTTTGTAATCATTGAGTCTCTTTGGAAGCCATGTTTTTCTAACCAAAGTACAGACAAGTACAGCCTTCATCCAAATATCATAAATTTGATCGTGCATTTAAGTTTAAGTTTTATTTTCGATGTGCTGTCTTGCTTGTGAAATGTACTTTCGGAAAGGATGAGATGATCAGTTTTAATTTATAACTGTATGAAATTCTAAGTTTGTTTTGCAATACTATAGAAAGAAAGTATTAACATATTAGTAATACATTATGGACGTCAAGTAAGCTAAGATGAGCAGTTTCTGATGTAAACAGTTGTTTGAAGGGTTACGGAGACAATGGAAGTGTACATTTTTATCTAATATTTTTATTCTTGACATCTGCAAATGTGAATTTTGGTAAGGGTTTCCTTATTTGTCAAGAAGTACATACGCAGCATTTGTCAAAAGGAGAGGATATTTGTATTTTACTGAAAGTTACATGGTCTTGGTACTGAGTTGAGTGAGTGTGATCGTTTGATAGCTGCATTACCAAATCGGGTTGTCACCTTCCTTGTGTGTGTGTAAAAAATAAAATGAAATAAGTGGGTCTTTGACGAGTGTATTTGATGTTCTCTTTCCTGAGACAAAATTTTTGCCATATTTTTCAACCTTCTTGATTTGTCGTTGCTGATTGGTCATGGGGTAATGTGCAAAGAATATTTTACTGCTCTCTATAGAATTTCCAAAATGGATGCACTGAAGGTGTTTGGAGGAGTGCGCTGTATGTATTCTGTCAATTTTAATTTATAATACAATGGTTCTTTAATTCCCATTTGTGTAGAATATGTCTTTATTTATGTCCTCTTGTAAAATTAAAAAAACATTTTCCTCATTTTCTGTGCCACCCTAATAATGGAATAAACTGTTATAATTTCTGGCTTGCTTACTTGTATGTTCTTTAATTTAGAATATGTATAAAATTTGAAACGTTTTAGTATAATGTTAAAAATGTCTTCGTACTTGCTTGATATAAAATATTTTTGTTGGAATCTGTTTGTTATAAATGTAAAAGAAAAAGCGAAGGAGTGTAGTAAGGAGAAATCTGTGCTTGTTGTTGTTGTTGCAGGGGATGATGAAGTAGGAGGGGGAAGGTGCGTGCCCTGTAATAGCAACAAATGGAGGTGGTAGCAGAGACTGGGGCTGCGGCAGGAGCTACTACTGGGACGGGGACAGCTGAAGTGCCGGCGACGGCCAACCCCAGGCGCCGTGCTTTACTTGCTGCTGTTTGCTGCTTGTTGGCTGAGCATGGTATTGAGACAGCTGACGTCACGGTCCTCGAGACATTGGCTGAAGCCCTACAGGTATCTTACCGGGCATCGATTCTCCTATTCTACTCTTAAGGGTGTTTTGTTGGGGTAAGTGATGGCATGCCGACAGAGAGGGAGCAGCAAAGATAGTCGGTGACCCTCCCCCACTTTTTGAAATAATTTTTTATTTCATTTTAGTCGTCTGTAACTAGTATTTATAATAGGTTAGCTAGTACTAATACAGTGTTATCTGAAACTGTCCAGTACTCTGACACTATCCGCAGTGCAGTTATAAAGGAAAACTCCCTTAATCGGAGAAACCTCTGGTCCAATCACAACTAAATTTTAATAAGTTTTAAAGACGCTTATTGTTTAAAGGTTTACAGAGTTTGAAACTGATTTAATGTTAAAGCTCTTATCAAATTAGCAGGTCAACGTTACATGCATTACAAATCCCTCATATGTCGACAAGTTATCATTGTTCCAATTCTATGATCAACTGTTCAGGCAAAGCCCACTGCATTTCTTTCTATTTTTTCTCCCTCTCACCCCCTAGCTTAGCACAAACACTTTCCTTTCATTTGAATCATAATTCTTTCCAGCAACCCCAATCGCTACATTGCTAAGTCACCATTGTCTCGGGTCTTCTCTCTCTCTGCTGCTCCACGAGTCCACTTGACAGTTCTCGTCCCTCCTCCAACCCCCCACTTATCCCCGCTTCCCTTCCCTCCTCAAATGAATATAATTTTGTACATTTCCTTGGGATATGATATATCTTGATCCCCATTTCACCTTCACGTCAGGGGATCGGATTTTCACAGAGTGTAATGCAAAGAAGACTCGGAACAAATTGCACGAGTCACTTTACAGCCTGTCCATCTCTCACCCTCCTCAACCAGGTAACTGCACCCTACTTTCACGAGTCTTGAGACAACCCTTCCAGGACTTGTGTTTAGTGAGTCTTCTGTGTCCCTGGAATTAGCGTTGTGTCTCTCGCCTTTCTGTTCAGTCGCTGCTGTGGCAGACTGGCAACGCGTCGCGCGCATGCGCTGAGCTCGCGGGCCGCTCCGAGCCGCTGCTGGGGGACGTAGTGCTGGCGCTGGCCAACATGGGCGTGCAGCTGAGGGGCCTGGAGGCCCACGCGCGTCGCCCCAGCGCCCGCCCGCCTCTCCTCGCCCCGCCCTCCGCAGCGCCGCCCAAGACCATCGCCATCCTGCAGGCGGGCGTCAAGCAGCAGCTGCCCAGCTACGTGGGCGCGCACCTCCAGCTGCCTTCCTTCCCCGATCCACACGCCTACATCAGGTCAATAATATCTTGTCCTCCTCTATTATAATCGACGACCTTTTCTCAGCAGGCAAAATGATTTATTTGTTAGAATTCAGTGGAAAAACATCACTAAGTGAGAAACACATTGAAAATACAACACTTTGAAAGAGAATTTAAAACTCGTGACGTTTCGGTACTTGTGGCACCATCATCGAGTGATATTTATGAGATGCTATTTACAAAAAGGACCAAATATGCAATTAATTTACAAAATTATACCTCTAAGTTATATACTAAATTATANCCTCTCCGGCTCATCTCAAACATTGCTAGATCAAATTATAGTCAACAATGGAATCTCGTATCTCTCTGAAGTGTTTATCGCCGGATACAGTGATCACCTTGCTCAAGTATTGACTATTAATAATATACTAAAACCACTTAAAATCCTTTAAAAGTTTACAAGAGAGTTTAATAACACTTATAAATCCATATTTTAAATTATTTGCGTGAAGAAACATGGAAAGATGTTTACAATTGCCAAAACACCGACGACAAATTCAATGTATTTATCTCAATATTCCTAAAACATTACAACTCTAGCTTTCCCATAAAACGCAAGTTAATTAACACAAAGAAATACAATAGATGGATCACCCAAGGGATAAGAATTTCTTCAAAAAACAAACGCCGTTTATATTATCTTTCAAAACGCTATAACCAACCACCCGAATTCCATAATTATTTTCGTAAATATAAGACTATTCTCCGAAAAGTAGTCTATGCAGCTAAAGTTATGGAAAACGTCAGGCATATACTAAAATCGAACAACCGGATGAAATCCATGTGTAATATTGTTAAAAATTACACGTCAACTTCTGAAAACCGCGAAGAAAATGTTTCTTTAATAAACGATGGCAAAATCGTATCAAATCCTCAGGACATCGCAAGTTTGTTTAATTCTTACTTCTCAGAAGTTGGTAAGATAACGAACTCAATAATATCCAAATCAATGTTTCCAATTATATCCACCCAC
>NNCF01128075.1:5739-18848 GCA_002313205.1 Laupala kohalensis | reverse complement strand
AACATTCTCTCTGATGATCAACACGGTTTTAGGAAATCCTTTTCCACTGCAAGCGCCATATTTTCCTTCTTAAACGAAGTTACCACATCTCTTGACTGTGGAGAAAATTCTCAGGGTGTTTTTCTTGACTTATCCAAAGCATTCGATGTCATCGATCACGGAATTCTCCTTACCAAATTGCATTCTTTAGGCATTCGTGGACTTCCACATCAATGGCTAACTTCTTATTTAAAGGATAGATATCAACAGGTAGAAATATCCTATACTAAAAATAAAATACTTCAGCGTTGTATTTCAGAAACAAAGCCACTTACTAGCCTACTCCAAGGTTCAATTCTCGGCCCTATACTCATTTTATTGTATGTGAACGACATGTCATCATCCACATCAGATTGCAAAATGGTTGTTTTTGCTGATGACACTAATTTACTATGTAAACACGCCAATGCTCAAAAAGTTTTGTCTAACCTTTCAACTTGGTTCCATGCAAATCGTCTCATTGCAAACACTGACAAAACAGTGTCTATGTCATTTTACAATAGTGTCACAAAATCTTTACCCCAGGTTTCTATTTCTTTAAACGGAACACAATTGAAAANGTTTCTCTTTCTTTAAACGGAACACAATTGAAAACTGTTACGAATACAAAATTCTTAGGTCTCCATATTCAAGACAACCTCAAATGGAATTGTCACGTTGACAATCTCCATTCCCATTTAAGCAATTTGTGTTACGCATTCCGAATCTTAGTTCACGCAGTTAGTCCACGCAGTTAGTCCCGTTGCATTTATTTGTCAAACGTTTACTCCCATTTACGTTATGGCATTGCCTTCTGGGGTAANATTTCCCGTTGCGTATATTTTGCAAACGTTTACTCCCATTTACGTTACGGCATTACCTTCTGGGGTAATTCCGGTCAGAGTATTCAAACTTTCAGAATTCAGAAGAGGATAGTTCGGATAATTTGTAAATCTCACCCCCGAAACTCTTGTAAACCTTTATTCAAGGAATTAAATATCTTAACAGTTCCCTGCATTTATATTTATGAAACAGTCGTGTTTGTTAAGACTGAATTACTGAAGTGCCACCCTTCATATGAAACAGTCACGATCACAAACACTAGACACGCAATAGTAGTAATATTCATCGCCCTAGAGTGTCAACCACTCTTTGCCAAAAAGGACCATACCATTCGGGAATCGTTCTATATAATTCCCTGCCCAAGAATATGAAAGATATTATGAAATTGAATATCTTCAAATCAGCGGTTAAAAGCTACCTCCTGCACCAGTGCTTCTACACTGTAAAAGAATTTATTGATTTTAACAAAAGTTAAATTCGTCTTGTGCTTTATCACGCCATTGCTGTAGTACTTTTTAAACAACTTATAACAATTTCAAAAACTATTTTCTTGCATGATTGTGTTGTCTTATGGCTCATATTAATTTAGTTTTATGTGTACTCAACTTTTGCACGGTTGTGTACATAAATTCTGTAGCCCCATCCTGGCCCGGGTTTTTCTTTTGGGTAGAGGTGGATTTTTTATAAAGACTCGCTAAGCTTTATCCAGGTGCATGTTTATTGTAACAAATCGTGAATTTAGTGTTGTTTTTTTTCAACTCTTATGATTTTTAAACACTACACTCAGAATAATCTATAGTTCGATAATAACTTGTTCATGTAATTTTTTGCTTAAAATTACAAACATATTGACATAATATATGTATTATTACTTGCAGCTAACTTTTTATCTTGTCTAGGAACTTTTGCCCGAAATTTTTGAATCCGCCTCTGCCTTAGGACCCTTGATCGGAATTGATGGGATAGTCCCTTGCTTGCTTCCGGAGAGTAAATTAGTTTTTTTCCCTCCATGTGGTCATACGCTGTTTGTACTGTTTTTTGACAATAAATTTATTTATTATTTATTAAGTTGCCCAATATTTATTACGTTATATTTTGATCATGTTTTATTTGTAATTGATTGTTTCTATGATTTTATGTTCTGCGACTATCAATAGGTTTTTTACTCCTGGAATCCACCCCCCTTCCTCCACAACTCTCCTGGAATAGCCGTTGATCCATTTTTAGTTTGACTTGACCTTTCGCTCGCAAATGTATTTCACTTGATGTCAATGGGTGCTAATGGGAAACCGAAACGTCGTGAGTTAAACAAAGAATTTTAAGTGTCGTATTGTTCTTGTTTTTTACTATTTGATGTTTTCTCCCTCAATAAAAAAAATAAATTGTCTACTAACAAAAGGTTGTTTATTATTTACTTATATTTCACTATGCAGACGAAGATGCACTGTTTTTTTAATTTAGTGGCAGCATTACAGCTTTACAGCAAGTTTGTTACCAAATAGAATATTAATTAATAGTGAATGGTTGACATCTCTCAATTTTATTGTAGTGACTGTGTTGTGAATTCATGATCCGTTTTACTTTATAACTGTATTATCAGCTGATCTACACGCTGTAACCACACTGTATTACACTCGGAACATTATGGCATGAAATTTTCCATTGATAATACTTAAACCTCAATAACAACAACAATAATATTAATAATAATAATAAAAATTGATAAACTAGGTAATAATAATAATAATTATTGTCATGGCTAAATATAATAAGTTAGTAATGATTATTATAATCTTGAAAATACATTCAAGATCAGTCATGGGACTGCATATGTACATAAAAGGAAAAACCTACCATGAAGAAATATTTGGCAATAAAAGCTTACAAGACCATAAAACAATAATAAATTCAAACACATGATGAAAAAAGGAATCTGCGTGGCTCTAATGACCTTGAAGTTGGTGAGCCCTAAAGCCCCAAGAAAAAAAGTATCTTCTTGGCCTATTTACCCAAAGGATTAGCACTGAAGGTATTAATGAAGGAACCTCATTTTCATGGCTAAGAAATGGTAACCTGAAAGGAGAAATGGAAGCTCTGGTTACTGCTATTCAGAACCGAAGCAATAAGGACGGGGAACTAAAGAAAGATAATATTTCACACCGAGGAGATAGGTAGTGGCCTAGGCCGAGTTCTTTGACCTGCAATGAGAAATAGCCAATAAATCCTCTGGGAGCAGCCGAGATAAATACTGACACAACAATTACTGCAAATACGCATGGCATTGTTCTGAAGAATAAGGAGAGTAAGGTGGGTCGTCTTCTAATTGATTTATCTATCCACAACAATGTGAAAGATTTGAGCAAAGATGCAGAGAAATTGCTGAAGTATAAAGATTTCTCGTGGGTATCATTATAATAATGATAATGATCTTGCTTAATTTAACCCTAGTTTCAACGTATATCAAATATGTAGTTTTCATTCTGATTCTAATGTATTTCTAATTTTATGAGGATTAAGTTTTCGCCCTTATTTCTTGGAACACATTTTGTTGAGGGTGGTGTGAACAATCTGCGAGCATGGAGAATGATGCGATCCTGAAATCTTTATTTGATGTTGACCTGATTTCTTTTATTTATTTCTTTTTTCCGTACCTTTTAAAGTATTGGTTTTTCTTGTTACTTAGTGTGACTAAAAGTTATTTTAACCATCACAAATATTGCAGACAATGCAGTTTTTCAAGAAAGCACCTAGTTCCTGCTCATTACATTGAAAGTTTTAAATTTATTCAGTGTATGTCTGTTGAAGTATTACATCATTTTGGCCAGGGTGGTGGTGATAAGTCGCTGAGGACAAATCTGTCCTAGTTTTTTTTTGATCAAATTCAATTTTTATCTACTAGTTATGAAAAGTGTTAAATACTTTACTTTGTATTTGACCTGTATTGGAGAAAAATCATTTATGTTCCCCATTAATTCGGATAAACGAGGTTGAATTGAGTATTAGAAATGTTTTTGTTATATCCTTTTAGTTTCTTCGCTCTATCCTTCTAATATTGGTGTATTGGTTTATTTTCTAGGACCCCCACTCACAAGCAGCCAGTGACAGAATACGAAGCAATTCGAGAGAAATCGGCCAACCAGAAGAGAGATATGGAGCGTGCTCTGACCCGTTTTGTGGCCAAGACGAGTGAGACGCACAGCCTGTTTCTTGGAGAAGACAGTAACATGTTCCCTCTGATTGCGTGTTCCAACCATTTTCCTGTGTATTTGAAAGCCCTTCTCCCTAACGACCAAGTGTTTGACTTTGAAGAAGAGTTCCCTTCGAGTCCTCAGCGCTCGAGGAAGTGTCGTGAAAACGAAGATGATGCTGAAGAGGGGAAAGATGGTGAAGAGAACAACAAAGGTGAAAGTGATGCCATCGATAATCCCTATCTGAGGCCTGTAAAACTACCACGCAAGAAGAAGAAATCAGTATAACAAAAATGGCTCTCTAATGCCTTGTATGGCGGCAATGTCCCGGTTTTCCTGCACAACAGGGAAATTGAGCTGCCAAATGCTGCTCTATGTTGAGATTTTATGTTTCAAGGATGGGAATAGTACCTTCAGATAGTGTACCGTGTTCTTACATACACTCACATATTATAGCCATGTATAATAATAATATATTTCACAAGATATTTTGCGGGCATATGCTCAATTACGCTTACATACTGGAAACCTGGAACATGATGTGAAGATGTGATGTGTTCTTATACTTGAATCATCAGAAGGTTTATTTTAACGACACTTATAGGTGACGTATGTGTACCTGTAAAATTGAAACACAAAATATTTACTTGTGTCATGTGAACTTACTTTGTGATCCGAGATCAAGTCTAATTTGGTCATGAGAATATACTGAATATTATCTGCAATGATAATCCTCTCTCAGGAAAGTGAAGAGCTTCGTTAATCATCAAAAAATATTTTAAATTGATGTTGTACTTTCAGTTTTTATTTATTTTGGCTGTGTAACCTGTCTAAAATTTTACATTTTAAGATGGTATTTCATATTTTGTTTATAAATATTTGTATCTTGATAATAAAACTAATTCAAAGAAACATGTTTATGTAGTGGTTATTGAATTATGAACTAATGTTAGATTACTTTAAAGGATTCATTGTTTCTTTCATGCAAGTGGGGTATTCACTTATTCTAAATAAAGTGTTGGTGACTGGGGCATGTTGAGGAATGATATTTTACTAACGGAGGAGGGCCATAGCTGTTGGACACATGCACTGTATTCTTTCTTTTGTCTTACAAATCTCTCGCACTCTCTGAAAAAAAAAAAAAGGTGATCAATATCTCTGTTCAATGGTCTGTCCACAAATAGAGAACAGAGATTGAGCCAGTAACGTGTGGGACATAATTCTTCAAAATGAATGAAACAAAATTTAAAAAAACAAACAATATATTTATTGGGGTAGAGGGGAGTTATTGATACCGTTACTGTGGAGTTTGTTTTACATTACGCTAATTTTTATAGGTCACTTAAACTTAGAAGTCCATCACTTTAGTCCTTGCATTCAACTGTTCAGTGAGAGCACAAAGCAATGAGGAAGGAACGCATCAAGTGAACGATTGTAATTATTGTGGATTTCACATGCCAGATGTGTGACGCCTAAACCTAGCTTTACAAGATGGTTATTCNTTCTTTTTTTTTTTTTTGGAGGGGGGTCTTTACGGCTCATTGACATCGAGATCATTGCAGCCTTAAAATGCTGTACAGTTAGGGAAAATGCAGTTACGCACTAAGGAGAGCCATCATGACTCTCCCCGCATGTGGGACTCGCCGAATGACTCAACCATACCCACTAAAAACATATCTCAAGACATATATCAAAAACATTACCAAAAGAATGAGGAAAATGAAAGATACCCTAGTCCTAATAGCGTCGGGATCGAAAAGAACAAGAGGTGACCAAGGGAGGTCAGGAAAGAGAAAGGAAGGAGCATGGCACAAGTAAGTGGAAGTAATGCCAGACTCAGCTCGGGGCCCCGTGTTTGCCAAACACGTACGTCCCCTGGGGACTCATTCCATGTCAAAACAACACGGTCTAAACCTCACCATCTCAGATTTTGATAAAAATTTTTGGAGAGGTAGTCATCGTATAGGTTAAGAAAAGCACTCAGTATTGTTGTGAAATTTCCATCTGTTTGGAAGTTACAACAATGTAAAGTTTAAACAAAAGGCCCCAAAACAGCCCTTCACAAGACTTTTTAATTGCTTTGGAAGTTCTCCTGAGGTAAAGGTCTGTTGGAGGTATCATTTTATCATTTTACAGCTTATTTCATGATCTTTACAATGATATGCTATATGATATAGGTTAAACAGGAATAAAATGAACATGTTCAAAATCAAACTTTTGAGTTTCAATTTCTCGAAATGCGCACCTTTGAAAATTTTCAAATTAATACTTGAAATAGTTTATATTCTTGTTAATCATCTGGGAAAATATAAATATGGGATGTAGATTTCTTTCCGCATACTGTGTGGAACAATAATTTTTCATTTCATTCTTGCTATACACTATTTTTATGTTAAATATTGCTCCCGTATGTTAATCCAATGTATATATTGTCGGATAAGCACCTTATTTTGATATAATTATGGAAAATTCAAAGTAATAGAGTGCTATTGATATTGTGACAAATTTGATAAAAATATTCACTAGTGCAGTAATGAATAATGCTCAGATTTATTCTTACAGTATTAAGTGCACTAAAATGAACAGAAGAAATGTGTTTTTAATTAGATGTTTTATACTGTTTATATTCCACTCTTCTTGTGGCAATGAGAGACTCCCCTATTTCTTGAAGAGATGTACATAACTGAACCATTTCCTCGTACAAATTTTTCTCTCAAGGTCTGTATAGTAAGAATTTTCCCCAAGTGCATTATGAAGGGGAGGGGATTGTTTAAAAAGGAATGTTCTGTGTTAGGTAAAATATGAGAGGCCCTTATTGTATCATCCAATTACTGAAAGAGTGACAAACTAATTTTTTTTCCGAGTAGAGTTTAGACGCCCAGATATTTTTTTAATATTGTTTCGGCACACACAATTCCAGCCAGCTAGGAATAAAGTTGTCCCTAAGTAAGGCTAATTCTTTTCTCGGTGCTTGGCGCGAGGCTACACCTGGCATTCCTCTTCCCCCCGAAATGCAGGCTGCGCTGGCTGGCCTTTGTTCTGCGAAACGCCTTTCACCCAAATGTGCACATTTCCTGCATCATTCAATTCGTGAGGTCTGCAAGTGTTAGCATGGAGCCCCATCAGATGGCCGTAGGATGGCGCCACCAAGCGGACACCCTTTCACCGCGGCGCCCTTCCTGAGCTGTTCTCAGTCTTGCAGCCCTCTCTCACTCTGCACCCAACGCCCATACGAGTCAGACGCGCTCTCAGCTCTCATCCGCGATCGCTCCAGAAAGTCGAACGCGGTCTCAGTCGGCTCCCATGCGCCGAACATACATATCTTACAGTCACCCGATTTCAAATCGGTTCTCTCAACTTTTTAAGTCTGATTACTTAGTTAGTTTTATTTAATTTTCTATTCATTTTATTATAGAGCGAGTAACGTCAAGTCGTATTGTTAAATTACATTTAAGAGCACCTTCACAAGTTGCCGCACGCGACCGGGATCTGCTCCCATTCTGTATTATCATCGTGTGCGCGTGTGCTTATTGTTACTACGCTTCAATTCGCGCCCGCCAACTTAGCGTGTGCATCATTGTACTCCCTTGCGAGTGCGTATCCAGGCCCTTCAAGATCTCGAGCTGCAGGCTGAAGACAACACCAGCTGGACTCTCCAACTGAGTTCGTATCTGCCGTGAGTTCGAGTCTGAGAATCCAGCCAGATGTTGTGAGTTAAGCTGAACATAGTCTCATTGGAATCAAGTACTGTTTCAACTCCAAGGTAGACCAGTTATTAACGTACTGTGGTTGGTGATAGTACAAGTAAAGAACTGCTCCTATAGAACTTGTGCCAATTGTGTAATCATATAGAAGGGTTATTAAGTTAAGGATATTTAGATTCATATTTCGCCCTCCCATTTTATCTGCTTTGATTGCTCAATTGCTCCTCTGGTTTTTGTATGTTTAGTTCAATAATTCAATGTTTATTTTCTTCATTACCTATCATGTTGTGACGAGATTCGAGTCAGTAAATTTATTAGACTTAAATTTTGGTATTCTTCTTTAATTTACCCTCCTCATTTTGCTTCCTCGGAAGCTGGTCCTCCGTCGGCACAAATCTGTTGTGTTCCGTGGCATCTGCCAGAGGGTCTTCCGCTGTATATTCAGTTCAACCACGACGCCGCGGAACAAATATTTTCAAATGTTTCTAATAATTGAACTCATTACAATAGCAGCTAGAATGCAGTAAACAGACTGTTTAAGTGGTAAATTCCCAGGGAATGCAAAGTAAGATGTTTTAAACATATTTTGACTAATTGAAGTTTTCAACTTGCAAAGTAAAAAGATTACTCTAAGCTTGGCAGTTACATTTGTTGTTTGTGCATCCAATGATAACTTATTGTCTAAGAACAGTCCTACAAGTTTTTCAGATTTGTTATTAGTAAATTAGTTTTTTTTCCCTCCACGTGGTCATACGCAGTTTGTACTGTTTTTTGACAATAAATTTATTTATTTATTTATTTGGCAATTCTGCTCTATTTTTTAAATTGAATACAAGATTTTCAAGACTCATTATAGTTACGAAAACATTCAAGACTCAACATAGTTACGAAAACATTCAAGACTCATCATAGTTACGAAAACATTCAAGACTCATTATAGTTACGAAAACATCCAAGACTCAACATAGTTACGAAAACATTCAAGACTCATCATAGTTACGAACACATTCAAGACTCATCATAGTTACGAAAACATTCAAGACTCATCATAGTTACGAAAACATTCAAGACTCATCATAGTTACGAAAACATTCAAGACTCATCATAGTTATGAAAACATTTAAGACTTATTCTGGTTACAAAAAGATACTAGAACCGTATATATTCTTTTTGTAAATTGAATGAGTGTTGTATGTTTTCGTAACTTTGATAAGTCTTGTTTCTTTTTGTAAATAGAATGGATCTTGAATGTTTTCGTAACTATGATGAGTCTTGTATGTTTTATGCAATAAGAATGAGTCTGTTTGAGTTTCTATTAACTTCAAGTTACAAAAGGTCACTTTGTTTCCATTAAATACAAGTCTCATTTTTTTACATGACTTGTTCTTATTCTATTTAAACTTTATAGAAAAACAAGTATTCACAAAGACTTCTGGAAACATAAAAAGTGGTAGACGATACAGACTCTGTACATATTGTATAAATATTTGAAATGAAGGGAATACAATTAATTATTTAACCATTATTAGCCCTTCGAACAATTGCTCCAATGTCTTTAATATTTGATTAAGTCATGCCTGTTTTCTTGATGCTTTAAAGTTGAGAGATTTCACGAAAAGTTGTACAAGAGACCTTTTGTAGAATCTTTTTGACACCAATTCTGATTCTCTTACGACGTGTCACAAACAAAGGAAAACTAAGGGAGCGAAATAGAGCAATTGATGTCACAGTCAAGCAACATCGACACGCACGAAAAAAGAAAATAACTTGGATAGCTGAGCCCAAAGTTAGCTGTGATAGTTCACGCGTTGGCTGTCTGGCGGACAGACAGTACCATTAGCAGCCACAGCTTATGCTGTAGCTGCCCTAAAACTGTTTTCGTCTGAACGACACCAACTTTCTATCACTGCGGAAGCTAACGCTGTTTTGTTTGGAAGAAGAAAGTTACATCAACAGCTATAGCTTATACGTTTTGCGGTCAACAGCTCTGTTCCGCTCAAAAATCTGACTTAGCTACAAGAACTGTTGTTTGTTTCTCGCCGCTGATCTTGTTCGTAGTTGCAGCTAAATGACACTCGGCTGCGCTGCCTTCTGTGCACTCGGTTCGTTGATTTAAGACTGAGACGGCGCAGCTTCAGCAACGCTTACTGGTTGGCAACATCGTTTACTATATATATAGGTTCCCTTATCTTGTAGATTAGCTACTTAAGATGTGAGAGCTAATGCTGTACGCTGTGATACAGAAGGTCGAAAATTCACGTCATAGCAGACGGATGTTAGCTGTGCGAGCTCATGTATTGTCTGTCCGGCAGGCAGCCACTACATCAGCTACCCAAGCTCAGGTATTTTCTTCAGTGAGCTTGTGTACATTATCTCTGTAGCCCGGGTTTTTCTTGGGTTTTCCTCCGGTGGATTTTTCATAGGTAGGATACTTTTCATTTGATACTTTTTGAACTTTCTGAACTTCCGAGTACAAAGTCTGCATCGTCTAGTGTCCCTTGGGGGAAAATTACTCTCGAGGATTTTTTTTCGGGGTGACGGCGGCTTCCCACTTTAGAGGGGAGAACCTGTGTCGTCCGACTTTAGGGGAATTGGCTAGAAAGGGGGTGGGGGATGTGCCCTAATCTTATAGAACTGGCGACAGAAGAAAAGGAGTAATAACAGCCTCATTCCGACCATTGACAGGCATAGCTTTTATTACCCAAATCACCCAGAGTGCGACGAGCGGTGGCGTGGAGCCTCCGTCGATGAGACAGCAATACTGACGGAGCGTTTGGCGACTCTTGTGCAATATTGTGAAGTTGTGACTTGGGTAAAGATCGTGTCAGAAAGTAAGTTCGGCTGAGACAGTTGATGTTAATTCAGGCCGAAAGGAAGCGAGGTACGAAGAATTCGATAGAATCCGTTGAAGTCAATTCTAAACCGACAAGGCGGAGTGGAGTCACACACACATATCTCTCTCTCTCTCTCTCTCCTATACTCCCTCTATTCCTCTCTCACTCTCACCCTCGCGAGCGCCAATATGTCTCCCGTTATTTATATTGTGGCTCTGTATCGCTCAGTCAGTCAGTAGTTGTGTATCGTTTAGGTAAAAGCGCTTCTGACGCGCGAGACATTTGAGACCGCGAGACGCAACTGAGGCAACGTCACCGGAGGCGACAACATCTGCAGACGCTCGAAGTTTCTCTTTGAGACAAACATCAAAAGATAGAATCTTTCACGAAGTTTGACAACTTTCCATCGAACGGACTCAAGATTCGTATACACATCACATCAAACATTTATCTCTATGTATCAGATTTATAAATATTTCAGTAATTTATAATAAGTTACACGTTCAAAACATAAAAAAATATACATTTTTATAACAATTATTGTGGAATGGTCATATAGAATATCTAAATACGTATTGTATGGAATATATAGAGTATGTTGCATTCATCTATACGTAAATTACGCGAAGATATGCCACTTCATGATTTTTAAGTTAAAGAGATAAAAAAGATAGCAGTAGTTACATTTTATTTATTTTTATCAGTCAGCGTGGCTCAGTGGGCAGAGCGTTGAGTTGACGGGTGGATGGCTCCGGGATTCAACACGCGGTGGGGTGAGGATTCCTCGTCACGCCTCAACATCCGGACTGTCTCCCAGGCCCATTCAGCCTGCTTTAAAGTGAGTACCATGGTCTATCCTGGTGTCGAATCGACCGAAGCGAGATGCTGACCACTTCTCCTCCTCCTACTCTGCCGAGACCTAGAAATTGCAGAGCTCTACCTCACCTTGTATGCTTCTTTTCTGGTTTTTGAAAAGAAAAAAAAATTCTCGAATAACTATAGGTTGCTTTGAGACTTGTTCCTAGAATTGAGAATGTATGTAATACATGAATAGTAAACAACTTGAGACATGACAACAAATTTTCAATAAACCGAGAGAATTTATCACATATTATCCATTACACAATTGGATTGAACATAATACAATAAATAATTTTTTCAAAAAAAAGGGATTAAAATTAGAGCTTCACTACGCGAGTAACTTTTTTCCCTAAAAAATGTCTCATGAAAATTAAGTAAGTGCTAAAATTGTTAGTCAAAATTCAGATATTACCGGAAATAAAATCACCAGATTTGCCACTGAACTAACAAAAAAATTAGATGAGGTAATGATTCAATTTAACATACACTACTGGCGACAGTATAACCCGAAATACAAACCAACTCAATTTTGCCATTCATTTGGTCTTATTCAGATCCCGATTTCAGGGTTGAAAATTTTCCCGGNGATGAGGTAATGATTCAATTTAACATACACTACTGGCGACAGTATAACCCGAAATACAAACCAACTCAATTTTGCCATTCATTTGGTCGTATTCAGATCCCGATTTCAGGGTTGAAAATTTTCCCGGAATATGCTCTTACAAATTTAGGACAAATTCAACCTATTAATATTTTGGTATCATGAAACACATTTAGTTAATAAACATTCCAAGAGTTTATATTTCGTAAGTAAATTTGTGTATTTTATCCTTCAATATTAGTCATTGCCGAGACATGAATCACAAATTCTGATTAATCTTTACGTAATCTTTGAATAATCTCGTTTTATAAACATTCCATTGGTGGAAAAAACGTTCACGATTCTCTTTGCAACGCAAAATTATATAATTATTAACAAATATATTACTATTAATATTTATTTGGATATAACTTGAATTTGTGGAAATTCACAATTCGTGTTAGGTAGCCATATTGCATAATTTTCGACAAAGTTACACGACTTGGAGTATATAATCTACTTTAGACGAGAGAAAGTATAACTGCTCTCTCGTGGCAGTTCATAGCACTAACTATGACGTCACGTTCGGAAGCCAGTCTAGTTCACGAAGAGTCGTTTCTCATTTGAGGAGAAGAAACGTATCAGAGGGAGATAGTCTTTTGAGACTTGTAGAACTGGCACAACGGTCTCGTGTATGACAGTTATGTTGGATATTCTGAGCATCTACAAACGTCTTCCTAGGAATACGTCTCTGACTGTGAATGCTTTTCATCTCATCATCAAGTGCTATGGACTTTATATTAATTTATGTAATGGTTCTTCTGATTAGAGTATCAATTCCGAGGATTTTTCGTAACGTACATACCTTTGCTTGAAGACTCAATGGAAATCATCAGCTCCTTAAAAAACAAATTTTCACAAGGCATAGATGATATACCTGAGTTTATTGTTAAATCTTCGTCCCACGCTATATTAAATCCACTCGTAAATATTTTTAATAGTTCTTTATCGGAAGGGGTGTTTCCCAATATATTTAAGAGAGCTAAAGTGAAACCTTTACACAAGAAAGGAAACAAAC
>NNCF01128074.1:62840-84955 GCA_002313205.1 Laupala kohalensis | reverse complement strand
TATATATATATATATATATATATATATATATATATATATATATATATATATATATATATATATATAATTATTTGACATGAACAATTTTGTAGTCTTTTTAGTCTTTTTAGAAAAAGAAATTTTTATCAACACCCTCAAATTGTTAAGAATACCCGTGGAAAGAAGTATAGAACAAATATCACTTAAAAATACATAGTAGTAAAAATACGCACTCTAATAGCATCCGAAACCAACAGTTGAATTTGTTTTGATTCCACAATAATTTTCAGTTTTCTTACGCGGTGCGTATATGATTCATTCGAAGTAATGAAGTTCTGGAGCAATACTTTAAGAAATGAGTCAGTCTCATTCCTTCCTCTTTTTTCGGATTGGTGTGAACGTTATGTATCTTTTCCAGTGACGCAATCGCAAAAGCTCTACAACTCCAAACCGTCAAGAGACAACATATGCACATATATGGGAGGAACGTAACTACGAAGCCGACATTCATATACGTGGTACGAATATGGAAAATAATACCTTCGGTTGATGTACTCTCATAAAACAAGTCTTCTTCCCACACAGCATGAACATCATTTATCGTTCCCTTGCTTCCTTCCGTCCTCTAGCGCACTTGAGCGCGTGGGTGAGCTTGCGACCAATCACGTCCATAAATTCGACGCGCGACATCTGCGGCTGCCGCCAGCACTCGTATTTCACACATTGGGTGAGCTCCATTTTTTTCATCTCTTTTTATTCCGATCTAAAACGGACGAAAGCAATTTGCGGGTTTTTAGGATACTGGAGAGGGTTGGAGTATTCTCTCTCCAGATTTATTTTTCTCGTCTGTGCACCGTTCTTTTTGATTCAGTATACTCCACAATCTTCTTCCATCCATCCATTAATGAGCGTTCCACCAGAGAGACGTATTGGATATATGCACGGAATCACATTCATAATATTGCAAGTCAGATTAATTATGTTATGTTTAATGAAAATGGGAGACGCGACCGAGATTCGAACTCGGGACCTTGAGCTTAGCACGCTCATGCGCTTATCGACTGCGCCATCCCGTTCGCCTCCCGGGCCCGTCATCCATCCTCATTCAACTTGCGAGACCCAAAGACCTCTGACGTGGTCTCGTAAAGACTACGCTCCTAATATGAGGCGACTACATTAGGAAATACTTTCTTTTGGGTCGTATTTTCCAATTCTGGTTCACAAACACACAGAAATATCTTAGGTTGAGGTGAACCTCACCGCCAGGCAAACGGGGCGATGCAGTCGGTAAGCGCATTAGCGCAAGTTCAGGGTCCCGAGTTCGAATCTCGGTCCTGTCTCCCATTTTCATTCAACATAACATAATTAATCTGTTACCTGGCGGTGAGGTTTACCGCAATCTACGAGATTTCTATGTGATTGTAAGTCAGATAAAATGTTCAGCACTTATTTCGCAAAATGTATTTATTCCGAATCATTTTTATTTGTATACCAAATTTTTTATGTAATCTTCTTAGGCTATGTTATTTTCAGGTAATTGACAGTTGATTTTTAGAAAGAGTTCAGATTCAAAAGTTTTTCTCGGTTAAGAGAAACAAAGAAAGATAATTTTAACAATACCAGCGGTAGGGGAAAGAGATATACAACAATAGTCCCAAGATAACAATGGGTTTTAGAAATAAACGAGTTCGATGAATTGACTTAAAATGTTTTAGTTTAAACAACTGTGTACATAGAAGCATACGAATTTCCTGTAATAAATAATAAACCCTGTAAAACAAAACAAATTGTATAATCAAAAGAATTTCAGACCTTAATATACCGCAGAATATCCGTTTTTATAATAAAGAAGTCATTGGAATGTTTTTGAGAAGACGTTCTAGAGACGCGCATACTGGGACATTTTTCATAAAATTGAATCATTATGCAGAATGGATTTAATTTTATTTACATTCTAACAGTTAATTCTCTTTTTATACAAAGATAAGTATGTGAATGGAAACTGATCATGTTTTAACATTTTATTTAAAAAAATACAATTAAATTGTTTTTTTCTCTTTCGTATAATACATCTTATACAGAATATGATTAAATTGTAATACAATATATTTACCAATGAACGATTTTTGAGAAAAATTATGTCTCCTAGAATTGTGTGATACAATTACCACTCGTAAAAAATAAATTTTCTTAGCAATTAACTTTCCTGACACATTTTACACAGTAAAATGACGTAAAAGTATTCATGTCAAAAATGCAAGAGAAAAAAATGTGAACTACCAGGTGTCTAAAGAGACGGTGAGCAATAAAATGAAGAAAAATTACCCCTACTAGCGTACCTAATTGCCATTTTTTGGCTCAGTGCCCGTCGCTGCCGACTCCACGATTTGTGGAGATATTCTTTTACACCTCACGGAAGACCGCTAATTTGAAATTTCATAACAAAGAGTTAGTGAAATAGTACACAAAGGAATCCACTAATATTAGAATAAATTGTCAGAATTCGTAAACCACAAAAACACACACACACACACACACACACACAAAGAGTTTAAGAGTGTAAAAGAGATGAACTTTAGTATACAGTATTCGAATATTATTACAACCAGTCAACGAATGTAATGTACATTTATAAATAACAATATTTTTCAAGAAATGAGCTTAAAGAAGACTAATATCATTTCCTAATTCATAATATTATGAATTAAATATAATGCTGTTAGCTATTGTATTATGAACTCTGTGACGAAGAATACGTGAAGGTACTTGCATGTAAGGATTACTGAAATAAACTGCTGTATTTTCGCCTACAAACAGGTCAGATACATTTTTTGTGATACGAGATATTGACACCATTATATCTGGGAGTAACATTAACTCGATATATAAATTTTCAGACATTTTACTCATAGGTTCTTTTGAATAGATGTTTTAAAAATCCTTCATTTTGTAATTATCAAATAGAGATATTTCAATTTCAATTTGTAACATTCTTGTTAATAATCGGAAGTTGTTTAATTCGATTCATAAATAATGTAACCGTCTACATTGCAATATAGTATTTAGTGTTCATACTAAATTTTGAAATCATGTCCTCCACTCTGTATTATTTGCAATTCCCATATTGGCTAAATTCAAAGTAGACGTCTCTAAGATTTCAAAATTTGTATTTAAAAAAACTGATGGAGTGAGGGTATTTATGAAGTCAGAATGAGCTGCTGAGAAATATGTCTCTATTCCAAATGTATTCAATGTCAATCCTCTTGTTTGGTGTGGATGAATCAATTTGTTCGAGTTATCGAGATAATTAAATCGACCACACACACACACACAAAATTGGACATTATTGCGAAAATTTGAAAATAAATTCTCCTATTTTGTCAATTCGTAAAGATCTGGAAAATTTCGCAATTTCTTTCGCACGATAACAATACTTTCCGTACACTACCTGCGTAATTGAGAAGTAATATCACAGTGTAATATAATTCAGTTGCGACAATAAGGGCAAAAATTTGCAGCTCAACGCAGTGGCATCTTCAAGTGGTGAGAGGATATCACTACATATAATGAAAGAGATCTTGGGTGAATATCGTGCTGAGAGAAAAATTGTAGTAGTACACGCCGGCGGATAGAGGCGCTACTGTCGCCACGTGAAAGGCTAGAATATGGAATTATTATGATATGTCGCGATTGTATGATATTAGACTGGGATAAATATGTATAGAGGTATTTAATCATCGCCTTCATTAGAAGAATCAACGGTATTACCTGCGTGTGACTCTTCGCACCATAATGCGTTGAGATGGATTGGGAATGCCAGAGCCGGGACCATGTGTTGGAGTGTGTCCGGCACCCATCCCAGTCGTTGCTCCTGTTTCTACCATGGAATCGGAGCCCAATGCTGCATTTAGTTGATCTGGATGAAGCTGGTTGCCATATAACACCTGTCGGACAAACATTTTGTTTTTGTTTTCCAGTGCATTTTTAAAGTTCATCGTTATCGTAAATGCCTTTATATTTTTTAGGTAGTGAAGTATTTATTATTATGAATATTTTTTTTCCATTCACCCGACACATTGCAGTCACCATATAGTACACATCCTAAATATTTATCAATAAACAGCAAATATATCTATAACAATTTTTAAATTTTAAGTTATTCTTTCGGAAGCGAAACATTTCCATATTAATTAGGGATGAATGAAATGTCTTACTAAAACACAAAATTTAACATTTGAACGACTTATGTAATATGATTTACTATGTATTATGGATTACTCAATGTGCAAAGTGTATGCTCTTATAATCATTTCTTATTATATAACATAAAAATGATCTACTTCAAATACATTAACTGCACTAATATGTTGTGTGGCTTCAAGATCTATAAAATAGAATGTCTCAACAAATTTACTCGAACTAAATAACAAATGATAATAGTATAATAGTTAAATTATCATCATGATCTTTTAACGATGTATAATTTAACGACGTTTCGTATACACTAACTAATAAACTTTATCCACAGGCTTCCAGTGAGGATTTTGGTCTTTATTATTTGCTTAAAATAAATTACAATTTTCAACACTAATATCCCAACAAAATAAAGATGAATGAAAGAAATATGAGATTCCTGTCCTTTCTGAAGGAAAGAATTGATAGTCATAGAATCAGAAATATTTTTTCTTTATGGCCATGACTTAGGATATTGTAGGTACAGCTTTAAAAAATTGTATATGATTTATATTCTAATACTTTTTCCTCCATAAAAATGTTGAAATAATGTAGGAATAATGTTTTTGTATAAATGATCAAGCGATTCTTAAAATAAATAATTTTAATATTTTCTATCATTGTATATCTCATACTCATGCATGATTGCAAGTCATAAAAATTCAAAAATGTTTTGTTTAATATTTTAATTGTTTGTTTTCATCTGTGGTATATTCCCGCAGTTTAATTTCATTTAACAACACGAGACTTTTAACGAAAACGAACAAATATGTAGTTTAACTTCTCATTTTAAATATTTTGTCGAGGTAAATATTTTTATTTGTATTAAATATTCATTGAATTAAAATGCATTGAATCTAAAAAAGAAGTTTCAATATTAGTGAAGACACATTTTAATACCTGTCCGTTGCTAAGGTTCTCTTTGGTGGGCGATCCCCGTATGGGCGTACGGAGTGACTGGGGCAGAAGTTCAATCAAGTTAGTGGAGTGAGGTTGATAGCGCAGGATGAGCACACATGTTGACACTAAAGTGTAAGCCAGCAACGTACCTGAAAACAATCGTAATTTGTAGTATAACTTTAGAGAAGAACAAAATTTGGTATAACTTCATTTGACACAGTGCACTGGTTCCTATCAACTTACATGGTAAAATTACAGATATCATACTTAAAGCATAAAAAGAAACTTACACTTACATGAAAACATGTTTCAAAATTTATTTTATTTTATTCCATGTTGATTTACCAAAAGAGTATTAATACCACCCTGATATTAATTAATCTCGCCGAACGTAATAGAATTCCTTTAACTTTTTATTTTGTCTCATTTCTAAATCTTGCTTCGCAGCATAACATCAAAGTCGATCAAAATTAGGCATAACTTCAAATTAGTACAGTGTATCAATAACGCCGCAAAAATTATAGATGTCCAAGAAAACGCATGAATAAAAATTTACCGAGAATACCATAAGAAAAGTACCAACATTTAGGTTATTTTATTCCATGCTGACCCATTAGAATCGAATATTAATCATAGCACGCTGATATTTTTAATGAGAAATCAAGAAAATATTCTTTTGACATTTATCGATTCAATGCTCACTTTAGACATTTATAAAATGCTAACTAACGCATTAACTGGTTTTATTTACGTTACCAATAACTTTTTTGCGTTACGTTATGCTGTGCATAACCAAGGTTTTTTTACATTTAGTGGTTGCATTACATATTTTTATTTCCACCGTAAATATTACTTCAAAAAATTGCTATGTTGTTTCTAGAATACATTACAAATTGCAATATTTCACCCCAATATGAAAGCAGAAACAGGTTCGAAAATTTATGTACAACATTTTAAAGCCAACGAAATGAGGACAAATTAAGTAAGATAAAACTTTTAAAATGTATAATTTTTTACATTCATAAAGAAGCACGGGTCATGTGAAATCAGCACAGGACCTAAACCACAATATCTCAGATTAAAAAAAAAAAGGAGAGAGAGATAGGGAAGTAGACAACGAAAAGTAAAAAGTAAATTTTACAACAACGAAAAGTAAAAAGTATCGTTGTTGTAAAATTTCAACCGATTTGGAAGTTAGAACGATGCAAAGTTTCAACGAATATTCCCCCAAAGCAGTTTGACTCTGAAAGCTCTGCTAATTGAGATAGCTTGCTGGGACAGGTTTCTTTTTACAGTTTCTAAATGATCTTTTCTGTGATATAATACAAGAAGTAGGTAAAGGTAAAAAATAAAATGTTCAAAAATAAATTTTGATTTTTAATATCTGAGAAGACATTGTTTTAAAAATGTTCAAATTATTACTACCCCAGAAATACCCTTATAAATTATCTGGTAAATTTTTGACGTGGAATGAAAATGGATTCAGAGTTACTTTGTAGAATACATGCACGATATCATATAAAAGAAAATATGATTGAATGGAGACTCACCAATGGACATCATTTCGACGAGAACTTCTAAGCTGATGAGCAGCGCTGCGAGTGCAGCGGCGAGACCTGAAGTTAGCGTCGCGATGGCTGGTGTACCTGTCGCCGGCCAGACTTGCGACAACTGCCTACGCACACCACGAGATTTAGAATTAAAAAATTTAACTATTTGGATAATATAAACAGATGATCATTCCTAAAATCGCAAGTGATTATTTAGCAAACAATAATCGACAACGTTGTCGTGTTACGGCAAAATGGTACTTAAGAAACTAATTTTTGAAATTTTGACGGAGCACCCTCCCATTTGTTGCACTTCTATAAAAAAATTCAGAGTTATGAAATATATTTTAAGGGTCTCTGCCAAGTTTTAAAATTTTGATTTTTTTTACAAACATGCAACGAGCAAAGTGTCTTCTGGCTGGTGATGCCGAGAACTGAACAACCGAAGTGCTTTTTAAGTGTTTCAGTAAATTGTTTTGTGCATTACATGGCTTCTAGTGTAACACACTTCAAGGTTTTCACTATTCACGCTATTTTCTCTGGCAGTCAAACTGAAAAATTGAGTATTAAACATGTTAGTTTGATTACACAGACAATCTTAGTTATAATTATCAGCCAATTCCATCTATAAAGGTTCTAAGTCTAATAACATATTGTTTAATGTAAAATGTATTAAATTTTAACAGGACATTTGGCATCAGAGTTTACTTATTAATGGAAACAGATATATAAACCTGTTTCACGCATAATTTCATACCTTTCGTAGTATGCTCGAAGTATGCCTCGAATTGTGACCATTCTCCTATATCTATCCTGGTGGCAGCTTGTCACCCACGCGCCTCCCTTATGCTCTGGGCGCTCGTAAAACCGGTATATGCCACATTACCGCCTGATGAATGGACTTTGTGAGGGTTTTGTGGGGGTGATGATCTTTGCGCTCTATTGTTTACTAGGGGCTTTAACCCTTGTCTGTTGTCCCGTCGGGCATTTTATGAATTTAGCGGTAATGGTTTAAGTTACGACTTCATATGTATTAGGGTAGCACTATCACAGACGGAATCGAAGCATTAGTATATTGTTGGAACGATAAATTTCATTCATTTCTCTCTGCTCTGTTCGAAATTAAAATATTACAACGTTCTTGTGAGATTTGAAAACTCCCTAAAATAAGTTAGTTAGAAGATACTTATATCTTACATTTTCTGGCTTTAGCCTTTATCTTCGGTATTCGTCAAAAACTTTTGCACTGAAGGATGACTAAAATTAATTTAAAAAAGGCACCGATAGCACAGCGAAAAATATCCCGCATTTACATCTCAAAATTAAGTATAAAAATTTAGTGTAAAAATCTTATGACACAAAACAGAATATTTACAAATTAAGTTTCAAGATCAATTCTGTCTTCGATGGATACCATTACCAATGAGAGGACGAGTTAATATATAGCAATTTCATTCGAAATGGAAGAAAATAACGATGTTGTCCATGAAAATAATTTTTTATCCTTACGGGTTTTATGCTACATACGCACTCATCTAATCACTCATTAATTAGACGCGGTATGAAATCACATCACAAATTTAATCGATAACGAAAGCCCAATGCAGAAATCGAATATAGATCTCATGCTGTCAAGGATTGTATCGGATACTGCTGATTCTTCTTCATATATTTGGTTTCGACTTGGTTCCATGCAAATCGTCTCATTGTAGACAAAACAGTATCTATGTCATTTCACAATAGTATCACAAAATCTTTACCCCAGGTTTCTCTNAATATTCATCGCCCTAGACTGTCACCCACTCGTTGCCAAAAAGGACCATATCATTCGGGAATCGTTCTATATAATTCCCTCCCCAAAAATATGAAATTGAATCTCTTTAAATCCGCGGTTAAAAACTACCTCCTGCACCAGTACTTCTAAAATGTAAAATAATTTTTTGATTTTGATAAAAGTTAAATCCGTCTTGTACTTTATCACGCCTTTGCTGTAGTACTTTTAAAATTACTTATAACAATTTCAAAAATTATTTTCTTGCATGATTGTGTTGTGTCTTATGATTCATATTAATTTAGTTTTATCTGTACTCAACTTTGGCATGGTTGCGTACATTAATTCTGAAGTCCCATCCTGGCCCGGTTTTTTCTCCAGTTTTCCTTTTGGTAGAGGAGGATTTCTTATACAAGTTCTCTAAGCTTTTGTCTAGGGGCGCGTTTATTGGAACAATAAATCGTGAATTTAGTGATATATTAATTCTTATGATTTTCAAAAACACTATACTCAGTGTAATCTATAGTTCGATAATAATTCGTACATGTAAAATAAACTTTTTGTGTTAAATTATAAACATGTTGATATTCTGTTAGTATTATAACTCGTAGCTAACTTTTTATCTTATCTAGGAACTTCTGCTGAAATTTTTTGAATCCGCCTCTGCTTTAAGGCCCTTGATCGGAATTGATGGGATGGTCCCTTGCTTGCTTCCGGAGAGTAAATTAGTTTATTGTCCTCCACGTGGTCATACGCAGTTTGTACTGCTTTTTTGACAATAAATTTATTTATTTATCTTTATTTCGCTCTCAGCAGCATACTGCATTGTCTCATTTATAACTGTTTATAATAACCTATATTAAAACTTGGTGTATATGATTAACAAAGTTATGCACTACACGAACTAATTAAATTTAAAGGCATTTGTCTACGTCTTGTCTACGTAAGAAACCAGCAGATGCACTTTATTTAATAAACGTTTTCTTTTATATGTTCGTTGCAGAGTATGATGCAAAACTCATTACGCAACGTACTGGAAATGGATTATATTTAAAACTACGTATTAAATACTCATGTGAAATTTTCCCACTCGTATGACATGTTTATCTTATCGGTTACTGAAGACAAGAGCAGTGGTTTAATTACTCACAGCTGTGGTCTAAAACCGTCGGTGGTGGTCTAGACCGACAGAGACGGTCTAGTTTATATTGGTCTAATACAGATAGTTGTAGCGAATTCGTCTCCATCTGAGGGCACTGATCGGGGACGTGGCCTCAAACCGTGCTCTGCCACACTAAGTGCGGTGAGGTTTTCCACTGGGGTTTCCCTCATCTATTCCAGACAAATGTCGGTTCAGTTCCTTGGCAACCCAACATCTCTCCTTCCCAATTCCCTCACCCTTGTCACCGTTAGGTGGAAGAGCAGACCACATGGCCTGAACATCAATATAAGACATAAAAGAGACATATTGACAAAAGTGTAGCAATACTTACCTAAAGATGAGTCCATCGGAAGCCATAGCGTAGACAATGCGTGGCATGGGAAACATGGAGCCGAACATGGAGACCGTGAGGCCGGCTAAAGCACCTACCGCTACAATATACTTGCACTTGTATGCACCGACTTGAGCGAACATTTCTACCAGCGCTGAATCTTCATCCACCATGTCATATGGCACTGTGCACAAAAGAGATAGTCACATGTATATCGGAATGAAGGCTTTGAGAAGGTCTTAAACCTATTATTTTCACGGATTACAAATTGTGAAGTTTAAAGTTATGATTTAATTCGAAAAATTTTAATGTTTTACAGGATCCGTTTTAAAATAGTTCAACTTAACAAACGAACTCTATATCAAAAGCTTCAACAGATTGTTATTGATGTGTTTTTTATGTTCTTGAATGCAGTTTGGAATATGTAGCCAGGGAAAACAATAAAAATATGACATGATGGTTTCTAAACTAAAAACACAAAAACAATACTTAATGCATTGAGTAGTGGGTAAAATAAATTAATTTTCTTGAGCAAACAGTGTTTTGATATCGTCTTAAATCGTAAGAAGAGAAATTAAGACCGATTGTAATACGTACAAATAAAGGAAGTGAATGTTTACCAAGCAAGTGTGACAATTTGTGTCTTGGGGAAATATGTGTGACAACCTGTTCTATGCTCAAGTTTAGTGTTGTCTCTTTCTTTGATTGTCTGTAAAAAAAAGTAGACTTTGAGATAATAATTCCTAACGAATTTTAAATGAATTTATATATTTTTTGATTGATTTATCAATCTAATAACGCTTCTTTCAAATTGTTAAAATGTTGCTGAGTATTTATTGTCTAATATATTTGGAAACCAAATTCCTCTTTTTAATAATTCCAATTTTTTAGATTTAAACAGCCTTAAGCATTGGTTTCTCCCCCTGTCTTACTTTACATTGGAGCTCATCTATATAAATAAAAATTAAATGCTGTTCGTTGGTAGGCGCACCACTTGTCAACGGCTGGACTGGTTTGACTAATTTAAAAAATTATCGTAATAGTAAGAATAAGGTATTTAGGGAAAGAGAAATTGGAAAAGTTGCCTGAAAAATTCTGGAAAAACTGAAATTGTTTTTTTATGGGATTTTTGTATGAACTCAAGATTCGAACGATGGATGTATGTAATTCTCTTTTTGTTTTGTTTGTTATAGTCCTGAAAAAGTTTTCAGGAAAAATATCCAAACTACTACAAAGGAAAACCAGAAAATTCGGACAAACTGCAAAAATCATAATTTCCCATTGGGGCACTTCCGAATGTACTCTTCCTCAAATTGAATATCAATGGCCACAATTGTTAAAAGTTACAAAGATCACTCAGAAATACCTTTTTTCTCATTTTTACTTTGTTTACACATTTAAAATAGCCTTTCGCAAAATCACAAAACGATCACAAACAAATTTATTGAAACTTGTTAAATACAACGTCTGTCGGGTCAGCTAGTTTCTAATATTTATTTCTTCAGAGAAATACATCATACGCTCTATTGACAATCTTAATCAGCCGCCCCACTGAAGAGGAAGTGAAGTCTCTTCGTTTAAACCCTCTATGAATAATGCTATGAAGTTAAACCTCATTTAAGTCTTACCTCACGCTAACTCAAATTAATACATGCAGCTTTTAATATTCCCCTGTGCACTGTGCGTTGCTGAGATCCAATATCGACAGTAAACTTTTTCTCTGAGACGGCAGGTCTCGTGTTTCCTGAGCACTCAACACCCGGCTACTTCTCATCTATAAACCTAAACGATTCGGAGCGGAGGCCAAGTTTATTCTGAAGCTCGTAAAGGGACACGCCTTTAGAGGCACGAAATGGTGGGTTTAGGCCTACATTGCCACGACCTGAGCATCACGATCGTAATTTAAGCTCCTGTTTCTTTGATATAAGTCTCTATCTGTGTGAAGACTCATAATAATAATAATAATAATAATAATAATAATAATAATAATTTTGTTTTTTACATGCATATATGTTTTCTTTCCTTTTAAATCCGTGAATATGTTGATACATGCTTATCATTTCTTGTCAATACATTACTTATTGTAGATTTTTCATACTTTAAAAATGTATATGGCGTGCTGGTATATTCCAATATCAAAGAAATTAAATATTGCATCAAACGTACAATTATATTTAAATTCTTCCTTTTCACCTGCGCTTAACAGATTCTACACCGACTATTTTCAAAAAGTCACAATCAGAAAAAAGGCACTGAGACTTATAGAGAGTAACTTATGAATATTGACCGCTTTGACAAAGTAATGCTAAGTATGGTCTCTAAAAGGCTTATATTATCATTTATTTATTGAAAATTCAAATTATATAATATAATTATATAAATTATATTAATATAATTTACGAGAAAAACTAATTAATCAGATTTTCATAACGTTGTCATAAAATTCAAATGCTTTAATTTGAATTTTTAAACTGCAAATATCCATTTGTACATGTGCAGTGTTTTACTAAAAATTGAATGTCGACTGAACGAAAGGAGATATTTAAATGATTTTGGCCCACCCAAGAGCTCATAAAATTCTCTAAATTTTGTATGTGTCGCAATTTTTCACGACAGATCAAACTATAAAACGATCACTTTTTTTGAAAGAAAGGTCCTTTGTTATTTTAAAGTGATTTTGATTGCCATCGTAGGTTTGTAAAAATCTGAAAAAAATGGAAAATATTCCTATGTTGTTTACAAATTGCGTTTGTTACTTAATGTTGAGATACAGTTAGGTTTGCAGCAAAAAAATTCTTTATAAACGGCATGTCAAAAAAACATTTTTGAGATTGTGTCTCAGTTTGGCGAATTGGCGATCCGAAAACCAAGCCAAACATGTTTGTTACACACAGAGTACGGTTATAACATTGGTTTAGTCGGCACCCATGGGTACCTCCACACCTACCTTATCCCGCTACCCCCTTTTCTACAATTGATGAAATCAGTTTGTACGTGGCTTGTGAAATCAGTTTATTTTTTTATATTATTATTATTAGTAGTAGTAGTATCCAGTGCCGTTTTCTCAAAAATGTTCTTATGTTTCCTCAAGTAATAGAGAAATTTCGACGAAGCCCTTATTGACTTATTGACTATATATAATTTAAAACATTTAACACTTTAAGAAGCATTTATGTGACATCTAATTACTTAATTCATTCCATTCCATTGGTACCCTAGACAATGGAAAGAAAAACGTCTTATTTATTTTTCAATATATGCATCCAAATATCTGTAATATCTCAACTTACAAACATGCTCAGCTAACTCCCTTCTTTCCTCTAAATTTCACAAATATTCTCCGAAAATATTTCTTAAAGTATTAGATAACATTAATATAGAAAGAAAATGACTGCAAAGAACATAAGAGATAAGGTAGGGGCGGGAAGGACACCACCAATTCGAGTATTATACAAAGAAAAACAACGTGCAAAAATCTAGAGAATTGGATATTAGAAGTAGATGGACCAATAATGGAACAGATATTACGAAAAGGCAGAGTATACATAGGACTACAGAGTTATAGAGCAGACGAGGACACGCATACATTTCGTTGTTACCGTTGTCATAAATATGGACAAGTGGCAGCTGTTTGTAGAGAGACAACGGTTACATGTGGTAATTGTGGAGAGACGGGACATAGGTATGAAAGATGTGGAAAGAAAGGTGAGACCCCTAGATGAGAGAATTACCCCGGAAGGGTATAGAGAGTAGCCATAGTACATTGTGTAGAGAGTACCCAGAGTATAAGACAGCGCAGAGAATATTAATCAGCCAAACAAAATATGATTAGAGTCATACAACAAAACGTATAGAGAACGAAGTTGTCATCACAGGAGATGAGAGTACATGCAATAAAGGGACATAGACATTCGATACTTCCAGGAAATTTATCATGTTAATGGAAAGATGATGAATGTAACAATATCATATAGATTAGTAGCTGCGACTGACCGATGGAGCGCAATAATAANGTTAATGTAAAGATGATGAATGTAACAATATCATATAGATTAGTAGCTGCGACTGACCGATGGAGCGCAATAATAATCCGAGGTCAAGGAGATGTGACGATACAAAACCAATATATTACATCACATTACCAAGTAATATTATACAGAAAAATCACAGTAAAATTAACGATAATTAACTATTATAGCCAATACTAAAAACATACGGGATGGTTTAAAACATAAGGGAAATATTAGACAAAAACAAAGCAAATGATATACTGCTATGCGTTGATTCAAATGCACGAACTAAATGGTTAGGCAATACATGTACGACAAAACGGGAGAGAGATTTTCAAAAATTCGTTTTAGAAACAAAATAAATAATAGGGATTGACTATGGTGAATATACACTTGATGGTAACAGAGGACGTTCAATAATAGACATACCATTTAAAAAACAAGTGAAACACAGGACAAATAACACAATGGCGAACTGGACAAGGTCTTCAGATCGATCACAAAGCGATAGAAATTATGATGGCAGCCACGAACAAAACCACTGAAAAGATAGATAAAGTGGATTTTCGACGTATAGACTGGAACAAGATAAATGAAAAGAAACAGGATCTTATAGACAAAATAGAGCAAAAAATGACTTGGAAGAAAAAGTTGATGCATTGCAAATACGTTTATTGCAAATCTGTGCAAATACATTGAAAAAGCGAAAGGAAACAAGAAAACCAGTACAATGGTGGACAAAAGAGCTGACAAAACTAAAAAGAGACACAAATTGGAAACGACATGAACTACAACGAAGAATACCAGTAGGGAAAGAAATAGAGGAACACCTACAAGAATATATAGTATTAAAAAAGCAATTTAAGGGAATAGTGTTATCAGAGAAACGGAAAAGTTGGTAAAATTTCAAAGAAACAAGTACAACCAAATCAATATGGGGAATACCATACTTATTGAGTATGGGCAAAACACGACGTAAAGAAATTTAAGTTACTATGACAAAAAATTGAAACCTTACAACAAACTGGCGTGACACATCGGAGGTTTTAGTAGATACATTGTATCAAAGGAATAAAGTAAACGACCGGGACTATGATAACATCACAATATCAAACGACAAAATGGTAACAGAAAAAGAAGTACAAACAGCAGTAGCAAGATTAAAACCACATAAAACACAGTCATGACACAATCACGCATGAGATGGTACAAAAGATTCTGGTCTGAGTCTGGCATTACTTCCACTTACTTGTGCCAGGCTCCTTTCTTTCTGTTTTCTGACCTTCCTTGGTCACCTCTTTTTCTTTTCTATCCCGATTCTAGGGTATCTTTCATTTTCCTCTTGATTTTTTTATAAATATAATGATATATGTTATGTTTTGAGATATGTTGATATTTGAGTTTTGAGTAGTAATTCAGGAGGGTTTTTAGTGGGTATAGTTGAGTGATTCGGCGAGTCCCACACGCAGGGAGAGTCACGTTGGCTCTCCCTGGTGCGTAACTGCATTCCCTACCTGTACAAGTTTTTAGGGCTCTAATGACCTCGATGTCGACGAGCCGTAAAGCTCCACAAAAAAGACAACACATACACCTACCTCAGCGTTAAATATTGTTTTAGGAATATTACCTTTCGATTTATACATGCAGAAAATAAAATATCGCGCAATCCTCAGCGAGGAAGGAATGATAGTGATAAATGGCACGAAGATAAGAAAGACATACAAAAAATCAAGGCACATGTTAACAAAATATTTAATGGAGGCGTGGCAAGTGAGATGGGACAAAGAGACAACAGGACAAAATGCATATGAATATATCAAAATTGTGAAATTTGCAGGAAAATCAAAACATTGGTTCAAATTAACAAAAAACACAGTGCAGTATATAACGGGGCATGAGGATTTTAAGGTATACTTACGACGATTTGGGGAAATAGATGATATGTGTGATTGTGGACTATATAAAGAATCACCAGACCATATACTATGAGATTGTCNTATATAAAGAATCACCAGACCATATACTATGAGATTGTCCCACATATGGCCCAGAACGAGCGTATTATATTAAGAGGTACTTGAGACAAGACGTTAAATATAGAAAATAAACAAGGACTAATAGACACAGAAGAGGAATACGAATTGTTTGTGGAATATGTATGCAAAATAGCTGAAATACGAAATGCACTACAATGGAGAAATAGGAAAACACAATGGTGAGATAGATAGAAGAGCGTAGGTTTCCTCGACGACGGGTACACAGGCGGCAAAGTTGCGCAAATATAGATAAAAAAAGATATAGCAAAGAACAAAAGAACCTTATATTGCATACCCTACAAAGAGTATGTGGTTGAACCATCCAAAATAAAACGAAAAAGAAAATGAAATGGTATGATTGCTACGATAATATTGTCGGGTAGCTCTACAATACTAGAAAAACACTATATTCCGAATAATGGGGATGGTAGGTAAATTAAATTTCGGGACGACCACTACCTTAAAAGGTAGACATAAGGAAATTGTTTTAAAATAAACAACAAATTTAATACAAATTGAATAATAAATTACCTGCTACAAATGAATATTGCGAGATCTGAAAATAGACTGTACATTTACAATTGACTCTGATGAAGCATGAACATATAAATAATTATAATTGGAAGAAAAATATCTTAAACTAGTACAACATTAAGTTGATACGTTTTACATTCTTTGTTGGTAAATATTTTCTTTAATGCTTGTATAATTACCAACCTTTTCTTTAGATTTTATCAAATATTTAATAAATTAGCACGTTGGAGCTCATAGATTGTGATGGCTTTGAATAGCAATTGTTGGCGAAACCTGTGCCGTCTTCTTTATGGTCGTGGGGCAGTTTCTTGGCCCAGGTAATAGCAGAATATGAGATGTGGAGTCTTGCCTCCTTGAAGGTTCAAATAGGAGCAACACTCATGTTCACTCAGTTTAATACACTCTTTACTACACTTTTCGTTGACTTTGTATGAGTAAATGTTAATTGCTCCTTTATATACAATGATAGTTTGAGTTTAATATTCTATTCACTATCCTTTCAATATTCCAGCAACTTTGTTTGATTTACTTTAACTTCTTATCACTGTTTTTACTGCAACACCGGTAATTCAATAGTTCACGGTTCTCACTTGCCCTCTCAACTTCTTTATAATAGTTATTCTTTACTACAGTTCCCTTGTTTTACTTGCCTCTCAATGTCTTTATAATTTTCTTTCTATATATCAAACCTTTCTATAAGCTTTCTAAAATAATAATGCACTGCTCTTACTTGCATTACTTATAAACTTAATAACTCTTAATAACTGGAATAACTCTTAATAACTGGAATAACTCTTAATAACTGGAATAACTCTTAATAACTGNAACTTTTATATAAACTTACCAAAACAATAATTCACTGTTCTTAGTTGCATCTTAATAACTTTATAAACTTCCTTCTAAATATCACTCTTCCTTTAAAAACTCATAAATGAGTATTTCACTGTTCTCATGCCGAGGTGAAGAGCTACACATCGTAACACGACTTCTCTCCTCGAAGTCTGACGAGTAGAGACGCTATTGGTGCGAAGATTTCGCTATTACAACCACCCTTTCTACAAGGTTGCCATTCTAGGCTAGTACTTTGTTACATAATTATGCTAAATTACATTATGGATTATAGATCTATTTGCTAGATATTAATACAAATTTATTTATTTAGGGATTTAATAGTGTATTTTCAATTGTTGCATTTTCATTATGTTTACTTAATTAATATTCTGATTGGTTTCACAATACCTTTCTTTAACTTAAATTGTAATAGGAACAATATTTATATAGATTTTCATGCACAAAGTCTTTAATATCTCTAATTTGTTATGTTTATTACAACTTAAATTGAATTTACGTAATATATGAATACTAGTGCTATCTGTGGTNAAGAGACAGGACTCAGACCGACCGTTGGAGGTTTGGTGTGCTTCAAATAAAAAACGGGAATCGCGGAGATCGTGACTTGTAGACGCTTCGGTTGACTGAGTATTGCGTAACATTGTGAAAACGTCCGTTACAAAGCGGATTACTGATACGAAAGATTATAAGCGGAATGTTATGAAATGTAACAAGTACTGTATATGTGTCTCTTCTATCCCCTAGAACGTAAAGAGCACTAAGTTTTGTTGGCTACCTGTAACATGACTTGCTTTCAGTGCTTTGAGAAGAACTACAAAGCAACGTGAAGTGCTTCTTTGCTTTCGACTTGAATCGCAATGAGTTACAAGACTTCTAGCGCCACCATCCCCATGCAAATTCGTCTCTAGGGAGCGCGGAAATGACATTAGTGAAAGAAAGCGCCTTTCATGAGATGCACTGGGGTGCTCTGCATTTCTTACAAGAAGACTCTTCATTATCTCGCACCTTACGATGTAAGAGAGATCTTCCAACATACCTTTACGTCATGTTTTTATGAAAGAATCGCAGACATGGTTTTTACAAATAGAAGTAAAAGTATAAAATCAAAATCAAATAATAACCCGATTTTAAAACCCTTAACTCAATTCTTGAGTACTTCGAAAAGTTGTTACTGTGGGTTAAATTTTAGCTACTATATACATTTCCTCAAGTTCACATACATTAGAAGTATGAGAAATTGTAGTAAATACGATAATCTCCCTAATAATTTATATTATGAGTTTAAGTGGTTTTGTACATGGGGTGATGTGTGTGTTTTTTGTGGGGTTTTAGGGTTCGAATATATGGTACATGTTAAGACAGTTAATGTAATGTAGTATTAATATTAATATCGTGACTCTTGTTAGTAGACATTTTTGGCGGCCTACATGAAAAAAATGAATAATAATGAGTATTTAGAATTACAGAATACAGTAATTTAATAAAACATCTATCGATTCCTCATGTTAACTGGTCACACAATATTTACAACTCAATGACAAAAACTTCGCGTAGAGAGAAACGCGAAAAGTATAAATGTCAACATAACCGAATAAATGTTTATGTGTGTGAATAGTTTAAATACTCTCGAAATATCTCTCGATATAAAAGGATGTTAAATAAATTGAAATGGTCGACAAAATTCTTTAAATTCCGATGTTGATACTTAGCACGTATATGTATAACTTGATTCTCCTCTGTATGAAACAAAGTATCAATTATACAAAATAAATCCTCTCGTTTGCACAAACATGTAATTCCTTCACATGAATCTTTGTTCATCAATTCAGTAATGTATAAAAATATTCTGCGATACATATTTCAATTCNAAACATGTAATTCCTTCACATGAATCTTTGTTCATCAATTCAGTAATGTATAAAAATATTCTGCTATACATATTTCAATTCCAATAACTATTCGTTATTTAATCCAATCAATCCTTTTGAATCTAATTTAAGTAACGTAAGACCGCAATTTCAGTTTTTTGCATGTGTACTCAAGTAACGAATTTAATGACTATAATCCACAGAAAATCTAATCACAAACGAAAAACTAACAAAAACTGTTTGCATTGTTTCAATTAAAATAAGTTTTTTCGAGGATAAAGGGAACCCAAATCATAAAATTTTTAACACAGCATGATAAAATGTGAGGCATTATTTTCAAATTAGAGAAAAATTTATGAAAAATATTATACTTTTAATTTAAGCCATCACCTTTATTCTCCGTATATAATATTTTAAAAATAATATATTTCAGAATGTTGGGAAAATAGAACGGTTAGCGTAGAGGGAAACGCATGACGTCTCTTCTGTTGGCGTCTTTTCGCGCTCCAGTTAGCTTTTTGATGGTGTTTGGCTTAGACGGCAGGAATGCTATCATGTTGCAGGTCTTTCGGAAGAGATCGCTCGCTCCAGGAAGACAGGTCGATCACCAGGAAGCAGAAAACATGACTGTGATCAATAGAGCCTTCTGGAAACAAGCGCACCTCTGACCCAATGGATGCCGAAAGTATTCATTCTAGTACAGGATCCAAGCAGATTTGCGGGTTCCCATTGCGATAATTACCATTTTTATAACAAAAATAGGAAGTGTAGCTTAATGGAATATGCATTGATTGTCAAAAAGCAGACTGTTCTTCAGATTAAACTATGAATATCTTGCATTTGGTTCCTGATATAGTTTTATAATATTTCTAGTTTGCTCTGAATTTTTTTCTCTGCTAGTTATAATTATACTTTTGTTACTATTGTAAGTGGTTATTAAAAAATACGACCTATAGGGGTAGGGTAATTTTTTAAAAAAATCTCAATTACACTATGATTCGTCTACAGGTTTTAAACTTATTCCGGAGTCTTATAAATAATATAAATACGTTTTCATGAATACATGGTATTCTGTTCTAAATTTTATCAATATTTAAGAAACGTAATATAATCTGACACATTATTTATGACATATTCAACTATACGAACAAAGAAGCGAAATGAACATAAGGTTTTTAAAAAACTGTATAATTTAGACTGTTTATGTTTCATAATTATCGATTGTATTACATGTATTGAGTATAATTTCAAATCGGTATTTCTGTCTGTTACGAAAAAATGAATATTCACTGGTATTTATGAATAATTTAATTTAATATTGATATTTATTTTCAGTGAATTTTGCCACATAAATACTTCCTATATAAATTTAAAAAGCATTCCACAGAACTTAATTTGGAAGTCTTTGGAAATATTCATTCAGTCAGGTACATTTGACGTTATTGATAAAAAGTATAAATAAAAACACTTTTGAAAAAAAAAATTACAAATAAATATTATTATATTACGTTCCATGTCTGTTACAAGAATGAATTATAGTCTATGAATACATCAGTCGACATCCAGTGAAGACACTAATTGAACTGTAAAACTACGTTCTTTGAAATTGTTAATATTCAGAACTACTTACCTATTAATGTGAGCATCATGGATGAGGAGACGTAGGCGATGAGAATAATTGTGAGACTAGTCACAATGGCTAGAGGAATCGACCTCTTCGGGTTGTTAGCCTCTTCACCCGTCGTGGCTATTATATCAAATCCTATAAAGGCATAAAAACACGTCGCTGCTCCCGTCAGAACCTGAAAGAGAATAATTCAACTAGAAAGTTCTAAGATTATATTTTATGCTTGAGGAAGGAAGGGAATTTTTATTAAAAAAACTATAAAATGGAAGAAATTGCATAAAAGAAGTTCTTGTCTCTGGGCGATAAATTTTCTCCCCAGTATTTATTCAAGTATTCTCCTTATTTGGAAACTTTTGAAAATGAAATGAAACTTCTTTGTTCTTGTAAATTAATATATTTAAGAACAGTAAGAAACATAAAAGTAACTCAGATATAGGAGAAGACGCGTAGAATCGTCTTTCGTAATCATCACTCCGGAAGATACTGACGAAAGCGAACACCGAATCTGTTCTTTCAATCTATAAAATACTTTTATGATAATAATAATAAATTTATTATCAAAAAACAGTACAAACTGCGTATGACCACGTGGAAGACAATAAACTAATTTACTCTCCGAAAATAAGCAAGGGACCATCCCATCAATTCCGATCAACGGCCCTAAGGCAGAGGCGGATTCAAAAATTTCAGCAAAAGTTCCTAGATAAGATAAAAAGTTAGCTGCGAGTTATAATACATATATAATGTCAATATGTTTGTAATTTAACGCAAATATGTTTGTAAATTTACATGTACAAGTTATTATCGAACTATAGATTATTCTGAGTATAGTGTTTAAAAATCATAAGAGTTGAAAAAACACTAAATTCACGATTTATTGTTACAATAAACACGCCCCTAGACAAAGCCTAGAGAACCTGTATAAGAAATCCGCCTCTACCCGAAGGAAAAACGGAGAAAAACCCGGGCCAGGATGGGGCTACAGAATTAATGTACACAACCGTGCCAAAGTTGAGTACACATAAAACTAAATTAATATGAGCCATACGGCAACACAATCATGCAAGAAAATAGTTTTTGAAATTGTTATAAGTTATTTAAAAAGTGTTACAGTACAAGACGGATTTAACTTTTATTAAAATCACTAAATTCTTCAAGTGTAGAAGCACTGGTGCACGAGGTAGTTATTAACCGCGATTTGGAAGATATTCAATTTCATAATGTCTTTTATATTCTTGGGCAGGGAATTATATAGAACGATT
>NNCF01128074.1:42258-62144 GCA_002313205.1 Laupala kohalensis | reverse complement strand
GTTTTGTGTGTGTGTGTGTTTGTCATTATCTTTGAAACAATTTATATATGAATAGATCATGCAACAAAAGAAGATTGTCTTGTTCACTATCAATGGGATTGGAATAGGAAGAAAATTCTTCTGCTAGATATTAAGAGTATGTTTTTTTTCTCAATAAAATCTGATTTTTTAAAATGTGGTTTGAAAATATATGGGTTGTATCTAAGATAGTATCACCTCTTATTCTGTTTAAATAGTACGATACTGTCGACACCGAGGCGAATTTTCTTCAAATGGATTTTCTCTTATTTGAATACCGACGGTTTCGCTCACTTGAATTGTGTGATATTTTTAGGAAGAGATGGCGTTCAAACGTGCAAATATAACTGTTTACTGTTGTGATGTTCTCACGTAATATGCGTAAGCAAGAAAAAGTAAAATTAAAAGTTGTTATATTTTATCCCTTAATTATATTGTTTCGTTCTTGATGATTGGTCAGTTTTGCAATATTAACAGCTTCCCAATTGCAATGTTTCAGATAATTCTGTTTTTATCACATGAGGATAAACATAAAATTGTCCAAAACGCTGGCAAGTTATTAATNTTGTTTCGTTCTTGATGATTGGTCAGTTTTGCAATATTAACAGCTTCCCAATTGCAATGTTTCAGATAATTCTGTTTTTATCACATGATATAAACATAAAATTGTCCAAAACGCTGGCAAGTTATTAATACTGGAGAACTGACCAATTCTTAAGAAAATAACATAATTAAAAGAACAAAATACAACAACTTTTAATTTAATGCATTATAACCAACAAATCCTCTGAACATAACAATAAAAGTGCATTTTAATCTGCATTCAGCTTTCTAGAATATACTCTTACTTATAAGAATTTCACATTCTTGATACTTTTTATTGTTACGTACATTAGAATTTTATAGCATCTTACCTAATGACTCCAATAAATGAACGAATTGTTCTGAATATAATGTTCGAGCTGCCCATATTTCTATCATTTTTCTATTTATGTAAAAAATTGTGACCAATGTTTTCTCTATTTATAATACTCACTTATTGTGAAAAGGAAAAAGGACGTGTAATTTCTCTGAATCTTTTGCTAGGTGACATAATCGTAGCACATAATGATAGAAGTACATTGGCGATTGCTGACTAAACCAAACCCAGCGCGCTCAAACTTGTTTGTTGCGAAATTCATTGTTTTGATTATATTGAGAATGTATAAATTAAGAGTTATCATGCGTTTTATTATTTAATTCATTGATTGTTAAGTCATTTTATAAGTCTTTCTTGGTGTAAAAGCGAATAAGCAGAAAAACATTAATGTGAAATCTCGATATGAGTAATAAAAGCAGCACATACCCCAGACCACCCGAACGGCAGGAATCCTTTGTGTTCAGACCAATTTGTGGTCTTGACGTAAAACAGTCCTGCAGTCATGATGAACACCCATACCGACAAATTGATGGCGTTGAGGATATTGTTGAAGACGAGAGATTTCTTTACCCCCGCTGCCATCAGCACCATCATCAAACACGTGATGATGGCAGCCAGGAAATCTGGCGGACGTTCTGCGAAAAGAAACCACACGAGATGAATAAAGGTACAAATCAAACCTCATCTAAGTAATATAAGGATAAACTATTCAAATGTTTGATATTAAATTCAAGAAATTACGAATTAATTGGGGTAGGGCTTAAAAAGAATGTAATATAAGTCAATAAATGAATAGTTTTTATGCCCAATAAATTGAGTGAATATTGGTAAATATATCTTTTTTCTTGCTAGTATGCCAGTAAATGTAATACACCCATTATAGTAAGAGGAGAGTGATGAATGCTTTAATCTTTTATATCCAACAATATATGTTTTCAATTACCCAATATATCCGGTAGTCATAACAACCGGAGCGTCTCCAATACAACTAACCAAAACTGAATTATTTCGAGATCTACTGTGAGGGAACCCTATGAACTCACTTCAAGGCAAGGACCAATCTGGAACCCACGGACGATGCAATCGGCGAAGCCAAGTCATGCTGTCATAGGGTCTACATATTTTGGTCGCTACACAAGCATGGATATACTTTTGTGATTTAGGAACTACAAATACAAACAATAAATCCGTTTCAAAGAAAGCCGTTGGATTTACGTACCAAAAAAAAAGCTATGCCGTTCTCTGCTTTAGAGTCCGTTGCGCGACACTTCTTCGTTTGACTATGAGTTTAATATCATTTTATTATTGAGAGAAGTTTAGTCGAAAATCTTAAAATCTGATGTTACTTTTTCCCATTTTCTCTAACAAGTGGCCTTAGGTATCCCTCCAAAAATATGTGGTAGAGAGGAGAGGACAGGAGAAAATTCAAAATTAAAATTGGAAACCTCACTACTCTATTTCTAGGTATTATTTTATAGAGAAAATGAGTCATTATTATTTGAAACATTATTTACTTCATTACAGATGGCGTTGTAAACGTATATAACTCTCAAAGGCTCTTCTTTTTCTTACTCGTAAGTCTTTGAGTAATTCGTAATTCTATTTTGTACGAATGTATCTCGTTTCGGCCAGCTAAGGACCACGAATGACGAGTGCCTGTAAGGCTCAGTTTTTGTGTGAGTACTCAGTAGACACATTGTGAATTTTACCGAGATCGGAGGAGCAGCGTCTAGATAGGATCCAGATTGCTGCATCCGAGTGTTACAACTGCGGTTGTTAGTCGCAGAGGGCGGTTGTTTGCCGCAGGGGGTGAACTTTTCATACATTACAGCTATTTAACCTGAGACATGGAAATGAAAAGCTACAAATTTTATCTTGCCCCACCTGGGAATTGAACCCGGGATGACTTCGTGACGAGCTCGCCACGGAGTGGACCGTAACTCTATTTTTATAGAAAGTTGCATATTCCTGAATCGAGTACATTTAATAAAGATAAAGGAATCAAAATTATTGATCAAAATGAAGAACTATATTTTACACTTATAAATAAATGTAACAATTTCATCACTTATAAATAAAATAAAAGTCTTATTTAAATGCTTTGAATGAGTTATATGGTGATACCTTCACGGAACATTAACACTAATTTAGATTTATTTTATGTATTTGTGATTTTCAGGCTACCCTTTTGGTTTCGAAGCTTGAAGCAAGTTAAATATGTTAGAGTTGGATAATCTATAAATGTATTTAAACAGTTTCATTTCTTTTACGTACGATGTTTCACCGGTAATGTCACCCAGTAATTTTAGAAGTGGAGATTGAATGATAAAAGTTAGCTTACTTATGGGAGAGGATGAGTTATATTAAAATGTATTAATCTTTATGTCAAATAGGGATATGATCGCCAATAAACAGATTAAAAATAGTTTTGAAAATAACAGAAGAACACTGCTTCAGGAGGTATCAAAGAACCTCGTAGTTTGAAAAATAATTTTTGCAAGGGTATTTGCTTTGCAAGTTTCTTATACCTCAATACGGAGACGGAGAGAATTTTTAAAACTTGTAAAAAAGTACAACGCCTGAGAAAAAGAATCGGTGTCGCATTTTAATCCACCCTAGTCTCTGTAGCCCGTAGCTCTCAACTTTTAATTACTGACGGTAAGATCTTGTTCGTTTTCCTCCGTTGCAGCGATCTGAGAGATTCTGTAGTGAATTAATTGGTCAACCAAAGCATCGCCTGACATCTGTTTGTTGCTCCACTGTATCGTAAAGGTTCAGCAATTTTGTAATGTAAATATTTGAATATATTTTATTAATACAAATTTTTGTATTTGGAATGATTTCAAGCAAATAGTAAAGCAGACATGAATAACTTTTTGGTGTATTAAAATGTTAGCATTCATTTACTTCAACTCTTTCAGAATTATTCAACTCTTTTGTGTTAGTCAACGCATGTTCATTTTTATTTCCTTTTTTTTTTTGCGGGAATCAATTGCATATTGAGGTATAAAATATTGATTTCTGGAAACCTTTGCAGCTTCAAACAACCCCTTAATTTCTTCATGATGATAAAACTATTAAAATGGTGAATTCTGTGATTCATTAAACATAGATGTTACGAGGATGTAGTACGTTTTGAAAGATTATATTCACTCCAATTTGATCATATATGTTCGTATACATAATACATTGACACAGCTTTCGTGCACAATAATGACACAAGTCATTCAGGAAAATAATTGGGGTATGTCTAGCGCACAAATGTTAAACTTCTTTGATAGTATTAAGCCCTCGCTCATTTTATAAAATATTCATTCTCATTTTAAGCATCAGGTTAAACTATATTCTCTCTTACCGTAACACATTACTTGAATTACGTTAGATTTTGTCAGAAACCCTTTACAATTATTCAGTTGTAAACGCTTTGCTCTATTTCTTCAAAAATAGTGATTAGAAGGAAGTCTTGGTGACCTCATTTTATACATATTTGTGGCATTAGTACTATCAAATTCCAAATTTTCCGAAAAAATATTGGCAAGACTAAGGTTTAAATAAAGAATAAAACGTGTGGAAATGGTTGTGTCTCATTTATCGCCACCCTTTTTAACGCATCTCGTGTAACGCGACAGAAAAAAGTTTAAAGAGACAAACACTGGCAAAGTTGGGATCTAAGGGTTACTTTGTTGACCCGGAGCCCTTCTTTGGAATATCTCCACGAATGGTGGTTGGAGGTTGTCTATTGGACACATCAGCAGCACCTTACCATCTGGAAGTCACAGAATATGGCTAGACAGACCGGCGAGTTAATTGCAAGACCAAGCCAAGAATATAAGAAGGTCGTACTAAACTTAGGTAGGAGTCGTATAAGGAAAGTAGTATGTCTACTTGCAGTCTGCAGATAGGCGGTAATATAAGTCTGAAAAACATGACAAATTGTGTGGGCCCCGCAGGGGGTTCAGTTTCGACTAAGTTTGGGTTTGGCGAACCCACGGCCCCGAGCTGGGAACTGGTAATGCGCCACCAGTCCTCGGACACCGTAAGCTTTGGACATGCTTCAGCGACCACCATTGGCGCGATGGTGGAAAGTTACGTGTTTTAAATAGCGGAGATCTTGCCTTCATTGGCCGGGTAGCGAGGAAGGTTTAAACCTCTATAAAAAAACCCTCAACCTCAAGGTGTGTTACGCGCCGATGAAGTGAGTGGTTGTTGAGGACAAACACTCGCTAGCGAACAACCTCTGGGGCATCTGCCGTACCTCAGTTGAGCAAGACTTAGTGGCGTGATACGGGGGCTCCACGTCACCCGACATTTATTTTCTCCGTAATCGTGGGACCAAAATGACTGATTCTTCGACTTCCCTGCCTTGCGGAGTGGGTGTACCGCAAGGTGAGTATTCCACCCAAACGTCTTCGAATTGGCTGATGGTTCACAGCCCTCCCGCTTCTGAAGGCAATAAGGAAAAGTTAAAGAGCATTCCCTACGAGAATGTTTTTCTATTAATGTCACGAATCAACGAAACCTTCGAAAAGATATCACCTTTTTATATATTCGAAGGTCTAGAATGTCTCGTTGGTTCGTCGAAGAAATGTTAAGAAACGGTACGATGCTGCATGAAACTAAATCGAGCAAGCAAGCTTATAAATTACTTGACTGTAGTAAGCTTGGCGAGTTCCCTGTAAAGTGCGAACTCCATGCTGCACTTAATCGCAGAAAAGAAGTCGTATCTTGCAGAGACATAATGGATATACAAACGGAAGAGCTTGTTTCAGAATGGAAGGCTGACAACGAAGTTGAGGTCAGTCAGATCATGAGGAAGGTAAATGGTGTTACGGAGAAGACCAGTTCCTTCATCGTGACATTTGACTGTCCTAAGCTACCCAAAGATCTGAAGGCTGGATGGCTTAACCTGCCGGTACGTCCCTTTATTCCAAATCCTTTGCGCTGATTTAAGTGTCAGAGGTTTGGACACACGACAACATCGTGTAATTGCCGTGATACCTGCGGGAAGTGCGGAAAGGAGGCACATGTACCCGGCGTCTCATGCCCGGGACCTGCTAAGTGCATTAATTGCACAAGCAGTCACCCGGTGTGGAGCAGGGAGTGTGTCGCCTCTCTGGAAGTTAAGAAAGCGCAGGAGATCAAAACTACGGAGAAGAGCCCGTACGATGATGCGCGGAAGAAATACATGGCTTTACACCCTGTATTTTCTACCAGTTACACCACCGCAGCCAAGACTCCTGTAATAAAGAAGAGCGTATCCGTTCAAGCCGATTTCACTGACGTGTCTACGACAATATCGTGCAGTTGCCAGTGCAAATGCGGAAAGAAAGATGTTTCAGACGTTCCCTAAACCTAAAACAACACCAACAGCGCGTCTATCTACTACTGAGAAACCGTCAAGTAGTACTAAACATACCAAAGTAAAAACGAAAACAGAGACAAAGACAAATCAGGGTTATAGGGCTAAATCCGTGAACCTTGTTGAATTTATGAAAACATCAAGCACAACACCTTCCAAAAAATCGCAAAGACGTAAAAAGAATCTCTCTGTACTCGCTTCCTGCGTGTCAGAATGTGCATTGTCCGGCGGTGACGCGGAAATGCACATTCACGAACCTGACCCCGGAGGTTCCAAAAAGTAATGACTTCCATACTTCAGTGGAACCTTGATGGCTATAGAACTAAACGTGAATAGTTACAACTCTTAGCGCGTCGTAATCCTATCTGTATTTTCCTGCAAGAGATACATCTTTTACCAGAACACTCACCCTCTCTACGAAGATACAGCATCTTCAGATATGATGACACCAAGAGAGATCGAGCAAGAGGTGGAGTTGCTGTGTTTGTCAAAAACACAATCCTTTGCTTACCTGTTCTCCTACAAACGCAAATCCAGGCTAGAGCAGTCAAAATTCAGATCGTATCAACTATGACCGTGTTCTGTATATCTTCCCCCAACACGAGATTTTTCGGAGACTTCCCTCAGGGATTTAATTCACCAGCTCCCTCGACCATTCCTCCTCCTTGGAGATTTCAACGCCCACAGTGTAGTGGGGTTCGTCGAGCGATTGCCCCAAGGGCCGACTGCTGAATTATCTCTTTGTGCGAGAAGATTTATGCAAATTGAACACCGGAGAGATGACCCACTTCGCATTTGCCACGGGGCCATGGACTGCTCTAGACCTGTCAGTTTGCTCTCCTGAAGTTGCTGATATCTTCCAATGGAAGGTAGAAAATGATCTGCATGGTAGCGACCATCATCCTATCTGGTTGTTCTTGCAGGAACGTGCGACTTTTCCCGAATGCAAGCCACAGAAATGGATTCTCAGATATGTTAACTGGACTCTGTACCGTTCTCTGGCTGCCTTCAGGGAAACGGGTAGTGTCCAAGAGAGGGTCGACTATATGACCCAGGTGATTCATCACGCCGCTGAAAAATCTATTCCAAAAACATCTATGTTTCCGCGAAGACCTCCTGTCCCCTGGTGGAACGACGCATGTCGGTCCGCCATTCGGGCAAAGCGAAGAGCATTGCGGAAATTTAAGGCTAGTCCATCTCCGGAAAATCTCGCCGCATATCGGATTGCCAGAGCAAAAGCGCGCAGAACTATCAAAGAATCCAGATCCACCTCCTGGAAAGAGTTTCTAAGCACCATTAAGAGAACAACATCGTCCACTTAAGTATGGGAGTCAATCCGAAAGATATCTGGAAGGTATTCTCTAGTCCCGATATCTGGACTCAATTATCAGGGTCAGGTTCTCACCAACGACAGATAAATGGCAACAGTAATGGCTAAAAACTTACCTCTCCTGGAAACAGCAATTCAAGTTTTTTTTGTTCGAAGACATAACGTCATCGGAATATTCTTTGACATCGAGAAGGCTTACGATACTACTTGGCGTCATGGCATTTTAAACCAACTCTATGCCTGGGGGTTTAGAGTACGTCTTTTTATGATGCTACAGTCGTTTTTGGGTCAGCGTTCTTTCCACTACAGAATTGGAAGAGACACCTCGGATCTCCTTCAAGAGAACGGTGTTCCTCAGGGCTCTTTCTTGAGTGTGACCTTATTTGCAGTGGCCATAAACAGCATAACGTCTGTTGTAAAGAATCCCGTTTTACACTCTCTTTTTGTCGACGACTTAGCTATCTTTTGTTTATCACAGAGTGTCTTAGGTGCGGAGCGACAAATCCAACTCGTCCTCAATAGATTATACCACTGGTCGAAGACGAATGGCTTTCGTTTCTCTGCTGAGAAAACACGTTGTGTTCTTTTCAGCCTTCTGGCAGAACCTCACCTCGCCCTGGGGAACAACGTTCTAAAATTCTATCCATCAGTAAAATTCTTAGGACTTATCTTTGATCAGAGATGTAATTGGATTGAACATCTTACATACCTAAGAGCGAGAAGATTAAAGTCTTTGAATCTATTGAAGTGCCTGAGTAGCAGGGAATGGGGCGCTGATCGCTCCTCTTTGCACAAGTTTTATCGAGTTTTCATAAGTCCTCGGCTCGATTATGGCTGCGTTGTATATAGGTCTCCTCGTGCAAGCTATTTAAAGAAGTTGGATAGTGTCCAGCATGCAGGAATCCGACTAGTTACGGGAGCCTACCGCACTAGTCCCATTCTGAGTTTGTATGCCGAGAGTGGCGAACCATATCTTTAACTCCGGCGGCAACTCCTCATGCTACGACACTTTTGCCACTTGCTAACTTTACCCGACAATCTATTGCACTACGCCGTGTTTCATCCTTCCTCTTTTTCCATCCGTTTTTACAAAACAGACTGAGAGCAACCAAACCTTTTGGATATCGCTGTAAACAAATTAAGGAAACCTTGAATATACGCACTCCTAAAGTCTTAAATCAAGGTGTCAGTAAGACTCCTCCTTGGGCTTAGCACAAGCCGAAGATTATTTTCGATCTTCTTCATCACTCCAGCTCCGATATTGAGGGTATGCTTTCACCTAATCCTCGACAAACACCGGGTCCATATCCCTGTGTTTACCGACGGGTCGAAGCAGGCTGATGGTGTCGGCTGCTCCGTGGTGTTTCCCCGTGAGAACTGTGGCTGCCGTCTAGGCAACATATGCAGCGTTTACACCGCTGAGTGCTACGCCGTATTGAGAGCATAGCGATCAAAAAAATGTTCCCGCGGATCACACTTCCTGATTTGTTCTGATTCGCTAAGTACCCTTCAAGCAATCCAGAATATGTATTCAGCTGATAAGCTGATCCAGAACATCCAGGATGTTCTTTTCTCACTGCAAAGTGATGGAGATGCAAAGTGATGATGTTTTGCTGTATTCCGTGACACGTGGGAATCAGAGGAAATGAGGAAGGAGACGATTCCGCAAAGTCGGCATGCCTCAAGAATCGCGTGGATTTCTCATAAATTCCATCAAGATAAGGATTATGAGTGAATGGAACAATGAGTGGTTAACTGATGAAAGGAATCAGCTCCGACTTACCAAATCCTCTGTAAAATCATGGAGCAGTTCCTGTAGACCAGCCCGGCGCGACGAGGTCCTGCTGACCCGCCTGCGCATAGGACATTGTCCTCTCACTCACCGGTATCTCTTACTACTTGATGATGAACACGTTTGTGAGGAGTGTAGCTGTTCTCTAACAGTGCGTCACCTACTAGCTGATTACAGAAGGTACTTAAGTATACGGAGATAAATTGGTCTGGCTGCAGATTTACCAACAATTCTCGGAAATGAAACGGTTAATGTTCATAAACTATTGAATTTTATGAGTAGATCGAACTCCTCCCACATGTCCTCGGGAGGGTTTCAAATTTTCATTCTTTTTTCCTGTTTCCTGTCTTCTTTCCTTTCATCCTTCGTCTATAATTAGAAAATATAATCTTTAGATTTGTTTCTTTTTATGATATAATGTATTGGGCAACTGTTTTCTTTTCTTTCATCTTTGTATTTGGAATTTTTAGTGGGTATGATCGAGATATTCGGCGAGTCCCACACACGGGGAAGAGTCACTACGTCTCTTCTCTATGGTGCGAAACTGCATTTTTCCCCACCTGCACGGGCTCTAATGACCTTGCTGTTGACGTGCCCTTAAAGCCCCACAAAAGAAAAAATTGTATGGGGAGGAGATATATGTTTGAAAAGAGCACATAACAGAAGAACCAGCTTGTTGGTGACACACCTCTCATGGTATTTTAAGGGCTCTATTACACTCGTCCACCAGTAAGCGAGAGTGGTCGAGGTCATAAAACATTATTTACGTAAGAATTATATACTTTGGAGAGACCGAGAAATGGAGATTGGCCACCACTGGTAATGGTCGAAGTGAAACAGGCAGTGTTTTATTGTATTGTTTTTAAGTATTAAACCGAGTAATTGAAAAGTAACATTCATTAAGAACCTTTATTCAAGAAAAAAGGAATCAAGAAATTAAATAAATTAAATAAATTAAATTTGTGATTTATTTTTCATATTTTAGGTCATATATGAGCTTAACAAACAAAATGTTAGACAGTTTGTCACGACATAACATACATGAACGATGTACAACTTACATTATAAATTGCAACAGTATTTGCTTTTCTGTTTCATGTTAAAATAACCTAATTCCTGGAGTGGAACTATCTCCGTTAAGTAAGCGTAGACGTCCACGGTCAAAGTCAATATGAACTTGGTTATTTGGGACAAAACGCGTTAAAGTACACAAAACAGATCACGTTGCTGTCGTGCTCTGCCTACTTAGATCTGTTAAACGCAGACATTGCCCTGACGACGACGGTAGCAGCACGATGGCCAAAACGTAGACTGTTCTTTTTACTGAGACGTGGATTGTCCGGAACAACCAAGTACATATCTTTGCTATTTTCCACGTGTCTATCTTCCCGACCTGTCACCACATGCGCATTGAAGACATGAACAGAAGTGTCACGGTAAATTGTACTAAAGCCAACATAACAGGATAAACAGCCTTAACTACAGACAACGAAGGAATTAAATACTGCAGGCAATCTAGTGTCATAAAATGCATCACGTGAAGCGAGCTTTGGTTTGCATTTTCATTTCATTCTTATCAATGTATTTCATAATCAAAAGATTCCTTCCAAATATTACTGAGTTATTTTAAAATGACACTATGAAATATAAATTGGAAGGAGTTTCGTCCTAATTTCCGAGTTCCTGATCCTTTTCATATTCCACATTAAATATGGTTATTCTACTGTATTGAGATCAGCATTTGCGATTTAGAAATACGATTTACGGTCTGTCCATGTTCCCATTAACCCCGGAGATCTCATTAACATGAACTCTCTCTAACCGCATTAATAAATAGCAACACGTAATCCTTTCTGATTAAATACTGTTAATAATTTATTTGCAAAATTAATTTTTATTATGGAAAGACATTAGTTACAAGAGAGGTCTTCGATTACGCGCTAAGCTTAGCTTTATAATTTCCAAAGAAATTAAATTCTCAGTATTTTAATATTTGCTTTTTCATACACTTATATTTTTATGTTGGTCATCATGAATGTCAGAATATTAAATTTTATTGTTGAAATATTTATCTGCTACTATATTTTAAACCAAACAATTGTATTTCTGACTTTGTCAAATTAAATATATTTAGTCGTCGCAAAGAAACCGATCTGCGATGTTTCACATGAATTTGACAATAACGGAAGCAATCAACCTTCATCCCTAACATCTCATGACTTAACTATAAAACATATTTGATACTAATTCCTCGATTTAGATAAATAGCCTTCTGTGGGTGTAATGTAGCAATATTTGCCATGTGATAACATCACATTCTAGAATCTTCTTCACTTACAAATCATTCATAACTTTCTTAATTGTTTTCTTAATTTGCTTTCAACGGATTTGTTACATAGTCTAAGTGTTTTGCATAACTAAATTATAACAAATACTTTTAGTGTTTGCCTCAAATATCCCATGTTTGTTCTCCATATTCCAAGAAACGAGTTTTTTATTCCCAACGTCGATTACTATTCTTTTGGGTTACACGACGGAAACTTCAAAGTTACTTTTCATTATTGTTGTTATTGATAATCAATTTCGAGAAATAGCCCTCACCATTAAAGGGTTCCTGGTCCTTGAAGGCAATCTTTCCCTTCACCGCATATCTGCGCTGACGAGTTTTTTTTTCTGTTTTTTTACGAGGACTAGTATTATTTGTGCTTGTTTTTTGATAACTTGTAGTTGAAATTCTTTTCAACTAACGATCCTTATTTTAAACTAACACGAATAAAAGATAATTTTACATATATAATTTGAGTTGTGAAAAGTTCGAAAAACGAAACTAAATCTAAAACGATAATTATCTAAAACTATTCTATATTTTTCAAAAGAACCAGTTGTAAATGATGAAAACCAAGAGAAGGCGTAGAAGTCAATTGCTGGTTCTTCGTGGTCTCTCGTCAAAACTTCTGCACTAACCTTTCCCGACGGTTGAGAATTGCGGGAGCAAGATTACTTACTGTGTCTGCTCACAGAACTAAGTTTTCACAGTCTTCGGTTGAATAAGAAATCGTGCCACAGAAAATTCTTCCAACGCGGTTGCTCTAGGTATTTCCGTGACTTGTTCGATAATTGAGAAGTTACGATTGTGTGAACTTCGATAAAGCGTGATGTGCATTAATTGATTTGCTCTCCGAAACTTTTAAAACGTTAGTAGATCCATGAAAACTTCCGTACTTCACTTGATCTCTTCTAAATTAATTCTTTTTCAACATTTTAAAATAGTGCATATCCTTCTTCCGTATTATTTCTCACTTTAAAATATAGTTATATAAAATATATGTTATTTTAATATATTCAGAGGAAGAATTTTGAATTCAAGAAAAGTAGAAACTAGATGGAGGAGACTGCGGATATCCACAGAATTGAAATTATTATTATTGTGGTAATTGTAAATGGGAAATGTAGCGTGCAGTTGAAGCTTATCTACATGGAGTGATAGGAGGTAGGAGTTGAGTGGTAGGGTATTGTTAGGAGGTGGGTCGCATAGCTGGGTTAGCCAGCAACTTGTCCCATGAGGAGGGGTTAGTAGGAGTTATCAGTAATAATTAGATTTGAACAGTTCATCTTCCAGTAAATAGTGAAGGATGAGTAAATAATTAACGACCTTGTTTTAGCAGACAATATTTATTTTTTAGAATTCAGTAAAAAACCAACATCACTGAATAAAAACAAGAACAATACAACACTTTAAAAAATTGTAAAACTCACGACCCATTGGCACCATTATCAAGTGAAAAACATTTGTGGGAGATGGTTAGAGGAAGGAGGGTTCGTTTTTCAGTAGCCACAGCTATGTGAACTGGGAGGTTTATGGTGAAACGTTTTTCTGGCCCACCGGAAATCGAACCCGGGATGACTTGGTGATGAGCTAAGGGGAAATTGAAATGGAAATGCTCTATTTGCGTAAAAATTATAAATACTATTGTTAACTGACTAACACCGTATATCCATTAAATTTTTTGATATTTTATGGACAATAACTTAACAATTTTAAGGACATTAACGAAATTTAAGTAAAAAATTCTAACCCCCGCCCTTCTCTCCGAAAAAAAAAATGTTTGGCTTCGGGTCTGAAATCTGTCTGGGATTTCTCACCTTCCATTACTACATTTTATATGCTTCAATATGTTTAAGATTTAGAACTATTTATCCTATCTCTTATTGCATTCACTTGTTAATTTGTTCTGATTAAAAACCTAGAACATTATTCCTTAAGAACAATTTTCCTGTGCGTTTTACCGAATTTCGTTCTCTAGCATAGTTCATATATTTAAATTTTAAATTTTTCTGTCATATACCTTCATTTTTAACAAATTTTCCTACCGTCACATAACATGTCACTTCCATTTGTAAGCTCTATATCTGCTCTGGTGGTATAAACCAGGATACATTTGTGAACTGTTTATCATGAACTCGTGAAGTGCTGAATAGAAGCATACAGTGAACGAGTGACTCTGTGTCCAATATCTCCTTGAGAGTTACTTTTGACGATTTTCGGTGATCTCCGATGCCAACCTCGCGCCTCGCGTATTATGTTGAAATTTAATGAAAACCAGCAACGTAATTCAGGGGAATATTTTGTGAAATTAATGCTTTTTTATGGAAGTGAGCTTCTGTGGATTATTTCTTGAAATATCATTGGTTGATTAAAAAATTATGCCTTTGAGTTAAAACAAGAGGAGGAGAAGAAGAGGGTGAAAATTGTGTTGATAAACAAGCCTTAAATAATCAAGAAATGACAAGGAACTTTCATTCTATGTGTCCTTGCCAGAACAATTTGAAACAGCTTTACCTTAGTCTGGTGTCACGTTCGTTCGACTAGCTGGACCATCGATATCTGCAGTTCGATATGTGATCAACTGTGACGTCACGCGTTGACGCGCGGCGCGTGGCGACACAAAACATGGTTTCCTCTTCAGACGTCCATTGTCATTGTCTCGTCCACTTCTCATCTCGTTCTCAAGACTTTTCTCCAAATCGTCCTCAACGAGGCAACAAGCATTTTTTTGTTGCCTTCATCACAATTAATTGTCTCACGAAACGACTTTATGGTCAAGTAACCACGCTCATCTGCAAGCATCCTTCCGGCCACGCACTATCGGTCCTTCAACAACAACTAAACTAATCGACCTAACCATTAACTCAACATCAATCCAGTACATCACGCCGTTACGACTGTACAACGAGGCATTTGAAGAATCGCATCGTCATTCCATCGCTGCAACTCAGTTTTGTATCATTTTTCTTCCTTATTTTAATGGTTTATTTTGCTAGTTGAATTTCCATGTCATTAAATTCTTTTGTTGGCACTTCTATCTCTCAACCTTCATTTTTTGTCCTACGAAACCTCACATCACAACACCCAAATGTACATAAATTCTCCCTCAATTTCTGTACAACTTCGACACACGTAAAAAATAGGTGATAAGATCCTAGTGTATGCTGTTGAAACTAGAACGGGTAAGTCAATTGAAATGGTCTGTCTCAGAAATCTATTAAGTTGATCACGGAAAAAGTTGGACAATTGTGTAGAATACAATGAATACAACATTGGGTTACGAGACGAATAAGAGAGTGGAATGACTTCTTTTCAAGAATAAACAAAGATATATTGAAGCACAAAGGAAATCCTGCAGGTCATAGAAGGAGATGTAAGGTCTTTTGATCTTTCGAGAAGTGGCGGATTATTGATTTCAAAGAAAAGGGAAAACCATTTGGCTCACGATCTTCTACATCAACAAACAATCTCCCACACTTCACTCTTTCTCCTTCAGATTGTATTATATCTGTTCGTTATGAGCACTTTCATAACTCTGTCAATTCTCAAATAGGCGGTGAGGTGGTGGTTTCCGCTAAACGACTAAACCGTGTTTCTTCCGCCTATTCTGTAACTTAGTCACCAATGTTTATCTTATATTAAGAAAATATTTATTAAGATATGCAGGATATTTTGTATCATTATAAAAAAAAAGGCAATAACTTTTTCTTGGACATTTAAAGAATGTTCAATGTACTTAAGCTGTAATAAGTAGATGACAATATATCTCTCGACTCAAAGGAACGTGCAACCACAATTTTATTTATGCCCTGCACTTTACACCTTTTTTAAGTAGAAAATCACCACGATATTGCTTAGTAAGAAAAATTCATAATTTTTTACTAATACAAAAATACAAAAACATACTATATCTTTATTTCACAAACAAAGATATCCGACAGGTTAATAATAAGTAGATTGAGACTGAGTACAGTTGAAAGTTCGACCGAACGACAGTAAGCCAGGCACTTCCCCAGTCACTCCGGGTTCAATTCCCGGCGGGGCCAAAAAAATTTGTAACTGTTCAATCCAATGTCCCAGTTCATTTAGCTGTGACTAATGAAAAGCCAACCTTCCTTCTTCTATCCCCATCCTACTACTCCTAGTATTCCTAACTTTTACCAACTACCCCTACTAACACCTCCACATGGGCCAAGTTGTTGGTAAATCCAGCTAACCGGTCCATCTACTAGCTACTACACACCTCTATATCCTATCCTACTACAAACCTCTATCCCNGCCAGGCACTTCCCCAGTCACTCCGGGTTCAATTCCCGGCGGGGCCAAATTTTTTTGTAACTGTTCAATCCAATGTCCCAGTTCATTTAGCTGTGACTAATGAAAAGCCAACCTTCCTTCTTCTATCCCCATCCTACTACTCCTAGTATTCCTAACTTTTACCAACTACCCCTACTAACACCTCCACGTGGGCCAAGTTGTTGGTAAATCCAGCTAACCGGTGCATCTACTAACTACTACACACCTCTATATCCTATCCTACTACAAACCTCTATCCTACTACACACCTCTATATCCTATCCTACTACAAACCTCTATCCTACTACACACCTCTGTCTCCTATCACCCCATGTAGATAAGTTTCAACAGGAAACTACATTTCCCATTTACAATTACTACAATAAAACAAAAAAAGATTCTCACCGCTCTTCCGAAAATGTACAGAGTATAGAATATGATGCACCAATCACAAGATCTCACCCGTGCCGATGATGTTGCCCACTGCTCCTCTGACAGCATTAGTGATGGCACCGTCGGTTAAAGTATCGAAGCAGGCACTGAGCGCACACGCGCACGCTGAAGTACCTATGAGGTATTCCAGCACCATGTTCCACCCGATGACGAAGGCCAGGAACTCACCCACTGTCACGTAACTGTACATGTAGGCGGAGCCTGTCGTATGAGGCACACGCACGCCGAACTCCGCATAGCACGCCCCTGGAACGCAAATCATACAACATATGTAAAACTAACCTTCCAAAATATCCTTGGTTTTCTAGAAAAAAGTATTCGGATTGCATAAATGACAAGTAATAGTTGCATCGTAAGAGGGAATGGTCATTCAGATGACGAAAGAACATTTTTGGGAGAAATACGAACGAGTCGAGAATGCATGTCTTAACCATAACGAAACTCTGGTCCTTACTTTACATCTGGACCTCACATAATTTCTAAATAATTATTCGGAGAAAATATCTCTATAACCTAGACCAGCCCCGAATAGGGATTGGGTAATTCTCTGATTGATCAATCAAAGTCTTAACAACTAATTTTATTGATTTAACGTAATGAGAAATATTCAGTCTTCAGTCAGTCAGTCAGTCTCGAGTCTCGTTAGTTAACCCTCGTCCTTTGTACGTATCCATTCAAGTCAAAGCTCTTCGTATCGTGAGTTGTTGAATATTGGGTGATATTTCCTATCATTTTCGTTTCTCTCTCCTTAGAGATTATTACCTCTTAGTTCAGAGTTTCACAATTGTTAATTCAATAATCAAACACTTCAATCCCATTCTGGTTAATTAATTCTTTCTTTTTTAATTTTATTTTGAGTTATAATAATGAACACGCTTATGCTGTAGTATCCTTGTTAATTTGTTTTCCTACATACTTCATCTTTTTTAGCATAAATGTAATCTGGGAAATATCTTCACTATATTGAGTTTTAGGAATAAATTTTAAACAAAAATTCTGTTACAAAGAGTGACTGAGGCTGCATTAGTATCATAATTATGGATACCGCGTTGTGAGTGTGTAACAAGAAGAACATCAACCCCCCCCCCCCATTTCTGAATAAATTTCTTTTTTGTGTCCCTTTGATAAGAGGTAGAGTACAAAGTATTTTTAAACCCGATAAATACATTTTATTTCATTATATTATATAATATCTTTACAATAATAAAATGTGAACCATTACACTAAATGAAAACCATTCATTTTTAAGGTCAATCTTAAGTTGTTATTGTTTTGGTCACATCTATGGATTATATTATAAATAAATACGAATCAAAAGGTAACTGAAGCATACTTGTCATATGCGTGTAGTCATGTTTGTGGAATCAAGCATGTTTAACTCTTTGACTCATAAAGAGAAAATAAGTTAGGTACCATAAAAATAGAATTAATTTCGTAAAATTATTCACAATTGATTAATTTTTATACATTTAATATAAAATGTAGTTATGTTAATTACGATAGCCATACAAGTTAATGAATATTTCCAGGCATGATTTATTTGATTGCAAAGTACAATTTTCAAATTTATGATTGTCTTGTTACACATTAATAAAAATAAAAGCCTTATTGAGAGACATTAGTGCTACAATTAAAATAAGTAAAGTGGAGTACATAAGTGATGAAAGGAGAAGGGGCATCATGGGGGAAATAATGTTAATTATCAAGTGAAAAGTTCAAAACATAATATCATAATAATAAATCTCGTAATAATAATATATATTAACATGAAATAAATTTGTTTTGTTTACACGACTCCTACAGATCATGATTGGAAGATACAGAAAATATCAGATAATTCTAGAACAAAATGATAAAGTTAGAGTTTTTTTCTAATTTTATAACTGCTAAATGCTATCGAACTCTGTTCTTTTACATATCCATCTTTCACATACTCATGTTTTATCTCTTCCCGTATGCAGTGGATGCGTACACTTGATCTTATTTCTAATAACTTATATACTGCATGTTATAAGATTTAATTTTTTTTTCCATTCAATTTACCTCGAGATATATCAGCGTCGTCAAGGAGTTACATGATCTGACTTACAGATCAAATAGTTGCAAATAACGTTTTACGATTTTGTGAATTCTTTTGATATTTGATGGTCGATACAGGTCTTTCCAGAAATATAAAATTTGTAACAGCTATGAAATGCAATTTATTGAACAAGAATCTGAAAACTTTTTAATTTTAGTAACATATCCATAATTTACTTACTACAACACTTTTAATACGAATCTTTTTGAAAGTAAGTAAGAGAAAATTTGAGATTTTCGCTAGAAATAAGTGGAGCCAAATGTTGAATTACTAGCTACAGACGTTCTACTTTCTTAACCATTTCTGAAATATTTCAAAAGAGCATACATCTTCCTATTATGCTCTACTTTCATCAAAGGGAGCCTGTATTCAGTGTCCTCTTTGTCCCCATTCCTTTAGTGCTTTCGTAGTGTGGACTTGGTTTGAGGACTCCTCCATAGAAGAAATTAATCCCCATTATGTTACGAGCTTGCTTCGTTGAGTTCGGAGCGAGCGAGGAAAAGTTTCTCTTTCCTTCGCCAACTTCGACAAACCTTTTGTTCATCTCGTTACGCAAGCCGAGAACTCCAGCAGCAATTTCCATCTGTAGACCCCGGTACCTTACCCTGAAGGATGTTTTCCAAGAGGTCTTCACGGATGGGGTAGAAGCTTGTATTTATTAAGCCGTTACGTTAAGTTTATCCCTGTAGACATGATATTTAATTATGTCATAATAGATTATCATATTGGTAGATTTAATGCGCATATATTCGATCGAGAGTCTAGTGGAGAAATTTTAACGTAATAAATTATTAGTGTGCTTACAAAATTTAACGAGTGTGAACTACTATCTAAAATATTTCATAAAAAGTTTCAAAATACATTTTTTGTTTTGTTTTTTCTGAAGCAGACGCAAAGTGGAATGTTTTATCAAGTAGCACTCACAGAGCAAATATTGACTTCGACAGTTTAGTCAACGTAACATTTATTTGCTGCTATTTTTATGTTCAGGGGATTTTAATTTAAAAAATTGACTTGAATGAGCTTCTGAAGTGTAATACATAATATACTCAATAAAAATTAGTCGTGTAAGGTTGCATGACTCACAATACATTTATATTTGCTAAATTATATTTTTCGGATACCATTATAAAAACATGTAACTTCTGCAATTTTACCTGGATTTTTTACACGGTTTCTGACTAACAATATATCGCTTCTTCTTTTTAAAACTGATTAATTTGCGCTAACAACGGAGAGAGTTGTTTTGAAGATACGCAACATCATCCGCACATTCACCAGTTAATCGATTCAAGAATCTTATCGACTCCTTC
>NNCF01128074.1:1874-30714 GCA_002313205.1 Laupala kohalensis | reverse complement strand
CAGTGCATGTAGTACTGTATTACGGGAATTGAAGCTCATTAGTCAAGTAGAATGAGGTTTTATGTTGCCAGGTGTTAGCGTAGAATTAATCTCACAAATGTCAAAGCAATTGCCATTGTTTCCTGAGAATTATATTTGTTAATATCCTGTTTGACTCCGCTGCAATGCTGTTCAGCTATCAAGATGACACAATATTTCAAACATGTCATATATAGTTAACCCCTATTTCTGCCACCAAAATACTTACACGTATATTTCCCTTCTAATATTTCAGTAACTTTAAAGTAATTTCCATTTCTGCGTCATTTTTGTATTCATACGCATCATTTGGGTTTTGCATCGCAATTTGAATGATTTTGTGAACTATTCCGTGAGGTCACTTGAGTAACTTGCATTTTGCGTACTGAATGAGCTAGATTAATTTGGATCAAATACAAAGATATAATTATATTTATTAATTTTAATGATTTGAGGGGTAGAAAATTGGTCTTCAATTGTGTCCATCTGAAAGTACTTTAAGTCATACTGCATGTAGAATATAGAGGAATTGAAAAAAAGGGGTTCGCGGCGGATTCTCAAAAGGTACTCCTTTTTTTTTTCTGCTTTGCATTCCACCACAACAATCCCCCCCTTACAAAACTACTTCGAAACTCTGTTGCCTTGGATATTCGTTTAAACTAGGATAACAGTATTTAGCGCACGTCTCCAAGGTGTCAGGAATGGTAAGAACACGCTTGATTATCTCGAGTAGCGCAGTCTTCATGAGATATTGATGATAAATTATTACGACACACGATTTCACGACTGCTTAAAATGGTTAAGCGAAAAGAAGTGTGTGTTTAACAAATATGCGTGTATAAAAAGGTACGAATAAAAAGTTATATTTACGATAGCGGTGGTCTAGTGGTAGCGTCTTCGCTTCCACGATCTCGCTGAGTGGTAGAGCGTGGGTTCAAATCCTGGTTGGCCGAACTTGGTGAGGTTTTCGGCTGGGGTTTTCCCTCGCGTACTCCAGACAAACGTTGGTTCTGTACCATGAGTTCCCTGACAACCCAACATCTCTCCTTCCCAATTCCCTTACCCGAGTCCAACGGTTAGGTGGAAGAGCTGATCTCATGGCCTGAACCTCGCCAAAAAAGGCATAAAATAAATAATAATTAAATAAGCGTGACCAGGTCTAATTGTACTTTGCTTTATACGCCTACTGCAAGGAACATGATTGTAATTAGGTAGAGAAATCAAGAATATTGGCATTGCCAACACGCAGAATTTGAATTTTACAATTTGATGGCCATCTTCATTTCTTCAGACAATAAATAAACCAGAAGTTGTTATCGTGGAACTCGGAAGACTAATCAAGCACGAGCGGGATATTTTACTTCTCCCTCCCAAATAACTACTGCCCCAAGCGTGCCCCCAGACAGCGAGTGTTTGACAGGAATATCGCCCATCTGGGAGATGAATATTGATTGTTATCGCTTTTCGAATCCCATTGAGACCAGCAAACAGCTAAACGATGTTGGGAATGTACAGTTCAAAAAATGGTTAGCTGCCACTTCGTGAAATTGACCGGTACGATATAAATGAAACGAAAAAATGTGTGTGCATCGGAAATCTCTCGGAAAACACACACGATTTCTATATTGTTTGAACCAGTTTTCTAAGTTGTCTTCTCTGGGTATTGAAACATAGTTTATTGATGAGAATTGTGATGAGAGAAATAAATTAAGTACAATTTGGGCTGAGCAACTAAGTATTTTTGCCCAGAAATGAATATACCTTTTAAATGTTAAAATTTGAATAAATGGATGCAACTATATGCATATATTGATTTATCTTTCACGAGATACCTTAAGCGACCATTCCAGCCATACAGAAGTGGTAGTACGGAATATGCTTTCAAATCGGTTCCTCAATTTATAATCCGTAAGAGTCTGTATTCTTGTGACGTGTATGTGAGACGTGGCTAACTGGACTTTTTCTTAGGGAAACGTTTAAGGAAAATGCATTGATCTGTTTGGAGTTAGGTCGCTCTTTTTGGTATGGGTTTTTCCCAAAACATATCGTGAGCTATTTTTCTCCACTTATTTTCTATTGGCAGACGTCTAAACACTTACCCCTTAAAGGGGGCGGTGCGATTAGAAGTGGTTTTCTGATGTGGATGTTTTTATAATATCAGCTTCTAGAGTGGAAAGTATTGATCTTGTAAACACGAGTCTAACTCTCCCTGAATTTTAAAAATTTTGATGTTTTTGCTTGATTTTCACGAAATGTCACTCCTCGATTCTCGAAGTGTGTCTTGGAGAGAAAAGTGGTACAAAAACCTCGCGATAAGGGGTTGTGGATGGAAACGGTAAGGAGTCCACCCCATAACAACCACATTCCAGATGTTTTTTACTACAGACATCACAGAATTCACAATTACGTGATAGCTCATCTCAATTTCTCGACGATAAATTTCAAAAGAAAGAAGTTCTTGTGAGATGGGTGAAGTACACTGTTAATTGGTATCTCAAATCAATTTGTGCGCGTTACCAAGTAATGTAATAAAATGTTATGTTGAACACGCATATTCATTCTTAGGTAAATAATACATTTTATTGTAGATTTTCGCAAATAGAACGGAGCTTAATATTTTAATTCTTTTATTGTTGTTGTTTGGCATTACATGGAAGAACTACGATGTTTACTTTATTAATTGCCGAGAAATATCCTACTAAATCTCCTTGTATCGTACGTCATTGGAATTATTCACCCCTTTTCAGCTTTACAGTGAACGGAAACAACAGTGAGTCGGTATATGTTATGTAGGACGTTGCAGAACAATCAACTCACCGTATCTCGTATTCAAGACGCACACATACCCGTCATCGTCTCGATTCAACCTCTCCCCACCCACCATGCTCGCCCGGAGCGCAGTTCTCCTTTGTACACCGTTTCCATGCACCTCGATTTAATGGGGCCGAGCCACCATTATCATGCAAATGGAAGGCCAACAACGATCGGAGGGGCTGTTCATCAGTTTGAATCTTCGATAGCCATTACCTTGGGACTCACGTCTTCTTCTCCACAGGTTCAACGTCATATATGATGCGATGGGGTACACATCGTGAGGCTTACTTCTTTTGCTTTGTTGCATAAGTCAATATCTAAATTGAATCTAAATATTTAACATTTTAAATATTTTATCTTATCTAGGAATTTTTGCTGAATTTTTTGAATCCGCCTCTGCCTTAGGGCCCTTGATCGGAATTGATAGGATGGTCCCTTGCTTGCTTCCGGAGAGTAAATTAGTTTTTTTTTCCTTCCACGTGGTCATACGCAGTTTGTACTGTTTTTTGACAATAAATTTATTTATTTATTTATTTAACAAGACATTGAGGTTGAGCAGGGTCCAAGCAGGGTCCATGTGCCTGCCCCCCCCCTCCCGCTTTTCTTTTAGTTAGTACTGACACCATTACCAATCCCATAATAACTGAATATTTTTTTTGTTTCTGATGTTAGTACTACGTAATGTAAATTTAATTTGTCTCAAGTTTCTTGTTTTTGCAATGAGATTCTATGAAATGTATATCTTAAAATTGCATTCTTCTTTTGACTTCGGCAAAGTAGTTTAAAAATTACTTTCATTCCATATATTCACATTAGGTGAGACCCCTGTCTCCAAGTTCATCAATCTGTAGTTGTTCTTGTTCACTTTACACTCATTACTTTTTCAAAGTCCAGATTTCTAGCCAAGGGCTAATCGAGAAAAAGAACCGAAAATCAGTTTTACTCTCGCTTGTCCCGGGTATTCCGCGGTTATTTTGGAAGCTCGAGTCGGGAGAGTTTAGACCTTGCTTTGACGTCGTCGGGGGAGGAGGTTGGGTGCGAGGACGCTCCGAAGCTTATGAATTCGACGCCAATGAATTAACATGCTTTGTTTCCTGATACCGAAAATACAGTTAAGTCTGTCGTTGGATTTCTGTCCAATTTCATGACAGTTTTTCCACATATCACTTGTAAGGAGCACTCGTTATATTGCGATTTGGCCGAAAAAAAGGCTTAAAACCTTTAATTGTGAAAACATTAGAAGTAATACATTTTGTATTGTAATTAGATTTAGTTATGAGTCTGAACATTAAGTATTAAAAAAAGTCATTGTCTCACTGTCATTGTTTTCCAATTTTTAAGCGTCGTTTGTATTTTTCATCAATTTATCCATTAAATATTCTGCTATTTTAAAGTTAAGTCTAATTTATATTATTTGACTGTACTTGCTTTGTCTGTGTAATCCTGAGGAATGTCGATGAAGATCACCGAAACTTCGCCATCATGGAAAAATTTGCTTATCATATTTGGTTCTTCCTTGCCTCGTTTCTTGTAGATGTGTGAAGAGATGGACCAAAACAAACTTCTAATTGTAAATACAAAGAATATATTAATATACGTGAAAATACAATTTTAATGTTTTCGAGGTTGTTGATTTTCGTAAGAGCGCTGTAAAATACTTGAGAAAACAATTTAATAGAAACTTACTAAAATATTGCAGAGGTAAACCAAAAATTGTAGAGAAGGAAACAAATAGATTTTCCTTGGTTTGAAGAGTATTCGCATTCGGAGGTTGATTGAATTATATTTCTCATTCTTCGGTGAGTTGAAGACGATTATCGAAACATTAGGTAATTGAGATAAACGTTTTCTGTAAGTTAGTCAGCTGTGAAAAAGTAAACCATTCTTTCATTGACCATCCACTACGTTTCAAGATTCAATGGGAGCAATGTGTTTCAATGATGATGTTATCGTTTTGTTTTATTGCTGTTATTGGCATATCGTTACGTCTTTAGCAGCAAGTAATATAATAAAAGTTTTGATTATTTGGTAATACATATCTACACAATATGATATTAAAAACTATTTGTCAGATTAATTAGAATATTTTACTGATGTTATTGAAATATTATGCGTCTTGTATGTGTTTGCCTTTCTCCCCTAAGGGAGAGGGTAATAAGGATGCTTTAAAATCAGTTTAAAGGGCTGTAGATCTATCTATTTGTGTGTTTGAGCGTTACATATTAATTAGAGTCCTTTATCTATCTTACGGAGTAATTTATTATTAATAATCCTAATTTTATTTATGTTGGTGTGTCAGCTGCACTCTATCTATATTGGGTTTGCTCATGATATGATAACATGGAACGGTAAAATATGCACCTGAATGGAATCGTATGGGCGTTGTATGTTTAAATGAGGGATATAGCTAATGCTCTCGTTTAGTTGCCACTGCCCTTCGTTGTTGAACATTGTTTCCAATTAAGTCTTACGTCTGAGAGAACTCCGTGGTATNTATTGGGTTTGCTCATGATATGATAACATGGAACGGTAAAATATGCACCTGAATGGAATCGTATGGGCGTTGAATATTTAAATGAGGGATATAGCTAATGCTCTCGTTTAGTTGCCACTGCCATTCGGTGTTGAACATTGTTTCCAATTAAGTCTTACGTCTGAGAGAACTCCGTGGTACTTCGCTGGGATATCAAGCGAAAGCCAGGAAATGAAATCTAAATGAAATGAGCGGAGTTGGTGGGATTGATTTGAGTCACGTGAATACTTTTAGAAGAAATTCTCCTTGATATGCCATTCTCTAGTTTATGTATATATTTTGTAGAGGACGTTAGATACTGATGATAAATTAAAGAGTCACGATGAGAAAAATCCAATGGATAGAAAGTGATAATTATATCTAATAGATATTGGGAAAGAAAAAGTATTTGTAACTTGTATATAGGTCCTGGATACCGTACTATATCAAATGTCGTTTTGCGTGTAGGAAAAAAAACAATTGTGGGATGATAACTACGAATAATTTTAAATACATATACAGTTACTACTTGATCCAGCAATACTTGACGATCAGTTGATAAATGCCATCTAAATCCTAATCCGTGATGATGTATTAATTTACGAATAAAATTTCATTCTGAGAAAAAAGAATTTTTGAAAAATGTTTCTGATAGTTGACAGTAATTGTGCGGCAACTGGTGGAACATTTTCCAGTCTCTGGAAACGGTAGAATATCAGTGCGTTTCAATAAGAATTGAAAAGAGTTGAATCAAGAACCTTTATTAAAAATTGAACGAAACGTGGTAATAGCATGAATAGGAGTTATTTGAATGTATAAGATGAAATGAGATAGTTTCAAAGCTGAACATGGAACATTATTCTTGAGATTACAACATATTATAGTAATACTAGCTGATTCCACGGCGTTGTCCCGGATTTTCCTTAGACTAATATTCTTTTACTCATGAAAAAATAAAATTTATCTACATTGTAAGATCAAAATACTTTTACTTACTGATTAAAAAAACATGTACATCATCCTAATTTTTCAAATTTACTCTTAATACAAACTTGACTGTATAAATTACACCATCTCGAGGGAACCGCGGCAGTCGAATTTTCGCTCCCGGAGCATGGCGCGACTGCACCATTTCATTAAAATTGTTGTAAAACCTGAACTATTCGTCGAAATTTTACGATTTAAGGATATTTTTATCTTTGTTATATACACAAAACAAATAGTTCATTAAATTTGATGATGATTGTTTTTTTTCTTAAATTACTCTCTGAAATTGAAGTATTTTTAATATCGTTTGATCGATAATTTAGGTTAATATCTGTAGTATACTTAATCAACCATATCCTACCCACTTCAATGAGTAATTTTTAATTTACAAACAATGTAGAATTACATACGCACGAAAAAAAGATAATTACCTTCAAGTCTTGCTAAACAAATATATCTCCTAACGAGGAATAGTATACTTTTCAATGTAAAAATAATATCCAAGCATCAAAAGACTTCATATTTAACCAACAAATTCTTTATTTAATTATACACTATAGATAAGTTAATTCACTGCCTAAAGTACCTGAAAATAGCGAAGATTTTCCATTTTCGGATGCTTCTTCTGAGATAAATGTATGGAGAAGCATTTATCTTTAAGAAAAAGGGAATTCTCATTATTTAGATTATTGATACATTTCTTGTTCAAGGGTGCATTTTTATTTTTTTTATTTGAATAAGGATTTTGTGTTAAATCTGAATCAAGTTTTCAGAGAGTACAATTAAATTTTATTCTCTAATTAGGATATTCGTAATGTTGATGGTCTTCACTATCGGGTAAAGTAATGTTGATGGATATCACTAACTTTACCTTCAACAGGGCAATTCACTTACAAACAAATTTACTATTTGCTTATTGCAAATAAAGTAAACCTGCTGAAAATTCCACTAAAACACAAGTTCTTTTTTGGTTTTTTACGCACTCGACCTGTTTTACTTACCTTCAGTGTATTTATTCATCAGAGATTATCAGCAATTTGTTCTGCTTTACGAGAAAAACTCTTTCATTCGTCTTTAAATAATATAACTTAACATTTAAAACTCGCTGACAAAGAATTTTATAATTATATACAAATAATCTTCATTAATATACAAATAATTTGACAATGGTCGCGTGAATTATTTATGAAATAAATAAAGAATTCAATTATATTAATATTTTTAAATTTAGTGAAAGTAGAAATCTCAACATTGAAGTTGATTTATTTTACAAAAATTGGTATTCGCATTATTATTTATATTTCTATAGAATATTAGAACTCATAGTGAATTTTAAAAAATCACGATTCAATATGAGAGTTTTGAGTGCATTATTTTATAATATTTAAATCAAAGATCCAAAGTTAATTTGGATTACGGCATATTACGTTGCAAATACCATTAGTAATTGACGATATTTAAACATTTAAGCAGACGTAAATATTTGACATTTAGATATATCCAAATATTCATTAATGAAGTATTGAAATAAATATACAAACTTTATTGTCATTGTAATAATAGTAGTTGCAAACTGCGTATGACCACATGGGGGATAGTAAACTTCAGTTATTCTCCGGAAACAAGTCAGGGATCATCTCATCAATTCCAATCAGCGGCTCAAGGACAGTGGTGGATTAGATATTTATAAAACAAATTATTTTATTAATTCGTAATTTGCGTCCATTTAATATTCCGAAATGAATTGTAAATATTATAAGCAGTAAAAATTCGTGGTTAGTACTAAAATTAGTATTAATGACATTCCCGCCCAAGGAAAAACTACGACTACCCGTAGGAGAACCGGAGAAAAATCTGGGCCAAGATAGCGTACAGTTAGAAATAAACTAATATAAGATAAAAACCATGCATGAAAATAGGATAAGAGTAATTTAATCAGTCTCTATAGAATACTATAACAATTGATGATAAAGTATAAGAGGAATTAACATCACTTAAAAAATCTGAAAAGATATGAAAAAAATATATATACTTTTTATATTATTAATGTAAAATTATATTATTAAGGCTTTATTATATAGTTATAGAGTGTGTTATTGTGTATAATATAGAGTATTTCATTACAGAGAAATTATAGAGTATATTATTAATGCAACGACAACAGCCAGATGAAAATTGCGACGAACGGGGGCTCGAACCGGACTTAAGTGCTGCCAGCATTGGAACCACCTGAGGTCACTTATCCCCTGAATGGGGATGTGACCCAGGTTCACCGGATCAGGCCAGGTGGAGGTTGCGTACAGACTTGGGAGTCGAGGCGGGTGGTGTAGAGGATAGCACACCTGCAGCTAGAGTACGAGTAGGTACTTGGAAGTTGTGAGTTAAAATATATTATTAATGCTTTCTCCCTTGCGTTAACAGTATCTTACCCCATATTTAATGTTCCAATAACAAAAAACAGTAGAAGGGGAAAAAATCATACGATTTATTTTTCTAATACTAAGCGACTCATGCATGAAAACATATTCTGTGACATCAATATCGAGAGATGTTAGGTGAACCCTACCTTTTCTTTATATACACCATGCACTGAACCCTCCAGCAGATAACTCACATTTACGACCGTGAAATTATGACCCAGCATTTACCAGAGATCTACGAAGGAGAAGCTGTCGGCCAGTGGTTTCGACAATTCTGCGCGTGGCGGTGCAGCGCAGGGCTCGGTTCTTATCGTAATTAGGATCGCTTCACAGCATACAGGGCAAGGGAACATGACCCTGTGGGGACTCACGGAAACAATGGCTTATGTCCTTGGAACGCACTACTCCAGATAAATCAGTTTTGAACCGCCTCAGAAATACTCTCGTTTGTTTCGCTGGATTCTGGAGTGTTACGAGTAAAGCAGTATTTTTACAAAAGAAACGGTTTTTTTAATTGGAGTTTAGGGCTCGCAAACATCTAGGTCATTAGAGCCCTTGCTGATGGGGAAACATGCAGTTTCGCACCATATTGGAAGAGCCGATGTGACTCTTCCCCGTGTGTGGGACTCGCCGAATACCTTGACCATACCCACTAGGAAAACCGTCCTGAATTTACCAAATATCTAAACACAAAGATGATTGGAAAGGACAGAAAAACGTTTTTGAAACACACAACGGGCCATGAAGTGTAAATTTGTGACATGATTAACGATACTTCATTTTTAACGTAACAGCTTAAAACTGAGTTCTTCCATCCTTCGGCGTAGTTATGTCAAAATTGTGGGTTTTAAAAGTTGGATCAGTTTGCTGATTTGTGCTTTCCTTTGTATCTTTTATTTCTTTCATATAATCCATTATTTAATACTTCCTCTTTTACAAATACTATCATTTACAATAACCGAAATGCCCCCCCCTTCTTATTAATCCTTTTAATGTTCTCACTTTTAATGTATTTTAAAATGTGGATATTTGTTCTTTGGACAGATGACGCTCGCTAAAAAATCGAGCGAAAAAGCTTTTTGCTAATCAAAATATTCACAGAGTACACAATACCATTTTATTATTTAATTATAATTTAAACATCCTCCTTCGACACCTCACCTATAATCATTCTGCGTTAAATAAGAATAACCTTTTTCTTAAAGGTAAATATTTCTCAGTGTATTGATCTCAGAAGAAGCTTCCCGGAATGTCAAATCTTAATTATTTTAGACTTATAACAGAAATTTTTCTATATCATTTACTGAAGTAAAGAATTTATTGGTTAAATACATAGCCTTTTGATACTAGAATATGATTTTTTATTCTCACATATGATTTGATGTATACAATGCTTATTTCCCACTAATCAATTATATACAGCAAACACTCTGTTAGCGACCATAAATATCGTTTTACGATGCAAGTAAGTAAGTCAAGTTATAAGGAGCAAATATTTGAACTTCACTGAAGGTGTGTCACGTGAATGGAGTTTTCGTCAAGGATTCACTCCACAACTTGTTTTATCACATAGATAAACGTTAATGCTCTGTTTTCCACCGCTCATGTTTACTTAGGTATCAGAAACGATCTATACTCTTAACACAAAACAAACAAAAAGTTGTTCCGAATCTGAGACCCATCCCTTTCGGTCAGAGCGTAAAATAGCTTCGTTCTGAACGTATCTTCTAATACAATAAAAACCAATGTTTTTTACGACGAATCGCAAAATATTCATGGGGATCCAGCTATTTAAAAAATATTTCTAAATATCGCATTATACCTATGACTAATAATAAAATCTAAAGTTCTGAGATACTGACACATGATAAATTAGTTATCGTAGTTTTTGTAATTGTAATGTAGAAATAATAATAACGAACTATAATTATTCTTGTTGAATCTGAACTCGGCTCAGAAAAGTAAATTGTAGTGTCATTTCTTTCAATTCTAGTCTAAATTATGTCCCTGAAATTGTACGTAAAAGTCAGTTCAAAAGGGAAAGGCTATAAGAATAAGAATATTACAATCCGTATACAATAAATACGAGTTTTAGAGAACAACATAACTATAAAGGAAATATATTATAATAAATAAAACGAAAAAATATCAAGTTAGAAACTGAAAGCATTACTCCTTGCCCTGCATTAAATTCGTTGGAAACGTTTCAACGACGCTAAGATTTGTGAAATCCGTCAATGTCGAATATGGCAAGAATGTACGCTCAGGATACATTATGTTAGGTAAAAATATTAATGCGCACACGACAGTAATGGGGAATTTTGTATCATTCTACTTCCTCCTTTCGTCATCGCTTATGTCGTAATAATATTTTTTTTAAACTTTCCTACAACATTCACTTTTTTGTATAAAATGTTTTTCTTAAGCATTAGTTCTTTATGTGTATTTTCGTATAACATGCTGAAAATAGTGAAAGTTTTTTTCTTAGAAAAATATGAAAATGATTTTAACAAGAATAAATATTTTTTACTGTGGAACGTACTATAAGCTACCGAATACTAAACACAAATAATTATTTATTTAGATTAAGAATTAGTCCAAATTCGTTTTACATCAACTGGTGTCAGCGTTATTTCAACTACGAGTATACCAAATAAGGAAATATGTGGTAGATTAATCATTGAGTGGTAGATTAATATTTTTCTTAAATTAACTACACATTTCTAGAAAAGTAAAATATTGACAGACTTTGATTGAAGTGAAATTGGTGTCTAAAACANGGAAATATGTGGTAGATTAATCATTGAGTGGTAGATTAATATTTTTCTTAAATTAACTACACATTTCTAGAAAAGTAAAATATTGACACTTTGATTGAAGTGAAATTGGTGTCTAAAACTTTGTGAAGATGCTTTTTCGTATATAATACGCCCGTTTTATAATCTTAATAGAGTAAACCCCTTTAATCGGGAACTCCCACGTTCTGAGGACTGAGTATTAGAGATTTTTATGGTTTATAGCTTCTTTTCTGTAAACAGATTTTATCTATGTATCTATGTGGGTCATAACATATCCATCGTCTTATGTATACCACATATCTTTATCTGATAACTCTCATCCAGGTTAAAATGGTGACGAGTGGGGAATCTGAGACACATACCAAATACAGGAGATGAGTGGACTTAGGAGACACGCCTGAAGTTAGCGGCTAATCGAAGAACATCGTGGATTAGGGAATGTCGGAATAAAGAAGTTATATTGTACTTTTTAATTTGGGAACAGCGTAATCGTTCATGGCCAGCAATTCTATACGCAAAGCAAACAAATACAGTCTCAATTTACCGTCTGCCACTGATACCGAAGTTATAAAATGCACTGATGTAGAACGATGGGACTCGTTAAAACGAAGCTCTTCATTAAAAGAATGTTATGGCTTGAGAGACTTAATGATCGATCTTGTAGCTTTTAAGGACTTGGGGTTAAAACTTCAACAATACGTTTTCCACTAGTCAATTAACTTAAATTACCGGAATTTATATAGTTCAAGTAACAATTGATTTTTGTTTGTAACTTTTCTTCACCAGACAGAAGCACATTGATTGCCTTGACATGTGAATGTGAGAACTTCCTTCTTTTGTGTATGAAAATATACTGAAAAAAGTTACATNTGTGTATGAAAATATACTGAAAACAGTTACATCATTGCATTTTATGTACAGTTATTCGATTGATTAAATTAGAAGGTTGAGCGATGATTTTTGTATTATGTATTATTTCGAACAAATGATGTTTTCTGGAAATACCGGTTGTATAGAATAAATGATGGATAAATATAAATAACTCAAATATTAGAATGTTTAGATAAATAAAAATGATTTTATTCCGTGTACACTTATTTATTTCATTATTTACTTTTTCTTTTGGCTCCATCCGCAGACGTTCCATGACTACATCAACTGTTTAAATTTTTCCTTACTCTCCATGTACAATCTTAATATTTTTAACGCTACTTCAATATCTTTTACTCCTTCTAATATTCTTTAAATTTTTTATATATATGAACGAGGTGACCATCACTTTTATATAATTGCAGTAATTGCTTGCGTCCAAAGTGTAAAATATGTAAGCCCTGAATCCATTTTTTGTGCCTAGATACATATGCTCTACCTTCACTTGAATTTTTCTCTCCCAAAATCGATTTTCTCTTTTTCACATTCAATTATTCGAAGGCCATCACCATTGTTTTTGTATTTGCTATGTGTAAATAATTTCCTCTTCACCATTCATCCCAGTATTCCACAACTTTTTTACCTCTTTCTTCTACTGCACGTCTTCCATTTTCCTCAACTAAGACCACTATATAATCTATGTGTGTCTATATTTTTACCCCTTGCTTCTAAATTCTTTAAGTAACGTGTCTATTGTGATATTATAGAAAATGGTTTCTCTATGCGAACCCTGAGGACACCCTTCATTCGCCTTTCAATATATTCCTATATTCCCCAATATTATGTATGATGTTCAATCTTTAAAGTATCTGGGTATAATATTGTAGATGTACCCATCTATTCCATTATTTCTCAATATTTCCATTACTCCACTCCTCTGCACGTTGCTAAACGCTTCTTCTACAACAATAAAAATAACCACACAAATTCACATTTCATCTATCTATCCATTCCGTCCGAGTCCTAAGTGCGTCTTCAGTCAATTGTCCTGTATGCAACCCGAATTGATAGTCGTCTAATAATCCTTATTTTCTGTCCAATTATAATTCGCCTCTTGTTATTTTTGCCAATAATTTTCCCATAGAAAATAATAAGCTTATTGGTCTGTATGCGTTTGGGTCGTCTGCTCTTCGTCCATTTTCTTTGTGGAACACTCTCAGCTTTGCGATCTTCCACTGACTTGGAAATATTCCTTTATTGAATCAATCATTCAATACTTGTATAACCTATCTCTAATTACCGCACAACCCATCTCTTGGCAGCATCTTCTCTAGCACTTTTCAGTCTGTGTCTGCCCATCCTCTTACCTGGTGTCCTTGCTCACATAAAGTTCCATATTTGTATTGTTTTCATCTTTCCACTGGCTATTAAGTATGGCACTCCACATATATTAGTACGCTCACTCTTTGTTTCGTACTCGTCCCATGACTCTAGATTATATTCTTTTCTCTTACTTATATATTCTCTGCGTGCCACTCCATAGTCATTTTCTTTTCTAATCGTTGACGCCTCCCATCTCTTCTGCGACTTTCTTCATGTCTTAGCCCTCTTCTTCTTCAGTCCTGCAACTCCTTCCCCTGCCAAATATTTCTCGGTCTCACCCTTGTCCTCTTCATTGGTGTATATTTTGCTGCCGCCCTCAATATTAATATAAAAAGTAAACCTCACAGTTCCTCAAGTTCGCCATCACTATCCCCCATTCTTTTCGTCTCGGTATCTCTTGATATTTTATCACATCTATTCGTCACAGGTTTCTCTGCATTGTTCGTATTTATTTTATATGTTCTCCTTCCCAGTTCAAAGAGTATTCCCTTCTGATCGGAAGTTTTCCCGTCGTCTAATACCCTTCTGTTCATAATATTATCTTGTACTTGAAATAGAAATTTGGATGAGTTATTCCGCGATTGAAAACATGAACGAAAGCAATACATTATTATTAGCCACGATAGAACTGTATAAAAACTAGTGAGAATAAAACGGAGGAATATAAAACTGAAATAGGATAATAGTGTCAGCTCAATACATTAAATAACTTAAACTCAAATACATGAGTAAGTTCGATACGAATAAATCGAAACAAAGGATTACTTCAACATATAAATGTGCAATTTCTTTACGTATATCTAGAAGTTTTGATCGAATTACAACCTACCGCTTTTATTTTCATAATATATAATACAAAAGTCCTTAAACACAATGAGATTTGACGATTTTTTCTTAAAATTCTATCACTGTACAATACTTTTGTAAATGGTTCAAATAGCTGTCGAAACGATATGAGTGAAAACAAACTTTTAAATCTACGTAAAAGATTGTATATATAATTAAAATATTATGACGTGATATGAATTCAAAATTATTGTAGATAGTTTGCGAATACGATATAAATAAATTTCCTCTAAATTGTTTGTGTGATATCGTACAAAAGAATAGAATATTTTAATATTTAGTTACTTTTTTCGATTTCATTTATTCAGTGGAATACTTCATTTATACTTTTCCAATCTTTTCGTGAGTAAAGCTGTTCTGACAGCTCTGACTTCCCATGCTACTATGCTTTTCTATTTCCTCTATCTCCTTGAGACATCCACGGACGGAGAATCCTTGTCAAACGTTACCATCCTGTTCCTGTAATCCTTTCCTTCCTTCTTTCCTTCCTTCCTTCCTTCCGAGCGATTCCCAAAGCACTCTGTCCTTCTCCATCCCTTTCACTCTCCTGGGTCACCCCTTCCACCCTTCTTGAGGTTCTGACGGAGGGTGAGTGCCGCGCCGCGTCGTGCGCGTTCTCCACTGCTTGCTAATGAGCTCTCCCGTGCACCCTCGACGTCCCTACCACTGCATATGCCGGCTTTACCACCCTCCTCTTTCCACAGCCTCTGCTTACGTAAGCGTTTGTCCCACCCTTGGCACTAATGCTTCATCTTCCATAGTTTCCTGCTTGTACTTCACCAACCACCAGCTTAAATATCGCCCGTACAATTACCATTACAATAGCACACTCACTAAAATCGCTGCTAATATCGGAAGCATTAGTGGTTGTAATACCACCTACCCGCACCTCGATTGTTACGTAAATGCTATTTTCATTACCACGATCACTCCAATTTTCTCGAATTCACTTATTCGACCGTTAACGCATTCCTAAACAAACTTATACTATTAACACAATTGTTCCTTTTATCCTAAAATAAGCCTTACCATCATCACAGTCAATATTTATGTCTGTTCTCTCTCCTGCACCCACTGTTTTCTTTCTCTCTCTTTCAACAACTGATATCGACCTCACTGCTTTTCCCCAGCTCTATACCGAGAAAACCTTCTTATGCGGTGGCGACACCACTCTGGGTTGTTGTGCAATCTGAGAAAAGTAGTTACATTATACTTCACCANGACTCGGTAGAAGAGAGAAATGGAAGATCTGTTCATTAGATAGTGTAGAGAACCCACCTGAAAAGATGGACGCAACAGCAGCGATGATAAAAGAGAAGACGACACCGGGTCCAGCAACCTTATGAGCCACCATTCCAGCAACCAGGTACATGCCGGTACCCACACACGAGCCTACACCCAACGATGTCCTGTCTCTTATACACATCTAGATGTGTATAAGAGACAGTATATATATAGTATAGTATAGGAAATAGTACATTTTGTATCTTAAGTAATTTACATGTAGTATTATTCCGACTACTAGCTCCTGTGAGGCCTGTATTTATATATTTGACTCACCCTTCTCTTCATCTACGCTATTTAGAACCAGCACATTTCCCATCTTTCCCTCTTTAGCGTGTTGCTTCAATGTCTCCTTCGTCGCTTGTGTGATTACAACAGCAACTTGCAGCTAAGGGAGGTCTCGTTTTCGCTGCAGAGCTCCGTTGCAAATGGCGCCTTTTTGCACTAGAAGTTAATTTACTCAGCTTTCAAGCGCAGAGTTCTGCAGGCGTGTGACACTTGCTGCGTCGCATTGTTGAAGTGAACGAACGGTCTTTGCACGCGTAACTTTTCATAATTTTCGTAGAATCTTACTTGAAGTATAGGCAAGTGAGTCACTTTTTCTACTTGGATATTGGGTTTTGTGCATTTCATGGAGATTAATTGAGATTTATAGAAATGTTTTTTTAATTCTCCATTAGTGTGGCAAAATTGTGTAAAATAGTTAGTGAGGCCGATTTCTCAGACCTTTCTTCTAATTTCCTGTATTTTTTAGCTTCTTAAATATAAAATTGATCCAAGATAAATAACGAACACTACAACCAACATGAAGAAAAAAACAGCAGTATTGAATACATAATTCATTAGATATTTTAATCTGAAACACATGGAAATGTTATTTTGTCAATGAATATAATTAGAGATCATCTCTTCACGTTTTGTACTGGACCATCAACATTGTGTTTCTCTCCGTGGTACGTCACTTTAGAAACGCGTTGCACGAGCGCTTTCGACACGCACGTCATATTTTATCTCGGTTTTATTTCTCTTGTATCTCATCCCAGCAGGTTGCTGTCACGAGACACGAGGTTTTTATACTTGTTTGTATACTGTTTTTTTTGTTTGTTTTTTTGTAGTTCTATTTTAAATACTCTTGTTCGTTTCAGTGTATCGTCAAATAATTCAATGATATTTCATATGTATATTTTCAAATTCTCCACTATTACATAAACTCTCCATACAAATTTCAATTTCTTCGTATATTATGTTCTCTCTCTCTCCCTCGTTGATATTCCAAAATAAAAAACCAATAGCGGCGCAATCTACGAGTAATAAGATCGATTTTATCTTACTACGACTGCAAATTTATTAAATCCATGTCAAATGTACCAAAATTAATTAAATTGGTTCCTCGACCACTTTGTGGCTTGTATATTTGTACGGACATCTATTAACTAATCAAAAGAGTACTTATATTATTTGTGACGCTTTTCTTTTCCGTACACTAGTGGCTGTAATTGTGATCTGAAGATGGTGAATCCAGAGTTCCAAAAGTCCTTATTGTCTATTGTTTCTACACAGGAGGCAAATAATTTGTAATTTTTCTTACGAAATAAATACCCTTGGGTATTTTAGTGACCAACCTTGTAACTATGAGATTTGGGAGTTTATTTTGCAATATTGTTTGAAAATGTGAAGTTACGAAACTTTCAATAGTGTTACTTTTAATATCTCGGCAGGGCAGGCTAATAAAAGTATTTAATTTTGTTTCATTCATATCATCAATACGGATAATAATTTAACTTTTTACACAAAGGGTAAGACAAAAAACTAACCCGAATAAATTAAGAAAAAATTACTAAAAAACACAAAGTTTCTCAGCCATTCCGATCTTATTGAACTAAGAAGGAATATATCTTAATACATTTTCTCCATGAATTATGTATTGTGGATTGGAACCTGTCACAAATTTTATAATGATTACAAAATTTCGAGCTGTATTGATCAATTCTCTTCTTTCATTTTCTGTCCAAAAACGTTTGAGGAATTTCGTTCTGTTACGTGATTCCATAATTTTTGCTATTCTGAAACAATTTTCTTTAGGTTCATTCAATTCTCATGTCACGTAGGAAATAATGGGGATGGAGTTATTGAAATGCTTAGATGCGGCACATGGTATAGACTCGGTAGAAGAGAGAAATGGAAGATCTGTTCATTAGATAGTGTAGAGAACCCACCTGAAAAGATGGACGCAACAGCAGCGATGATAAAAGAGAAGACGACACCGGGTCCAGCAACCTTATGAGCCACCATTCCAGCAACCAGGTACATGCCGGTACCCACACACGAGCCTACACCCAACGATGTCAGGTCCAGCGTTGTGAGACATTTCTGAAAACAGAAGATGTAGTGTTCTATTACAATTTGTCAAAACTTCTACTAAACATTTATTAGATTAGAAAATGTTTACTACAATCTTACTAAGTTTTTACTAAGATGAAGAAATATACGGTTTCTATTCTTATTTTTCTTACGTTGACCAAATGCGATAATATGATTTTCACGACAAGAGAAATTTTTCAGTTTAGTAAAATGAAAAGGAAAAGAAAAGAATTTTTTATCCTCGATCATTATAAAAAGAGTCCATTAGAATGTGAAAAATGATAAAATGTGAAAATGTTAGTTTTCGGAAACAAAATTCTTTGCCTTTCAGAAGTAATATATTGCGTCACTGAAATTTCTTAAACCTTTATTATCATATATCTTAAAGTTTTGAAATTTATACCACTGGACTATAAGTGATTAAGGTTATTCGTCAAAAATTGTTGTGTCTACATGTCTACCATAGATGTAAAATACATGAAATTTCAAACGAATTGAGAAGGACCGAGATCTCTCACAATATCAAATCAGAATCAAGTTTTAGCTCATTTTTTTGTGTGATTGATTGATGTTCTTAATGAAGGTACACAAATATAATGTTTTTTGACATATCTCGACTCACCCAGTAATTTGAACATTCGTAATAAAATACTTACACGTTTATTGAGACAAAATATTAACATTTTTGAGAAATGTCATATACATATAACTAATTCAAATAATTTTTATCAACATCCCACTGTTTTAACGAGGTAATATATATTCATTAATAAGAGGTAGTTGATTTTAAACTTATCAGTATTGCCAAACAAATTTATCGGAATCAATAAATGTAAACTAGAAAAGAAAACAGAATCTGTAGTATTTGCCACTTTAAAAAAATATGGTTATATTGTTTCANTTTATCGGAATCAATAAATGTAAACTAGAAAAGAAAACAGAATCTGTAATATTTGCCACTTTAAAAAAATATGGTTATATTGTTTCATATTATTGCTATATAAATGGGAAAATTACATTATTACCATTTAGAACGTATTACAACTGGGAATAAATTAATAATTTAGTTGACGGAATTGTGCAGCCAAAGAGTTTTTTTCCCTCTAATTATCTTAATCTTATTTTTTCTTTAACAATCTTGTATATGAAAAATAATATAACTTATTTGAAATAAAAATTATAAAGGATACGTGTTAATATTGAACAAATATCTCTACCATTTCATGATAAAATTCTACTGTTCTAGAAGAGGTTCTAAATTTTTATCAGCATTAAATACGTTAGTGTAGATCTGAACAGATATTCTTTAAGCACCCTTCTTTAATGTTACCCATAATTAAGGCACTTTCTTCAATGTTATCAATTGTTTGCTATAAAGGACTTTCTGCAATGAAAAAATATCCCCAGAAATAATTTTTTCCATCCTAATTTAAATCATGTATTATTTAAATGTATTATTTTTGATCCCTTTGAAATTATGAAAGAAAGGAAGCATACCTATAAATACATATCTCTTTTGCTGAAATGTGGATTTAATACAATACGGGTAGAGTTACTTAATACACTATGCATTAAGAAGAGCGAGGTGGGAACGTATTCAAGTCGAGAATGATAAATGAAACAGCACACAAACACACCTAGCTTGTCACGTTCTTCATTCCCTTTCAGAAAACTTTTGGAGATAAAATCGTATGAATTAAATGTTTGAGAACTAATCATTTTCTTTATTTGACCATGGAAATTTCTGATATGTATACTGGTACTACTGTTTTCATGCTGTCGCGATATGAATGGTTTCTATAAGTATTATTTTTTGTGGATGTAACGAGCTTAACAGTAATGAAAGTAGTGTCTGTCTGTGCGGTAAGCAACACTTACTTGCTTTGTGGGTAGCTCGCAAGTCTGAATTCACCACTATTTTGTTTCTACATGAACTCAATGTTAAAATGTTTGAAGGGGTGGCTAAATAAGAATTGCTTTTAGAGGAAAGAAAATATTTAATACTTAGATTAGCACATATCCTTCTGAGAAGTTTTAGCATATTTAAAATACACACTCTCTATAGGGATTAGATATACGATTAGAATTTTGAGATAAGTGTTCTTCTCATCTCATGTTCTTGAGCAGACATTATTGATCCTATTCACGATCAATTTATCATTTGTGATTTCTGAAAGAGTGATTTTTTCGCTTGAGTTTTGCAAAATTTTCTCCTCATGATATTCTAAGGGCTGTCGAATGCGTATGTTGTTCATGTTAACGTAGTATCACAATGAGATATAGTGGTACCGTCGTGCAAAATTACACATAGACACATTTCAAAAGTTATAGTGAGGTGAAGAAAATGATCCGCCAATTTTACCTTGCAGTGTATAAAAAATGGAATTTTTTTCAATATAACACGGGTAGAGTTACTTAATACACTATGCATTAAGAAGAGCGAGGTGGGAACGTATTCAAGTCGAGAATGATAAATGAAACAGCACACAAACACACCTAGCTTGTCACGTTCTTCATTCCCTTTCAGAAAACTTTTGGAGATAAAATCGTATGAATTAAATGTTTGAGAACTAATCATTTTCTTTATTTGACCATGGAAATTTCTGATATGTATACTGGTACTACTGTTTTCATGCTGTCGCGATATGAATGGTTTCTATAAGTATTATTTTTTGTGGATGTAACGAGCTTAACAGTAATGAAAGTAGTGTCTGTCTGTGCGGTAAGCAACACTTACTTGCTTTGTGGGTAGCTCGCAAGTCTGAATTCACCACTATTTTGTTTCTACATGAACTCAATGTTAAAATGTTTGAAGGGGTGGCTAAATAAGAATTGCTTTTAGAGGAAAGAAAATATTTAATACTTAGATTAGCACATATCCTTCTGAGAAGTTTTAGCATATTTAAAATACACACTCTCTATAGGGATTAGATATACGATTAGAATTTTGAGATAAGTGTTCTTCTCATCTCATGTTCTTGAGCAGACATTATTGATCCTATTCACGATCAATTTATCATTTGTGATTTCTGAAAGAGTGATTTTTTCGCTTGAGTTTTGCAAAATTTTCTCCTCATGATATTCTAAGGGCTGTCGAATGCGTATGTTGTTCATGTTAACGTAGTATCACAATGAGATATAGTGGTACCGTCGTGCAAAATTACACATAGACACATTTCAAAAGTTATAGTGAGGTGAAGAAAATGATCCGCCAATTTTACCTTGCAGTGTATAAAAAATGGAATTTTTTTCAATATAACCTTTTTTCGTCTTTATCAAATAGAATTCTTTACTTTAAAAAATTCAATTCGATAGTTTCCCGACATAGGGTGATCTCAAAGGTATTTTAAGGTATGATGTTAGATATTAATGTTAAAATGCAGAGACGAAATGATTTCCTTTTTCGTCCTACAGTCACGACGAAAACAATTTCCTTTCCCTAGAAGATATAAAAACATTCCGAAATTGAAAGTTGAAGCATTTTTATCGTCTTGGGGTACCATAGTACGAAAAAAGGTTTTTCATCGAAGATCCGGGGCTCCATTGGAGTTGCCACTTCTTCCAAAAATTCCTTCATAAAGTACGTTTGCTGACTAATCGAAAGAATGTCAATTGCCCCTTCCATAACTACCATTGTGGTGACTTCGTCGTCAAATTTTCTAAGATATTTATTTATTTATTTGAGCATTTACTACAAGATCATTGTACATCAAATATTGCAATAACTTTCAATCAAGCGAATCAAGTCGGTTAATCGAATTCTTGAAGTTTTGCAAAATTTCTCTAACACTTCAAGTTGTAAAGATTCAATAAGAATTTTACTTATGAATCAGATAATTAGTTCTGTGAACTACAATTTAAACTAGAAAATAATATTTACTTCTATTCACAGAAGAATTTTTTTCAATAGAGTAGGAGAATATGTATATTAAGGATAGTTGTGGTTCGATTATATCAAAACCAAAATACGTCAGTTTCCTGACGTATGAAGCACGACATGTTCCACGCACGTGTTAGTTGTAATAATAATAATAATAATAATAATAATAATAATAATAATATAATACTAACAATAATATAATAATAATATAATACTAACAATAATAATATAATAATAATAATAATAATAATAATAATAATAATAATAATAATAACTGCATCTGAGCATTAATCGGTTTCAACTCTCAAGAAACATTCTTCTAACTTCACAAAAAGCAGCCATCCTTAAGACCTGTAGAATAGTCAAAAGGTTTCTAAATTGTGATATTGCTTGAGGTGAGGATACTTGGTATACCCTGCACCTCACCTGAATCCAACTACAAGTTGTATTTTTTTGTGGGGCTTTACGGCTCATGTCGACATCAAAGGTCATTGGAGCCCGAAAAACTTGTACAAGTAGGGAAAATGCAGTTACGCACTAGGGAGAGCCAACATGACTCCCCCCGTGTGGGACTCGTCGAATGATTCAACACTACCCACTAAAATCCCTCCTGATCTACAACACACCAAAACATATCTCACAACATACATCAAATGGAGGGGGGGGGCTAAAATGAGGGGGACCCATAACATGAGGGAGACAAAGAATAAGGGGGGACAAAAAATGAGGGGTAGGACAAAAAATTAGAGAAATGAGGAAAATGAAAGATACCCTAGCCTTAATAGCGTCGGGATCGAAAAGAACGAGAGGTGACCAAGGGAGGTCAGGAAAGAGAAAGGAAGGAGTCCTCAACAAGTAAGTGGAAGTAATGCCAGACTCTGCTCGAGACCCCGTGTTCGCCAAACACATACTTACTAGATGTTAGTCCCCTGGGGCGTACAAGTTGTAAAAATAGTTAATGGAAATAGTAATAATAATAAATTTATTGTCAGAAAATCAGGACAAACTGCGTATGACCTCGTAGAGGACAATAAACTAATTTACTCTCCGGAAGCAAGCAAGGCACCATCCCATCAATTCGGATCCAGGACCTTAAGGTAGAGACGAATTGAAAAATTTCACCGAACTCCTAGATAAGATGAAAAATATATAATAGAATATCAACAAATTTGTACATGAAAGTGTTTGCTTGCCTCGTAAGAAGGTAATGAAAGGGCTGCCTTTCAGTAAGTTATATCTCACCCTTCGCTCTGCTGTGGAGTAATAAACGATAGCGAACGCGAGTTGGCAGTGGAGGCGGCAACTTTGACAGAGGTCGTGTAGGCGGCGAGGCGGTGAGGCGGGCGCAATATCCCGTGAAGACAAATTGCTTCTCAAGCCTCGGGGTGCGCTTCACACAAGAACGAAGGACTGCTGTCTCTGAGCTAATAATGTGGCACGTGGAGGCGCGAGACCTTTTCTAAGGTTGAGCATTATTAGCAATGAACCTCCCCGTCGTTCGGGCACTATATCTGCATTTTCGGTGGAGAGTAGAATTGTGTCTCTGTAAGAATTCACACGGAATTGAGAGATAAAGCTCTTCCTTTGAAAAGTTAATTGAACAGTATAGATTACATTTTTAAATCTTTCTCTTAAGAGTTTATCATCATAACCAAACACATTAATACGCAAATAACCCAACATTTTTAGATCCTTTTCTGAGAAACCGAACGGAGCAAATCACACAAATGAAGTATCGTACATAATAACATAAAAAGATGTGTCGGCCATTCCATTTTATTTCATCTTCCACCTTTTCGTTTCCAATATTACAGCGTTTAAAATTTCGTCAAGGAAAGACGCAATTTGACTTATTTGATTAGAAAAGATGTTACTTGACTACTTGAATGCTGACGATTGACAGCTTTGAGGTGTCTTATCATGTTTGTATAAACAATATTCGTAGAAAAGTGTACGTGAATTTCGTGACCATTGTACATTGTCATATACTATTCTTAACAGTTCTGATGTTCTGATTACATGTCTGATGCCTTGTTGAATATGAGTGAAACTTGCCTACAACTATCAGATGGGGAAAAATAATATCTGCCATATTATCCACGTAAATAGAATAGTCTTTGTGAATAAAAGTAAACGGAATATTATCATACAAACTGGACCTTCCGATTTAATTGCGTTGGTTTGGCTAGTATTATATGTAATGTGTATCCTTCCACGGGTGCGTCTACACTTTGAAGCCGATTTTATATGAAACAAAATCACCGGGAACTGTTATTTAACATCGCCGTCTTTGAGTCTTCTGAACTCCTACGTTTGTCAGTGATGTTAGAGTACCTTAAACAATTATTACAATGGGGATGATGGACAAAAGAAAAAAGAAAGTGAAAAAATGTCTCGAAATAATGACCTCAAATATGAAGGCAAACAAATAAAATTCATATATTTTAGAAATCAAAGAAAAATTTGTTATTAAGATGACGTCACCGTACTCTTGAAACCATTATGCGACCGAAGTGAGTCATTTGTAGGTTATATTATGATTCTTTGAGGTTTGTTCCTCAGCTTTAATAACGTTATATTACATTTGCTTCCTTCTACATGTTTAACACAAGAATCTGTGAGTTACAAGTTGAAAACAAAGGGGTTTATGTATAATTGAAATTCACTTCACAATACAATATGTTTTAAGAGCTCTCTTGATCTTTGAAGAGACAAAGGCTTCATTCTTGTTATTCTATTCGCTGAATTTGTATAATCTATTCTAGTATATGTATATTGTATTCTAGTATAGTATAGTATTTTTATGTGTGTCCTAGTAATGTTGTGAATGAATATTTCACATGCACTTCATCGGAACCTGTAAACGAATGAAAAATAATTTATTTTCCTCAAAACTCTTGCTGTGGGGGTGAAGGGAGGGGGAAATGGAATATTAGGTATAATTTTTGAACTGGTTCTGCTATGAGCAGGAAATGTACATAACTTACTTATCTCGTGCTCCATCTACTAAGTAAACTGGAAAGGATTCTCTTTCGCAGCCAATTCGAACGTGCTTGGACTGAAACAAAAGCTGTCACTTTGGTCAAGCAATTTGTGTATTTTTCTCCGCCTTATTTGTTTAACTATTATTCAATGAAAAAATTAAACTTTCACACTAATCGTTTGCTCAGTAAAAGTGAATAATGAAACTTATTTATGTCGATAACTCCATATCGTGCCAAATTAAAAAAATTATTCATGTATCATGAATTTCGTTTTGGAAACTCTCTCTTCTGATATGATCTCTCTTGCGAGAATGAATTTAACGCAAGTCAAGTAGAGACAGAAATGTGTCAAGAACTTGTGAAAGCTATCGCGCGGACATGCCAAGTCACGAGGCGGAAGGGTGTCACAGTTTCAATTCACGGAGAAGTCAACAGTTCAAGTAGCTTATAGAAATCTCCTTCATAGTGAATTAAGTTCTCTATAGGGGATGTAAAATGCATTGCAAACAGTGACGACAGATGACCTTAGGTAACTTTTACGATAGGCGTGAATCAAGGAAACAGCTTGAATTCTTGTGATTGAAGATTCTTTAGTAAAAATATCCTTATAGATTCTGTAAGAATTATGACCGATTGAAGAATTGTCGGTGGTATCCACATGATCAATCAAGTCGATTGATGGTGTTCAGTTTATCTATTGACCTTTTGATAAAAATGGAGTGGTGGGATGAAAGCTAAATCATTCGCGAGTGAATTTCTTTCACTTGTGTATTATTTTTAATACTCCACAAACTTTTTTCTGGGATAATTATTTTTTTGTAACTCTTCGAGATAATAAAGTAAACTAATGAAAACTCTAGATATATGTTGATAACTTGATATTCATAATTCTCTGACAAATGAGTACATGTACGGTGAAATTTCAATAGGATTAGATGATTAACAAAAAAGTAGAAATTAAATAAAAATTAACCTTCTGCAGTTGCGTATGAAACTATTCACTTCAGCCGATCTTTTGGTGTAAGAGGAGAAATTACTATGTCTATGTTGTGGGTCCGCATACGGCGAGGATATTGCGTATGATGACGTTCTTCATGTCATTCCGTCAATCACCCTTCATCCAGTATAATCTATCATCTCCATGTCATGAGGATAATGACGCTTCATCATGGGCACGCGACCGAAAAAACAGTACGATGTTTAACTTACGGAGGCACTCATAATTGCAGACATCGTAAGAAAATAGAAAGAGACGACAGAAAAATGGTATCACGTGATTCATAAAAAACTGAGTGTTCCCTAAGCACAACTTTATTCTCCCAGATGAGAAAACTTCTCAACAAAACTTCGTTTCTCTCATCCATCACAGGTTACCATCATTTCTTTTCGTTCGCACCAACAAACGATGTCTTGTAAAAACATTGTTTTAGACAGAAGTCAGTGTCTTAAAATACTATGTCCTTTAACTTCTCGATTGAGTTAAATAATCGATAGGGTCGTAGAGTAATGTCTGAAAAGGGTGATTGTATTTTTATCACGATATTGGATCCGAGTTTTCTTCACCGTCGATATTGCTCTCCAACTTTTTGGTGAAGTTACATTAATCGTCCGGGTGCAATAATTCCGCCGGGTGCTTTCTTTTTAATCATCGTTATTTGTTAGGAGCAATTAGTGTCCTCCTAAGTGCAGTAGTGCGACTTATTTAAATCATTTAGTTTGAGAAGGACTAATAATGTTTTCATATTATTTCGAGTGTAGGTATAAATAAAACGGTAGAAATTAAATTAGAGAAAATTGTAAATATACACTCGTCATAAAAAAAATGTTCCACTCAGAAGGAGAAAGCGAACATTTTTGGAAGGCAGGAAGAGTGTTTCATACAAACGAAATGATAAAACTTTCGTATTACTAGAGAAACATTATCTGACATAGACAACCAAACGTATTTAATTTTAGTATAGATGTGTGTGCTGACGAATGCATGTCTCGAGGTGTCGCTGCATGGTGTTCTAGAAGTCCGGAATGGTGTTTTAAGGTAGAACTAGGGCTCCAAGTTAGTCAAATCACTAAGAAGGATAATTGTTTTCTTTATTTTTATTGTAATTATTTTATGGCACAACATTAAAAATTATAATAATGAATAAACTGTGATGTGATTTCTATCTATTAGTTAATAGTATAGTCTAAACAATATTCCGAAACTCGTTCGACCTGCCTGAAATACAGAAGAGCATGTGGGAGTATGGTGGCCGAGTGTAACGGTTTCGTGATTTATGCTTCACACCTCGGTAAAAAGTAAAATCAGGTCCGTTTGCCTATAGATAAAAGTGACGTAATAAATACTAGGTGTTTCGCAATAATAATAATAAACGCTTGGAACGATCGTGCAGGTAACGAATTTATGAACACCTGGAACGCGCAGTCACCTCTTGCTTCCAGGTGTGTCTTGCGCGTGCGCAGTTCTGCAAATTTGAGATTGCCGCTTAAAAGATTTAATATATTAATCAGCGCGCGGTTGACACCCGCGAAGCGATGACGTATCCCGTCGCCCGTCGCAATGAGATAGTTTCAAATTATACCATCAGAGTGAGCCAGTGACCGGACTAAGTTCGCCCTCTCTCGCAAAAAGCAGACGGAAATAGTTCAAAATTATATCAACAGACCAGGCTGTCTCGAAGTAAAAGCAAAAGACAGCTTTGACAATTGACAGTCGTCGTAGTCTCGGCTGCCTTCACGAAAACACAGGAAGCGACTGAAAATACGTATTGTATCTTATTGAATTCGTTTTTTTTTTGGTCATTTTTCCATATTGAAACAACTTATTACAATTCGCATTATTGAATGGTGTGAATTCACTTATTAAATTCAACTCATTATTGAAAGTACCGCTAAAACGTTTCACGACAATGAATCTGTATTTTTTAGAGCGCCAATCAGATTAATTCTTCTTCAAACAATAAGCTGTGTTTTTTATTGATCCTTCTTCTCACTCTTGTGGTAAAATTATTAGCAGGCAGCTGGAGATGGTGTTTTGCAGTTTTTTGTATTTTGTGTTGACACTAGGGAAAACTTACTATAACTCAAAGTCTACTTCCATCACTTTCGTGATTTAAACATTGGTCTTCTTTTTTTGAAAATAAGTGTATTTTTTATAATAAATGTCTTTTTTTAAATAAATAAGTGTTTTTATTAGTTTGAAAATCATCCGAAATAATTTAAATGTGGGATGATGATACGTTAAAACAAAAGAATGGAGATTTTTCGCCATCTACTGCGGGCGGTACTACAATATTTCTCTTAATTCTTTCCAAACGCTACAATTTTTTTTTGCTAACCGTTTGAGCGGTATTTTAATTCTCCATTGCTGATACAATAAACTACCAATGAAAAACTGTAGACATTTCATCACATCAACACTAATAATACAATGATTTCTCATAGTAGCTTGTTATTGCAAATAACGCTTAGGCAGTTGAAGTCACGAATAAGAGGTAACATATTTGCGAAAAGGTGTTTCTACTTAGGATTAGGAATAATTAGGTATACCACTATGCCTAGTAAATGTTGGAAATAAAAATTATTTCATACTTTGCCAAATGGTTTCATGTATTGTTCTCATTACCCAGACACTGCGTACAATGCCCGATTTCTTACTTTGTCAGTAACACACACACACACACACA
>NNCF01128073.1:774510-797134 GCA_002313205.1 Laupala kohalensis | reverse complement strand
ATAAAATAATTAGAAAGATTAAACTGAAAAACAGAGAGAGCTCATTCACAACCGCAGCTAACGCCAGGAGCAGGCTAGCCAATGTGTCAGCTTTAGAAGAAAGCTGTAAATAAATGGGACATATAAATTTTATTTCTGGGTAATGAGTAATTAAATAGTTTTCAAATGTTGGCACCATTTTAATTTGTTTGTGTTATAATGGTTTTTCCAGCTTGGAGATTAACCATACGGATTATTTCCGGAGAAGAAGGGGAGGGGTAGAGGAACAAATATATCCGTGACCTTGGATAAGAAAAAACTATTATGCTGTAAAAGCTATGCTTTACGTTTTGACAGCACACGAGTTAAAATATTTCACAAAAATTATTGTGCGGGCAATACCATTCTACGGAAACCAGTGGAAAAGCAACGGTAAGCCCTATAAGCTAACCCATACTTCTATTTTGCAGACTTCATTCAGAACCCGACTGATTCCGCATATAAATATTCATAGATAAATAATGTTACTACACCTCAATCTCAACCTTCCAGTCGAGATGCGATGTCTACATCAGCGTATTCTCCATTTTCTCTATACTTGGGTTCAAATTTATATCTTGAGCTTCGCATGACAGCGCATTTGGCATACATCACGCCATCAGCTTCATCGTAGGAAACACTCCATTCACTCATTTCTCATTTCCACACAATTATATATGTATTTCTTGAAGATAACATTAACTATATTAATACTATTATTATTATTATTATTATCCAGGCACCACATGAAAAAGTTTCACAGTGTAACAACTTTCTGTTCAAACCAAGCCATTCAAACTAGTAATACAATTTAGCTATTTAGCAATTTGTATTATTCATTGTTCCAAGAACAAAAATACCATAGTAGAATAATATAATAGTTTATTTATTGCCATGAGGCCTTCTCTTCCGCATAAATGTGACTTAGGTGAGGAAATGAGGAAGGACAAATGTTGAGATGCTGGGAAATTTCTGGTTTCTGTTACAGCCATTTGTCTGAAGTAGGTGAGTTGAACACCTAGTTCGGAAGAGCAGGGATTTAACCTGCGCTCCAGCACTCAGCGGTATCGTAGGAAATAAGACACTACCTCTAGACTACCTCTGTCGATATCATTCATTAAGAAGAAGAAAAAAAAACATAAACGAAATGAATAAAACCATCAACACCACAAGAACAAAAACACGTAACATGAAAATATAACACTGGTAAATTTAAAAATAGTTCCAATGATTCTGGATGCAAGACTGTTAACTTTTACTTCTTAATGTGAGTTTAAAACAATTTTAAACTGCGCGAATTCTTTAAATGTAAGCACAAAATTTTATTCGAAATATTGTGAAATGTTGCCGTACAATTTCTTAAATTTTTAAATTCTAAGGTCACATTGAACTAGAGCGCATTGGATATAAAACGGACTTTTGTATTTTGACTTTGATGCGAATTAAAACTTAAGATAGTTGAAAGTTACGTTCCAATTCGATTTAAAACGAGACTGCATTCCGAGTTTCGTTCAATGCGGGATAGAAAGAGTGCTGCGTTGCGAGTTTCATTTTAAGGCGGATAGAAACGACTGAGGTCAGATTTTCGTTTCTCTACGCGATGGAAACAGTACTGTGTTGCGATTTACGACTCAATACGGATAGAAACTAAATAAGAATAAGTATATTGTTTCCATTCTTGAATAAAACAAACCTACCGTTCCGTTTCCAGTCACTCAAGGAAGCGGATAATATCAATAATGTATTATTGTTTATTTATATTTAGTTATATGAGAAACATGGAAAAGAATTCGTGGATGCTTTTGACTTACTACTTGACAGAAAACTTGTTTGCTTGATAAATGGGTTCTTAAAAATAGTTTTCATATTTTGAAACCGTCGGAATTGCATTTAGTTCTTAATGTATCCCATTTCTCTTGTCCCGCACAATTGAAACCAAATTATGAAATAATGTATTAAAAATTATTTATATTAATTATGCGTAGATAATTTTCTTGAGATTGATAATTCATCGTTTTAAGTGCAAGTGGTCATACAAATATTTATTTCTATATTATTTCAAATGGTATAATTGTATAATCATTTGTTCTAATGCATTCGTAGTAAAAATTCATGAGGCCACCGGTTATCTATATTCAAGTGGTGAAAATGAGAGATTTAGTGTTTTCAAATGAATATATTAATATTTGTGAGTAATAACTTCGTTTGTTTGCCTACATCGAGTAACACAGGAAAAGGAATTGTAAAAAACAATGATATGTATTACGCGTATGTGAAAAGAATACAGATAAAGTTTCGTTCAACAATTAATTGCAACTTTCATAGGAGTTTTAAAGCGATCTGTTAAATTATTTTATATAAAATTCAAAATATGTTGACAAAAAATGCGTTAGTTGAAGACGTGTACTTTGAAATACGAAGTTTACAAACACTGGGAGATGTATAGCTATTTTTCGTTTTTGCGCTACTGCACAGATACGCTGCACAGATACTGCAGAGAATGTGCATGGCGAAGAAAGTTTTTGTGTAGAGGACACTGGGACATTTTGAAAAGGTAGAGAGCCTCCTTTAGCCTTAGAAATATTTCATGGAAGTAATTTGGCTGCTTTTGCCAAGCGTTCTGCTGTTTGAAATGTCTTGTCTCGCCATCACCATCTTCAACATGTCCTTTACTTTGTCATGTACTAATTTTTTCTCCTCTTTGTTGTCCCTTTCTTATGAATTGAGATCTCGTTCTTTAACCGAACACAAGAGTCTTCGTCTTATTTTTTTCATTGTTTGTTTCTCTCATGGTTCGTTTGATCTAGATTATCTTCAAACCTCTATTTTATTCTTTTTGTTTTGTTTATTTGCATTCCTGGATATAATACCATAACGGCATTACTTCTTGGAAACTGAAGAAAAACAACACTATTAATTCCAAGATGTGAATTTGGTAGAGTCTTTCCACATGCAAAATCAACATTAATTTTTCCGCACTAAAATGGCATATCATTGTTTAATCGAACGATATCATCAAGCTATTCTTGAATGTGAAGAATTATACGGAACATCGGCTTATTTGGATCAATGTGCCTTTGGAACCTTTGACCGATATTGATGAGATGTTCCCTTGCTTACTTCCAGAGTAAATTAGTTTATTGTACCCAACCTCACGCAGTTTGTACCTGCCTTGACAATAAATTATTATTTAGAGAATAATTATTAGTGTTTATAGCTACGGGTTGAGTTTATGTTTAGTTGAAATAAAATGACAATGCATGAAAATCTCATTTTATTTACTAGATGAAAAAAATCCACGTTTTTATTGTTTTCATTTTTATTTACTGAGACTTATCTTTTATTTTGCTGTTAATATTATTGTCGTTTTATGATCCTACACGGAAGAGTTCCAGAACGTGCCGGATGAAAGAACACTCTCTGGGCGTAGTTTACAAACTGAGATGAGAGTTTGGTTTCAAGGAGCAGGGTAACGCATACCTTGCGTATAAAGACCGGATTCGGTCAATGACCGGATCTCTTCCCCCACAACGCGACGTGGACAAACTGAAATAGCAACGGTGCGTTGTGGGCATTTCTATTCTGTCATTGTCTGCAATGACGCGTTGTGGATATTTTGTTTTTGCGCCAAAAAATTACTTGGTACATGACGTCTTTGATTTTTTTAAATTGACTTTTTGAGGAAGACTTATTTTAAATAAAAAAAACTAGAAAATGAAATATATATTACGCCCAAAACCCGAATTCGGCTATTGCACGAAAGAAACGACCAAAAACTGGTTTCGGCAGATGCATTTTTGCTAGAACTAGTTCTGTATGTTTTTAAAACAATCGATACTAGTTTTGGACGTTTTGCTTGGCGCCAAACTAGTTTTGTGTGTTTTGAAAAGACAACTAGAACGAAGGTTTTTATGCTCGGCCCCAGTAGAGTATTTAGTATTGTTAAAATATTATTCTCATTTAAGAAATACTGGGAAAAATAATTTTCCATCTTTTAGTGTATCTTATGTTCGAATTGGTAGAAAATTATTCATTCGAGTATAATTTTACATATATTTTATTGAACTGCATTTACTTCGATGCAACGGGGCTGAATATATTTTCACACAAGGGACTTCAGAGACGGGTCTCACTGTTTCAAGCTAAGAAGGTGTAAAATCACATTCATTTAGACATATTTTTAGGCAATTATATAGTTCATTCTATTTCACATCAATTCATTCTTTTATAATTTTTATTATACGATGAGTATTGAACTTGTTTATTTACAATTTTGGCACACATAGGAGAGAAATAAGAGTATCTATCTCCTGCTAAATGAGATCTCCGTATGTTAACGTTATTTAAAAATACAAGCTTTTTACTTGGTAATTGTGGAGCTTTAGCAACATTATTAAAGCATGATAAATTAAAAGTCGTTTTCATGTTGCTCATTTCTTTATTGGTATTAGAAAGCTTTTTCGGCTGCATAGCAACCATCATCAGTAACATACACTGAGTGTTAAGGAATATATTTGGCGAATGCCAAAAATTCGCCAAAAATATTCCTTAACACTCAGTGTATGTTACTGATGATGGTTGCTATGCAGCCGAAAAAGCTTTCTAATACCAATAAAGAAATGAGCAACATGAAAACGACTTTTAATTTATCATACAAGCTTTTTGTTGTTTCAATATTTCTTTTTTGACAGATGCAAAGGAGGTAGTAGTGTTTTCATGTTTTTGTCACTCGCGCAAACGACATGGTTATTATTTTCGTTAAAGGCATGGTTTATTATCTCCCGAACTAATTGAGATAACATATCTGTTTTTGAATGCAAATGTTGTTCAATCATACATCTAAAACTTGTCTGGAATTTTCGATATTTCACATTTTAGTTGGTAAAAATGTGTGAGAACGTCTGGCCCGTTGTCTTGACTGGCACATTAACGCAGAGAGAAAACTGTTAGCGTGAAATCCTCAGCTCTAACTTTTATACTTGTGAGAACAGGCAATATTTATACGCAATGAAAGCTTAACGTAAAATACTGTGAATTACAACTAATTGTAACAATACTCAGAATGAAAACCTTTTACAGGATATAAAACACGATCGACAATGTAGCATTATGTTTAAATAAATATGGAATACCATAAAATGAAATAAATCAACAAAACACCTTTTATCTTACTAATACATAAAAATAAGATTTTGCTTGCATATTTGTTTCTTATTATCGTGAAAACTAAAAGAGATACAAACGTCGGGATTATTTCATATGAAGCACAATAATTAAACTTAAAACATAAACTAAATTAAAATTTGATAGGTTGAACGATAAATTATTTACCAACAAAATAAAGATGTTTAAGAATATCATAAAAAGTATTTTCTGGATATGTCACCCGTTGAACATAGCTGTATAACTCTCATCATTCTAATTATTCACAAACGTAGCAAAATTCAAGATCTACAATATTTATTAAATATCTTATCCTAACCATATCATACTAGTATATTAAAATAAGGTATAGTTTATATGTTTATTTAGCATGATATTGAAAACTAAAAAGGTTATTGACTTTGTGTCTTGTCCATATTAAGCAATGTCACCTAACGTAAAATATAGGCAAGTTACTGATAAATTATTTAACAAAAATTTATCAGATGTTAAGAAAACTAACCAGGTTATAACTTCAGGTTTACATACGTTATGCTTCGTGTTAAACAAGATCGTTACTCCTAAATTGTATGAAAAGACCCAGAAGTGGTTCTTAGTTTTGAAGCAACTCGTGAATGGAAATTCACGGCATTTTGTAAATCTTTAATGCTTTTGCAACACAAGAGATCCAAAGAAAAATTACAAGAATCATTTTGTAGTTTGAACAGAGAGAGAGAGAGGGTTAAATAATAAATGTGTGAGGGGTTAATGAATAAATATAGCCACTTATAACCCAAGTGAAGCTGGGAAAATAAGCTAGTTCTGTGATAAAGGGCATTGTAATACACCAAAAAGTGGAATTATCTAAAACTACTCGTATTAAAAATTATTTCCCTTTTACACCGCATTCAATTGAAAAACGTCTGTGCGTATTATTAGTACTATATTATTATATGATATTAATATTCTGCAAGGTTAATGATACAAACGTAGAAATGTATAATCGGAATGAAAATTTTCTACAGATTGAAGCATAAGAAACACTAGAAAGGATAACTGCCACTTTTATTAATATTGGAGGAATTGGTCTGATGTAGACAGATTGTTCATACCAAGCAATTAACTTTTCGAAGAAGAAGGGGGTAAATTGTTTTCAGAATGTTTTAATTTATTTTGTAATTTATGTTTTGTAAATTTTTTGTGGCTGAAGATGGCCGCCATGCGGCCAAAAAGGCCTTCTGCTTCAATAAATGCATCAAATGACAGAATGACAAAATCTTTTATTGTGTTTTATTAATATGTATTGTGCATGGAAATAACATTTTTAACCATACTAAACACTCTAAAAATTGTAGTACCTTAAATTTCACAATACTTAATTTTTGCGATAGCATAAGTAATGACCAATACTAGTTCTGTCCTTTAAAAAGCACAAAACTAGTTTTGTGCAAAGCAAATCATCCAAAACTAGTATTGGTCGTTTTAAAAACGCACAGAACAAATTTTGGCAAAAACACATCTGCCAAAACTAGTTTTGGTCGTTTTTTCGTCCAATGGCTGAATTCGGGTTTTGTGCGTAACATACATATAATATAATATTCATGAGAAAATATACTTATTTGCACAAGTAGTGCTACTATGGCACTTTGAAATGCATTTCCCATTTGATTGTTGACGTTTTCCTGACTTCCTAGTACAAATTTTACTGCGACATCATTTGATAAAACCGTGTTTGGATTCGGTAGTCACCATTGCTTTTTTTCTTACTTTAGTTTCATTCTTCAGGTGCTGACACCGAACAAAAGGGGTTGCGACTGTCTTGCTGGAGATATCTTCAAGGTGAGTGGAAACTGAAAGTATCGAAAAGATTTATTAACGGAATTATTAATGGAAGAAAAACACGTTGCAATAAATCAAAAACAACAAATAGAGAATACGAAGAATAAATTTAAAAAAGTAGAATAAAGAGGACGGGAGCTGTTGAACTATTATGAAGGTTATGCAAAATGCAAAAGTAATTGACATAACATATAACAAAACATAAAAATCTATAAAACTTATATACGAATCAAATAATATTATGAACAATACAAGACAGAAATAAGAGAACGACATAACAAAAACTTACAACATTCATAAAATTTAAAATGAGTTCTAATGGTTCTAAATGCAAGTCTGCTAAACATGAATTTTAAAACAAAATGTCATATCTAAATTCTTCGAATTTAAGGACAACTTTTATTTGTATCATAATATAATGTAAGTACGGTCATTCAACTGACTATTAAATATTCCAATACCACAGATAACAATTAGTACACAATCGCAATCCGACGAGGGCTGTTTTGTTCAAATGTGTATCTAAACTACGTTGAGTCTTTTCGTTTGGTTTCAATGTGGATCGAAAGAAATGTGAGTTGCAAGATTCGTTCCAATTTGAATAGGAGTTCTGGGTTTCGTTCCTCTTGAGAATAGTAACTACTCGAGTCAAGTCCCCTTGCGGATGGAAACGAGACTGCATTCAGAATTTCGTTCTAATGCGTATAAAAACCAAATGAGTATAAGAATAATATTTCCGTTCATGAATCGAAACAAAAGTTAGGTTCCGTTTCCGTTCGCATCACAGGTCTGTAAGGTCTTCTTTTCCTAGGGCGTTACTCATAATTTGAAACAATAGATACGTTCCGCAGTAACACAGCAGTTGAAAACAATTTTTGTATTTAAAAAAATTCCGTGCATTGAAAATATATGCAAAATTTAATGTCGAATGAAAGCTACAAAATTAGAAGAATCTTCTCCATAGATTGAAGTGAGATCAAAGATACAATTGAGGCAGATGCGTCCCCCTTTCCCAATGCGAGTCCAATAGAAGACTTCGAAGAGAGCTCGATGAACGAAGTAGAATCTAAGAATGAAAGGAGTATGAAGATACAAGAAAAAAGTGATTCCAAAAAAAGAGGAAGTCATAAAATATGTGAACAGGTGGAAGAAAAATGAAAGGGATAAAAATAAAAGGATTGATATTCCACGAGAAAGATAGTAAATTTCATTCACACCACGAAATAGTATCAACCGATTCTTTATTCAACAATTTAATATTATAATTCATAGTGAATATGCATAGTGACATTTGTTATTGTATTAATGTTATGTTTAAATATAAAAACGTTTAGCATACCATACATTTTTATAAATTAAAAGAATTACGTACGAGATCGTTCAGTGTATAGTGCTAGGAGTACTAGAATATTCAGTCAATTGACGTTATGTGAAATAGTGTAGTAAAACATTTTTCAACAAAAGATATCATTTTCACAATAAATTAAATCAACATTAAAAGCATTTCTATGTGAAAATGATGGGAACAATGATGAGTGGATGAGGAAATAGAAATTTCTCAGAGGTGGCGAATCGTCATTCTCGCCTCGTTTACTGACTCCATGAAGAGTAGAATTTTCGGATCACAAGAATCATCAATTTTATCGATCCAGTTACATAAAATTCCGGCGATAACAGTCCACACATTAATACCACAATCTAATAGAATCCGACGACGAAAAGGCTTCAATGAAATTGATTTCCAGAGAAACATCTTCAAAAATCTAATGTGATGAGCTGTGGTAATCTGGGCTCTCAATGTTCTTATTCAGAGGATAAAAGATGATAAATTAAAAACATCATTCATTATTCAACGTATTAAAAATCAAGGAATTCTTTCACAAACATTCATTGACGAATTATAAGTTATTCTTTTCTTACAAACATAGATTGACGAGAGACAAATTATTCTTGACTCTTCCTTCCCACTCCAATCATGGGTTTTCTAGGGCTGCCTTCTCCCCCCTGATCCCAATACATTTTATTCATTTTATTGAGTCTTCCCCGTCCCCTCACAGTATATTAATTACCGGGGTTGCAAACTCTCTAGTTTTAGTCTCTCAATTCTTTCTTTTGTTCTCTTCCAACTTTCCGCACCCTCATTCGTATGTCACACTGTACTTTCGAGTAACACGTCGTTTGTTTTCTGTATCTGTCCTGTCTCGCAATTATCGTCTCACAATCGTTGTATAGTCACTACTGAATCGTCTTGTTCTGATTTCTTCATTATCCCAATTTCCTTATGATGATTCACCAATTCATTCCTTCACTCATACAATGTTTTATACTTTCCTGTAGTGTCATGTTATTGCCCGTCGTGGGCGGTACCATTTCGCCTTACCATGATGATTAGTGAAGTTCATCACCACGGCAAGTTACCGTTCCCAACCACGGGTAGATAGGTACCTTACTACTATCCAACGAAAGTTCTCAATTCAAATACCTTTTCAATATAAATTTGCGCTCCTTCAAATATCTCCTGATCCCAATGGCGGCTGAACTTTGACATGACATCAGAAGTGTGACTATTTATCTACGTATCTCAGGTAGAACGAACCAACTCGCCGGTTTCCGCGCCGGTCGAATTTTCACTTCCGAGGCAAGTCACAACGGTGGCAGCGCAACTCAACCATTCCGTTAAAACTTTTATAAAATGTAACCTATTCAGCCAAATTATACGATTTAAACACGCTTTTGATATGTGATAAATGCAACAAAAACATTAAATTCTATGATAATTGATTTTTTCCTTCTTAAATCACTATCTTAAATTCAAGTATTTTAACACTTCTATTTTTAATAATGTTTTTCGCTAGTGTAGGTTAACCTTTGTAGATAGACATATGCTGTCTCGGAATTTTTTGTAGATTTCTATGTGTTGGTGAACCAGAATTGGAAAATACTACCCAAAACAAAGTACTTCCTAAGGGAGTCGCCTCATATGAGGAGCGTAGTGTCTACGAGACCACCTCAGAGGTCTTTGAGTCTCCCAAGTTTTTATGAGGATGGTTGACGGGCCCGGGAGGCGAACGGGATGGCGGAGTCGGTAAGCACATGAGCGCGCTAAACTCAAATTGCTGAGTTCGAATCTCGGTCCCGTCTCCCATTTTCATTCAACATAACATAATTAATAGATTTCTTTGAGTTGAACAATATTTCCATTCGTAGTTGTCACCTATCTCTAACCATTTAGGCTGCGTAAACAATTATACCTCTCTTTTTCCCCCGATTTCATCGACATGTATGGCCAAAATAATTTTCTATTTTTCTTTCAACGAATTTCTGAAACCTGAGTTCTGTTGATAGAATTGGTTATCAAATTTAAATTAATTCACATCTAAGCAAAGAGAAATTAGGTTGACAAGTTCTGTTTTTACGAAGAGGGGGCGAGACGCGGAGTCTAGGTTGTCACGTAAAAGAGTTTTACAATCAGATGGAGGGATACTGGGAAAAATATTTTTGACATCGAAAGAGATTAATTTAGCTTTAGGAGGAACACCAACATTTCCCTATTAAATGAACAAATCTCTGAACTTCATTCCCCTCTCATGAAACTAACTTTCAAATTCCTTCCCTCTCACCCCCCAACTCTCCAGGACACTGCACTCTACTCCCAACAGTTAAAACCCTGAGAAATTCTTTCCGTCTTCTGCCGCCAGTTCCTGGAAAACTCCGACACCCCCTTCCCGCCCCCAGCAACCCTCCTTCACTTTCCATATAATGACCTCCGTTCTCTTTGCGCGCTCGCCAAAAATTTTCCTCAATACTCAGGTATGTAATTTTGTCGGTTTGCTCACTCTGTATTTGTTTTCTTTTATTCATTTTTCATTGTTCTTTTCTTTTCTTTATTACACTTCTTTCGATACTATTTTACTCAATTATTGTATGCTTTCATGTTATGTTTTTATTATTGTCATTTTCATGTACAGATATATTTTTCAGTGTACGTTACTGACGATGGCTGCTACGCAGCCGAAAAAGCTTTCTAACAATAAACCAATGAGCAACATAGAAACGTCTTTTAATTTATCATTCGTTATTGTCAATATACAGTAAAATGTATAACACAAGTTGTCTTGAAAACTAATTTGTAAAAAAGTGGGGAAAGATGAAATATATTCCCCAGAAAACCTGAAGAAGTCTAGTAAATTTATAACAGAAAAATAATTGCCATCCTGGTATTATATGTTGAAAGATGCTTAGACACACAATTGCCTATTAATATTTATAATTACATCAGTTTATTGTCTTAAATACAAACCCGAAATAGATACTGCAGATTTTAGGGAATAACTTGTTCCATATTCTAGCATATAACTAATATTGATGTCCCTCATATTATAAAAGTATTATGTTTAACTAGATACCTTCGTAATATTTATCTCGGGCCCTACCAGACCGGACTACACTCCGTCTCGTCGGACTACCTATGTCAGTTAATACAGTGTTGTCTTTCTCAGGCCACGGCTTGTAGTTAAGAAGGCTATGGAATGACGAATACAAAGTTATTCTTTTATTTGACTTACATCGAATGACGAATAAGTGCGGCAACAACTAAAAGATAATGTATTCTTTTATTTCGATATTTTTATTCTTTGTACAATGAATAACTCGAAGACAATAATTTTTGTATTGCAAGGAATAACTAATTCGAAAAGGAATTGTAGTGGTTCGTACAATCGAGAATTGACTACGAGGACTGCGAAGAAAATTGGGAATGTATGGAATTTGGACGGAAAATTTACACTGAACGTTTGTCAAGTTACACATCGATATTAATAATAGTAATAATATTAATCTCTAGGAATGTACATATACATGCCGAATGAGATATGAGTGTGCAGAACGTTTTCTTCCATGAATCTTAAGGCGTGGTGTGTTCCAAGCACAAGTTTGTTGGCGCTCGTTCATGTGAAACTGAAGATATATTTGAACTCAGAGATATTTAAATTGGTGAAAAAGCATTTGTAGATATTGCTCCTCGACCTATTGCTAAGTTCAAGGAATAGTTACTGTATAAATTTGTGAAGTAAATACAAATTTAGCACATTGTATTTGAGTGTACAATTAATTTATAGATTTGGATGATAGCTTAAGAGGAATACTTCTTCTCACTTGATCGCCGCAATGAAGCAGTGCCATTGTATCTGTTTTCACAATATTAATCGCAACGAATGTCGATTTTCACATGAATACATATGCAGCTATGATGTTAATATACGTAGTAAGCTAGAGTTCTTTATAAGGGAGAGAAGCGACATGGACGTCGCTTCATTTGACCGGGTCCGTTGAAACACCCCCACTAGTATAGCGGGAACTGTTAGGTGACAGTCATTTTGTTCACATTGCAAGAGAGATGTGAATGCCAAGCACGACTGACTAAATTTTTTTTTTGGAGGGGGGGCCTTTACGTCTCGCCGACATCGAGGTCATTAGAGCCCTAAAATTTTGTGCAGGTAGGGAAAATGCAGTTACGCACTAAGCAGAGCCAACATGACTCTCCTCGCGTGTGGGACTCGCTGAATGACTCAACCATACCCACTAAAAACCTTCCTGAATTACAATATATTAAAATATAAAAAAGGGAAAAAAAGAGAGACAAAAGATTCCTAAAACATTATAAAAACCGAAAACAAAGGAAAAACTAAATTTAGAGACAGAAAAATGTAAATTAAAAGCAAAGGGGAAAAAAGAGATTTAAATCCAAACCCTCCCGAGAACTTGTGGGAGGAGCCCCGTTTCATGTATTTGAGTAATGACATACGAAGAAAGATCAGATACTTTTCCAGAGGCCACATTCCTGAAGGAATCTAAAAAGACACATCAAAATCGGTTCATTTTGTCCCAGCGTAACGTTAAAACTGTTCGGTAGATTGTGTCGCCGTCGGCTGCTACTATATTTGAGACACTCCAGAAGAAAGTGTTATGTTGCAAGTTTCACAGATGGGAGAGGTTCACCGCGTAAGAGATGACCATGGGTAAGATAGCAGAGGCCAATACGAAGACGTGTAAGGATTACTTCTTCATGTCTGTTCGCACAGGATGATGACACCCATGACTTAACGGAGCCTTTTACCTTCCTCAGCTTGAAGGCGCTAGTTTGCCATTAGGCTTGCCATATCCCAAGAAGAGACGATCTTATGGCAACCTTTGAATCTGACGTAAGAACAGATGAAACGTCAAGGACTGCCCTCTGTGTTCCCCACCTCGCTGCCTCATCCGCTTCTTCATTACCCATAATACCCATGTGCCCAGGAACCCAACAAGGGACTATTTCAAAATTTTGAAATACTAGATGGTTTATTAGATTCTGAATTGTCAGCGTAAGGGTGTCAGAAGTGTACAGTGAAAACACTGACCACAGAGCACTAATAGAATCACTGCAGATTACCAACACGCCGTATTGAAGATAGCTAAATGAACTTCAGCGCCTCAAGGATTGCAAATTTTTCAGCAGTGTACACGCATCAAAAGGAATGGAGATAAAAAGAACGGGTGGCACTATGGCAGTGGAAAGCAACACCAACGGAATTATCATTGCTGAGCCATCAGTGTATATGAACATATGATCCAAATAGAGGTTTTTTAGTTCTCCAAAGTGCGGTTGGATCACAACACCTGGAGTGTCTTGCTTTGAAAGTTGAGACAGCCGAAAGTCGGTGGTCGGTTGCATGAAGGACCAAGGTGGTGTATGAGAGTGTGAGTATTTCACTGGAGGAGGTAGTGTGATGACTTTTTTCTCTAGCAGTTGTTTAAAACGAACACCCGCTTGGCGGGGTAACAAAGGTCTTGCAGCGTAAGATGAAATAAATTTTGGAGAGTGTAGGTGTTGCTGAGTAGGGTGATTTGAAACCCCCATCAATTTCACCCCGTAAGATCCAAGTAGAGTATCACGTCTCTGGTTAAGAGATGGTTCGCCAGACTCTACTAGTAAGCATTATATTCGACGTGCGGAAAGCATAAGTTGCAATGCGGACTCCTGCATGATGGATACTGTTAAGGGTCCTGAGTGTCGGCGGTGATGCGGTGGCCTATAGAATACTGCCATAATCTAATACAGACCGAACGAGACTTCTATACAGACGAAGAAGGCAAGTGCGGTCTGCATCCCATGATGATGCGCTTAAACAGCGAAGGAGATTAAGGGAAGAATTACAACGGGATTGCAGTTTTCGGATGTTATTGCGCCAAGTTAGTGTGCGGTCGAATGTGAGACCCAAGAAATTTGCGGAGTCAACGAAATGAAGAGTTTGGCCCCCAAGAAAAAGATCTGGATCATTATGGAGATGGTATATCCTACAGAAGTGCATAGAGCATGACTTGGATACAAAAAAACTAAAGCCGGTAGACATATTCCACTCGTGTAAACGGTTTAAAACCAATTGCAGTTGCCTCTCGATTACAGAGATGCTGCTAGACGAACAATAGATGAAGAAGTCGTCAACGAAGAGAGACGCATGTACCGGCTCTCGAACCACTGACGCGATGCTATTTATGGCCATGGCAAAGAGAGTGACGTTTAAGATTGATCCCTGTGAGACACAGTTTTCCAAAGGATGATTCCATGATAAATAAGTACCGCGGAAAGAGTGTTGAGATAGGAAGCTCTCCAGGAACAGAGGAAGACAGCCTATAAAGCCCCACCCGACTGGATAAGATTGAACATAATTAGTCCGATAGACTAGGTCTTGGAATAGAGTCAGGACCCGCTCTAGGATCGGGCAACCCGGACGTTTGTCCGGGGCGCCAAAACTCGAGAGCGGCATTTTGGCTGTAAGTGTGAGAAAAATATTGATGTGTTAATTACCAATTAATAGAAAATTTCACAAATCGATTTTGTCGTTCGCTTAAAATTTACAGTGCGTAGCTTATTTATACTGTTTGTGTCTAAAAGCTAAAAATACTTACAATTCTTCATAGTAAAGAAAACAATCATAAAATTTTATTTCGTGAGATTGTGATACATATCAAAATATTGAAAGATTTCAGATATTGGAAGGCGATTAAGTTTTTAAAACAATTATGGCAATCTATATTAAACATATTAAATAATAAAAGTTGACTATAAACTTACAAAAATCTAGTAAATTTTTATAATTTTGAAAGGAAACATTTTATAAACTAATAATTTATTTTTTAATAAATTAACGCAGAATTTGCAAAGGATGCTGCTTGAAATTGTTTGAACATGCTTATACTTCTCTGAATACAATAGCACGTGAGCAGAGTGCTATTTCAACTAAGGGTCTATATTGCTCTTTAGAGCCCTAATTCAATAACCGTTATGACATAGTCGGTCGAAATAATCTCGATATATACAATTGCTTGTCTTGACTGATTGACAGACTGTCAAGGCACAACCTAAACCACTTAAGCTAGAAACATGATTAACCCCCATATATCCCGAAGGAAGGGGATGTCATGTAATAATTATTTTAAAATACATATATCTCCGACGCATCCAGTTATAGGAGTTGCTGAGATGAACTGCGTCCATTTTGTGTATTTTATCATGTCTTAGTTTATTTGCAGAAAGAATACTAAGTAAAAGTGATTATATGCTGAATATCCACTTATATTTTTCTCTTTGTGTAATATCTCTCAATTTGAACTCGCAAATATTGTTATAATTTATGTAGTTTCCACAGATAATAAAGCATTACATGTATTTTTATAATGCTTTATATTCTGTTGAAACTGCATTAAAGACCACGGATATACAAAAAAATATTTGTGAAACTATTTCTTCCTTATGTATTTAATTTAATTTTGACAAGCAATTAATACCATTGCTTATAATTCATAGTATGTTAATAGCATAATTGTTTCTCAATTACAAGCAGCCTTGACAGTACTTCAGTAAACATAATACTCTGTGCTAATTGACATATGGTTTTATTATTCTTGAAGTAATCATAAAATAACAGAATTACTGTTATTATTTACGTAAATTAACCTCTCGCATTCTTAGAATTCGCTAACAATACGAAACTCAAAACTCAAACATTGTCGTCATTCAGTGTGATCACTCTCAACTTTCACTATGACACCCCTTGCACCCTTAAAGGTGGGGGGGGTGAAAAATACTACGACTGAGAAAAAATATTGCAAAGGACCAAATTGCGTCGAATCAGCTAAATACATGTGTATGTAGCCTAATGGTCGAATCCATGGTTTTAAGAGTTTCTGGGATAAATAAATATACTACCAATGTCGTTTTGTTTACGTTCAGATCTCATGAGGGCACGTTACCCCTAATAACACATGTAAAAAGAAAATATGTATTTTAGGCAAGTTTTGTACAGCTTGATTGTCAAAATTATGTCATGTTAATGTTTCTTTCTAAATCTATCCTTTTATTAAAATTTAAATCAAATGATTTGATTTTTAATGAAAATAAAAAAATATGTACCTTTATTTAAAATATATATAAATATTTTAAGGGGCGGCAATTTGTCTTTTTGTTCGGGGCGGCGTAATCGCTAAAGCGGACGCTGGTTAGAATTGTTGTATCATCAACAACTTCCAGATATTTTTATCAAAAAATAACATTCTCTCTGACGTTCAACACGGTTTTAGGAAATCCTTTTCCACTACAAGCGCCATATTTTCTTTCTTAAACGACGTTACCACATCTCTTGACTGTACAGAAAATCATAGAGTGTTTTTCTTGACTTATCCATAGCATTCCATGTCACTGATCACGGAATTCTCCTTACCAAATTGCATTCTTTAGGCATTCGTGGACTTCCACATCAATGGCTAACTTCTTATTTAAAAGATAGATATCAACAGATCGAAATATCCTATACTAAAAATAAAATACTTCAGCGTTGTCTTCAAGAAACTAAGCCACTTACTTGAGGAGTACCCAAAGGGTCAATTCTCGGCCCCATACTCTTTTTATTGTATGTGAACGACATGTCATTATCCACATCAGATTGTAAAAATGGCTCGTTTTGGTGATGACTACTTTACTATGTAAACACGCAAACGCTCAAAAAGTTTTGTCTAACCTTTCGACTTCGTTCCATGCAAATCGTCTCATTATAAACACTGACAAAACAGTGTCTATGTCATTTCACAATAGTATCACCAAATCTTTACCCCAGGTTTCTCTTTCTTTAAACGGAACACAATTAAAAACTGTTAGTAATACAAAATTCTTAGGTCTCCATATTCAACACAACCTCAAATGGAATTGTCACGTTGACAATCTTAATTCTCAATTAAGCAAATTGTGTTAAGCATTCCGAATCTTAGTTAACGCAGTTAGTCCACGTATTTCCCGTTGCGTATATTTTGCAAACATTTACTCCCATTTAAGTTACGGCATTACCTTCTGGGGTAATTCCGGTCAGAGTATTCAATCTTTCAGAATTCAGAAGAGAATAGTTCGGATAATTTGTAAATCTCATCCCCGAAACTCTTGTAAACCTTTATTCAACGAATTAATTATATTAACACTTCCCTGCATTTATATTTATGAAAGACCGAAGTACTGAAGTGCCACCCTTGCTTTATACAAAACAGTCTCGTTCACGGACACTATACACGCAATAGTAGTAATATTCATCGCCCTAGAGTGTCAAACACTCTTTGCCAAAGAGGACCATATGATTTGGGAATCGTTCTATATAATTCCCTGCCATAGAATATATAACATATTATGAAATTGAATGTCTTCAAATCCGCGGTTAAAAACTACCTCCTGCACCAGTGCTTCTACACTGCAAAAGAATTTATTGATTGTAATAAAAGTTAAATCCGTCTTGCACTTTATCATGCCATTGCTGTAGTACTTTTCAAATAACATATAACAATTTCAGAAACTATTTTTTTGCATGACAGTTGTGTCTTATGATTCATATCAAATTAGATTTATGTGTACTCAACTTTGGCACGGTTGTGTACATAATTTCTGTAGCCCCATCCTGGCCCGGATTTTTCTCCGTTTTTCCTTCGGGTAGAGGCGGATTTCTTATACAGGTTCTCTAGGCTTTGTCTAGGGGCGTGTTTGTTGTAACAATAAATCGTGAATTCAGTGTTATTTCAATTTAAACACTATACTCAGAATATTCTATAGTTCGATAATAATTTGTACATGTAAATTTTTTGCGTTAAAGTAGAAACTTATTGACATTCTATTAACTCGCAGCTAACTTTTCATCTTATCTAGGAGTTTTTGCTGAAATTTTTGAATCCGCCTCTGCCTTAAAGCCCTTGATCAGAATTGATGGGATGGTCCTTTGCTTACTTCCAAAGAGTAAATTAGTTTATTGTCCTCCACGTGGTCAGACGCAGTTTGTACTGCTTTTTTAAAGAATAAATTTGACATGTAAATTCTTTAAGTCTATGTGTTTCTCGTGTGTGCTTACATTCTTTATTATACAATGACTGAAAACTGAAGTAAACATGCCTAAGAAATGCACTAATTTTTGTGCTTGTACACTACTGATAACATAAAAGGGCCCATTTATTTCTCTAAGTCCCACGCTCTGACCAGTTTTGGATCTGTTAGGTTCGCAACGCCTCTCTCCTCTTGCTTCCCCTTGCTTCCCCTTGGACAGGGGAAGTTTCGTTCGACCAATCGTAGGTCTATTTGAAACGGCGCCCATATTTGGACGACATCGTGCGGCGGGTAAATCGTAACGAGTTAAATTTTTAATTACACCGCTATTAAAGAAATATTTTGTATTTTTTTATTATACATATTTTGGACTTCTATAACAAAAATATTCTGTATATTCTTGACTTCAATAAACTTTACCATTCTCTATATTTAAACGACATCTCGAGATTCGTTGTCTCGAGAGGTCTTCATAGGCAATGTAAAAGATATTAGGCTTTCTATAAAAAACGTTTGCGTAATACTGTGATAAAATATAGTTTTTAACAGAATTTGAATATAATTGCAAGATATCGTATGGAATTGGTATAATTCGAATCACAAATTACTTATAAATATTCCTATAATTTCTTATATTTATACAGTGAAGTAAAGAAATCAAATCTCATTGCCTGCAAGTGATGTGTATTGTCGAAAGTAATTTTACATAATTTGCGATTCTCTTAAGTTTTTCATATATGTGAAAAGGAATTAAATAAATATAGAAAGCGTTTGTCTCAAATATGAACTAATAACACAAAAGTTTAATTCTTGAGTTATAAATAATATAAAACTACTTAAGGAAAAAATAAATTACATCTTCTGGTGATATTTATCCACAATATAACAATTTGGTAGTAATCGTGCAACCTAAAAAAATAATCAGAGATCAATAATATGAAAACGTCGTTTCAGATATGAATAAATAAAAAAATACAAATCCCTTTTATTTATTCCAATCAAATTGAAATGTATTAACTCATATTAATACCATAGGTTCTTTTCTTTTTTTATTCCTACTTCTTTCACTTTGTCATTCGTTCCTTCTTTCTTTTTCTCTCTTTTCGCTTCTTTCTTTTTCTTTCTGTCTCTATCTTTCTTTCTCTCTCTTTCTTTCATTCCTTCCTTCTTTTCTTGTTTCTTTCCGCGTTTGGCCTTTTTCTCTTTCTCTCTTTCATTCTCTCTTTCTCTCTGTTTTTCTTTTACTCTTTCTTTCGTTATTTAATTCTGTTTTCTTTCTTTTTCCCTCCATTACTTTCTTTCCTTTTTTCTTGTTTCTTTCCGTGTTGTGTCTTTTTTTCCTGTTCATCTTTATTTAAAAGCAAATGTTTCCAATATCTTATCTTATCTGATCAGTCAAGCATTACTACCCGAGTTATCAAACTATCCAAGTGTAATAAAGACGTGTAGTTTTTGAACCTCTGTATTTCTATTCTTAGCAAGTCATACAAATACGAATGCTTTTTCAATGCTACGAAAACTGTTAGCTTAATTGAATAAGTGCATGTAACTTTTTTCTTTATTAAATTTTGTGCTCCAAATTTATAACATGATAAATCTAGATGCTATATGAATGTATTTTTATTGAAAATATTATTTGGATATAAATTAGACAACTTAAAACATATCCATTTCCTATTCAATATTTTTATTACAATCAAATATACTTTTACATAGTTCCAACTTCACTAATGTTGGTGAGCGTAGTAAACAATGCTATGGTATATTAACATATCACACTTTCTTTTCAGTCAGAATTAGAATCTCTCGAATTTCTTTTTGTATTATTGATTTCTTTAAATATTTGTAGAATTGATTGCTTTTTAATTCAATACTGAATAATTTTGTGCATGGGTTAATTGAAATTACAAAAACCTTAAATTATTCCTTGTGAAATATATTATTGAATACTATCATTCACAAATGAACAAATAAAAAATAACTTAAGAGATCAAGTATAGAAATTATTTAAAAGAAACGTTGAACTAATGAACTAAGGAATAATTACTTAGGAAACGTTTCAACGTAATACAGATTGAATTTCAAAAGTGTTCCAACTTTATCTCCTTTAGTAGCTAGCCACATTGCCGGATTGGTCGTAATGCGACGTTGCCGCATTGCCAATTGCTCAGCGTATGTTTTACGATTTTCCTAAGAAATGTGAGAGCATGAATTAAGGTTTCGTTTATTACAGTTACCAAACAGATATTACGAGCTGAATTGTGGTATAAATCAATTTCAAAAATCAGTTCAAAAGTGTCACTGGGATTCGAACCCACCTTATGGTGACAGAAGAATCATAGCAGTGCTATATTGTTCTCAGCCAATTACACTTTTACCGGAGGAGGTAAAATGTCTGTTGAAAAATTCGAACAAATAAATAGCCACTCAAGTCTGCGTGTTTTAGTCGGTTTGACAATGAATGACATTTTTTTCTTGAATTGCCTGCTGCCTGTTGTTTAAGATTTAATGGATTTGTAAGTTACATAAGTAAATGGAATATTTTTGATGTAGTTGTGGAGTAAATTTGTTTTTGTGACTTCTCTTTTTATTATCTTATTCATTTGGAGCACAGTATTTATTATAGAAAAAGTTGTATGCATTCATTGATTTTAAACTAATAGTATTCGTCGCGATTAATAACTACTGTTAGTTTAATAATTTAAACTAACAGTATTCGTATTTGTATGTCATGCTAAGTTTTGATGTACGGAGGATGAAATCTTCATGTCTTTGTTACAATATGAGTTTTTGACACGATCGAATGAACAAGATAATTAATCATTATTATTTGGTGATAATAATAATAACCGTTAAAAGATATGCCAAATATATTTTTATTTCAAAGAATTATTGGGTGTAAAAAATTATATAATTATTCCGAGAGAATAAGGAAAATAGAATAGTAATTTTCTATTTGGGCACAGTGGCACAGTGGTTAAGTAACTGCCCACTAGGAAGAAAGTATGTAGAGATCTTGCCAAGTTCTAATACACTTAGGTCTGCATATATATTTTTTCTTTTCAAACTGTTATCTATAAGACTAAACATCTACACAAAATATTTAACGCTGATCAAGTTAGGGATATCCTTGTTTTTTTTTGGCCCTTAAAAGGGCTGTATTGGTTACTCAATAACGGTACTAATACCCCTCACAAGGCAGTAGAATAGTTCACAAGGATTACTACCCTCAGTCCGTGAGAGAAAGGTTCCCCCTCCACAGAGAAACACGAGCTTATCTGATCAAATAAGATAAGATATTGGAAACNATTTATTTCAACAAGGTATACTAAATAATGATATTATGCAGAATTATTAAAATAATTCTGAGGATGACGTCAATTTAATTTCAAAGTATAATTTCACTTTGTTATTACAAATATTACAAAGTTCTGGTATCAAATAAAATAATTTTAATTGTAATTGCACTCCCAACTCAATTATATTATTTATAAATCTATTAAATCTTAAATCCCGCGGTGTTGCAAGGCAATTCAAGAAAAAAATAATGCCATTCATTGTCAAACTGACTAAAACACGCAGACTAGAGTGGCTATTTATTTGTTCGAATTTTTCAACAGACATTTTACCTCCTCCAGCAAAAGTGTAATTGGCTGAGAACACTAAAACACTGCTATGATTGTTCTATCACTACAAGGTGGGTACGAATCCCAGTGACACTTGTTAACTGATTTTTGAAAATGGTTTATACCACAATTCAGCTCGTAATATCTGTTTGGGAACTGTAATGAACGAAACCTTAATTCATGCTCTCACATAGCTTAGGTAAATCTTAAAACATACGCTGAGCAATTGTCAATTCAGCAACGTAGCATTACAACATACATGGCAACGTGCCAGGGCAGTTTACTACAAAGTTCATCTGCCGACGAAACGACAAAGTTTCTATAAAATAATTTCTATTCATGTTCTTTTTAAGTTTCGATATTTTAGTTTCTTCATGTGTAAATGAAAGTGTTTAATGATATATTTTACGATGAATTTAGAAAAGTTCTTTAAAATTTCAATAAACATGTGCAAAAAATTTTTATATTGAATTTAAAAGCAAATAATTTATATTTAAAGAAAACAATGATACTAAAAGAAATTCACGAGTTCGTAATTATACCCCAAGTATTCAAAATTTATTTTAATAAAAATATTGAGGAGGAAACGGGTCATATATATATATATATA
>NNCF01128073.1:741752-774484 GCA_002313205.1 Laupala kohalensis | reverse complement strand
TTTTTCTAATTACACTACATTCTTGTAGATAAATTTATTTTTTCTACAAACATTAAAAAGGAAAAAAGAAAACCCTAGATGTTGTGACGGTTTAGCCTTTCAGAGTCATAATGCATTTTACACTAACATAAAACAAAAATGTATTCCTCTCCGCGCGTTTCCTTAGAAATCTCTTCGTTGTTCCTGCTCTATCATTTGACAATCAAATATAAAAGTTTCTTCTATTTGTTAAACGAAAATACATTTCATTGGCGCTTTCGTCGTATGTCCGAGAGGAAAATTTCAGCGATCTAAATTTCTAATTTTACAGCCAGTAAAAAGTAGAACGCCATTAAAATATTATGCATAAGTAACATAAATATTACAATGAAAAAACATATTTCGTATAATATCCCATATTTGTTGAACACTTTCTGAAAATATGAAATTCTCTGTTGAACTGATGGCAAAATGTTACGTTAATTTGAGAAGATTTCTAGATTTAAAATAACAAGTCCTTAGAATATGACACTGAATCAGGAATACGGCGAATAAATAACTTAACTAAATACGACCTTGTTAACTGCCTCGCTCGATTTAAATTTACTGTAAATATTATACTGAATGTCTGACTAATACGTTTATCTTCACAAATGTAACATCCATGTTGCTTCGTAAAAAGTTATATACCCGCAAAGAATGTTTCTAAATGACAATGTTCGTTCCCTGCTCTGGAAATCAATAAATAATACTGAATATCGATACTAACATTATAAATGAGGAGTGAGTTAAGTATGTAGAATATATAAAGTATTTCAATTGTAAAAAAATTCGTCAACGAGGTTTTCATATTATTGTTCTCTGATTATTTTTTTAGGTTGCACGATTACTACCAAATTGTTATATCGTGGATAAATATGTCACCGAAGATGTAATTTATTTGTTCCTTAAGTAGTTGTATATTATTTATAACTCGAGAATTAAACTTTTGTGTTATTAGTTCATATTTGAGACAAACGCTTTCTATATTTATTTAATTCCTTTTCACATATATGAAAAACTTAAGAGAATCGCAAATTATGTAAAATTACTTTCGACAATACACATCACTTGTAGGCAATGAGATTTGATTTCTTTACTTCACTGTATAAATATAAGAAATTATAGGAATATTTATAAGTAATTTGTGATTCGAATTATACCAATTCCATACGATATCTTGCAATTATATTCAAATTCTGTTAAAAACTATATTTTATCACAGTATTACGCAAACGTTTTTTATAGAAAGCCTAATATCTTTTACATTACCTATGAAGACCTCTCGAGACAACGAATCTCGAGATGTCGTTTAAATATAGAGAATGGTAAAGTTTATTGAAGTCAAGAATATACAGAATATTTTTGTTATAGAAGTCCAAAATATGTATAATAAAAAAATACAAAATATTTCTTTAATAGCGATGTAATTAAACATTTTATCTCGTTACGATTTACCCGCCGCACGATGTCGTCCAAATATGGGCGCCGTTTCAAATAGACCTACGATTGGTCGAACGAAACTTCCCCTGTCCAAGGGGAAGCAAGAGGAGAGAGGCGTTGCGAACCTAACAGATCCAAAACTGGTCAGAGCGTGGGACTTAGAGAAATAAATGGGCCCTTTTATGTTATCAGTAGTGTACAAGTATAGCTTCGACATAATTCATTAGTTAACTCTTACTAACAAATTAGATGTAGGTAAAATTGGCATCTAATTTAAATTTTAGGTTAAAATGAAATTAATGATGATTCAGTGAAAACATGGAAATAAGTTTAGAGAAACGGTTTTATCAATATTACTTTCGCTTGAGAAACCAACGTAGACAAAATCAAAGGTCGGTGATTTTTGCCACGGTATGTGCCTTTTATAGGTTGAAACGCGCTCAGAAGATCCGTCATGTTTCAGAATCTTCTCTCCTTTTCTTTCGAGGTGTCGCCTCTCTCCCTATAAAGAACTCTATAATAAGCTGTAATAGTTATATCTTGTGCAACTTCGTTTCTTGCTAAGAAATGAGAGCGTGTGTAATTCATTATCGATATATTTTTGACATATCGCCTTCATTAATAATAACCTCCAGGTGTCACCCGAGATGCGTTTACGTTAATATTTTTCTCTTTTCCTTTCCTAACTTTACGTAAAAAATGGGATCAATTGACTGCTGTTCCTCGATGTTTTGCGATTAGATGTTTCACTTTGTTCCAATTTGTAAAGTGATAAAAGGAAAAATGATTATTGGTTACGTGTATTACACATATAGGCGAAATATATTATTACCGATAATTATATAACTAGACAACATTCAAAAAAATTCATTTTGCAAGAAAGATTTCAAGTATATCTCAAGATCTGATCAAATTTCTGGCTGCACAGATTTAGGACATTCAGGATTAATTGAAACAGCGATTGAAAAGTATCATATACTCGTGCGACAGTACGACCATCATTCGCATTCGAGTTAGTTATTTCTTTGTATTCAAAGAAGTACAGCTTTAATTGTTATTCATTGTAGAACCAAGAATAAGAATACGGCAATAAAAGAAAACGTTTTTGTTTTGTGACTCTTAAGTACAAGATCAGCTCGTAATAGAGTGTCAATACTCTTCACACTCGTAGAGCTGAAATGGTGTTAAAGACTTATTGGTGACTGCCTCGATGAAATTGAGCTCGCCGCATTTCTCTCTTGCACCAGATTGGATTAACCCAGGATTTATTTATTTTTGATCCTGGAAACCAAATTTGTTGTATACAACCACATTTCATATTAGTACTTATATTGTTATGGATTTTTTAAATTTGGATGCTCTATTTGTTGTTTTAAAAACCAGTAAAAAATATTTTTATTTTACAATATAGATATATTTTTTATATTCTGGGAGAAGGAAGAGAATAAAGAAAAACCCGTGCATCGCCAGGTTCTACATATTTTCTTAATAGATTTTGTAATGGTTGCTAGCATAATAGTTTTAAGAAACTGTCCGTACTTTGTAGTAGTACAATCAGAGAACTGAAGTTCCTGTGAATTTTTAGGGGACCCATGCATTCCATTTTTAATCTCTTAAGAAAAAAAAATTATTGTAGGTGCCACATGTGTAATTTTGGCGTTTGGCCGCGATTTTGAGCAAAGACTGATGTTGAAAGTATGAGAAAATACAGAAATCCCATTATACCCCTTGAACCTGCTTGAACCTATTTGGAGCTAATTGGACGACTTCCACGTTTAGTATGTCGCTGCATAGATAATGAATCATTATATACGTTTTATTCTAAGATACGAAGGTAATAGCATAAAAATATGAAATATGAATGTAGAGCTTCGCTACACTGAATTCCCACACTGAAATGAAGCGGGAATCCTAAACCAGAAATCTGTGCAGAGTTAGGAAGAGGATGAATTTCCTCCCCAAAGACTTCAAAGGTATTATTGAATCTCTTTAAATCCGTGGATAAAAGCTACCTTCTACAATCTAAAATAATTAATTCATTTTAATAATCTTTTTTCACTTTCTTTTATTCTTTCCCAGTGCCTCGATGCATTGGCCAAAGATGTTACAATAAGTTTCTATTTCCCATCAAATATTTTTAAAATAATTCTTTAAATATCAAATACTTGAATTCAAGTTATACTTTATCACGTCACGGCCGTAGCTCTTTCAAAATAACAAATTAAATTTCCAAACTAGTTTCCTGAATGCTATTATAATTTCTTATCATTCATATAAGTTTAATTTAATTTTTACTCAACCTTGGCAGGATTGTTTACCCAAATTCTGCAGCTCCATCGTGGCCAGGGGTTTTCTCCGGTTTTTCTATGGTTGAAGCGGATTTTATATACTCTCGCCTAGGAGTGTCTCATTAATACTCTTCAATAATTTAATCTTGCATTTAGAGTTATTTTAACGAATATTATAATATTTAGTATTTTCTGAATGGTTTAGAGATTTAATAATGATGTATTTGTAAAAAAATAATTTATAATCCTTACGAATGTTTATTGTGTTCACCACCTCATTTATCGAACGGGCAGTAATAAACACACCTTTTTAATAATACCCAGGACAAAGTTTTAAAAAGGTGGTATTGATATATAAATTGCAAATAGTTACATCTTACACGTAGTGTTTTTCAATTCATGAAATTATGTTAAATCTTTCTATTGAATTGTATATTTCACTTAAACAGCATTTACAGGGAAAAACAGATTTAAAGTTACGTGAGCGTTATTTGCCTATGGTACCTTTTGTAAATATTCTGAAACCGAATGAATGAAGGCAATTATTTTCACAATTTTCAAAACTATTACAGGGCAGAATAATGCATAAGATAAATAGATATTTATTTCTGCATTTCGCTTGACTAAAAGGAAATAGTAACATTAATGAAGAATTTTTCTGACAGTTATATTGAGTTTTGAAGAAAAGGAAAACGTGTAAAAGTCATTTAATAATGTAAGGATCGTTGTAAATAAGCATACATTAAAATTTTTCTTTTTAGTAAATTAAAGAGATAAGAATAGATATTTATTTTCAACTAAGGATATAGCATAAATCATGAGACTAAATGGAATGATCAATGTAGTTAAGATAATAGTTTTTAATTGTTTACATAATTTATTATTATTTATTTTACGCCTCTTTGGCGAGGTTCAGACCTTGAAGCCTGCTCTTCCACTTAACCGTTGGATTTGGGTAAGGGAATTGGGAGGGATAGATGTTGGGTTACATAACGGCGTAAAAATATGAGGAAGTATATTTTACAATAAATTGTCATAATTTTCCAATGAGAAATGTATGAATTATTTATTGTGGCTAAAAATAGTGTAACTCGAATACAAGTAGTACCATTTTAAAAACTTTGAATGATAAATAGTTTAAATAGTTTTTTTATTTTAAAGAATACATAGACGTTTCAGAAAATGAAGTTCGAAAAGAACACAGAGCAAATATTTGGTGTTTTGTTATTGTTGAACGCCACTAAAATATCAAAGAGAAGAAAATTACTGAGATTGCGAACATATTTTAACTAACGTATCATCACAAGTTTCTAAATGTCCGCAATTTGTCATCAACTTCATCTCTCTGGAGTACATCCAGTTTCTCAGCTCTCGTGCCAAATACACTAAAAGTCACGCAGTAGAGGAGTGACATTTGCTCCCTTCCCAGCAGTACTTACTGTTTTGGCGCATAACTCTTTTTCTTATTGGCTCGGGAATTTATCCTGAGATATAAAATATTGCTAAGACTTGTTTCTCTTCTGCCAAAGAAAAAAGAAAAAGTAAAAGGTTTACATTGGGTTCCAGTGCGAGTGGCCAACACAGAAAGAGGGTGGGCGGTAAAGTTGCACTGTGATTATAGAAAGTGCTTCACTTACCATCCTGCTGACTAAACAATCTCCGTCTATATCCAGGCAGTCTCTGTAAACGTTATTCGTATTAATTTGTGTTTCTTTACATAACAAAAACTAATTGTGCTTTACAGTCTACTCAAAATGTAACCAAAATGTAACGGTTCATACAATCGAAACAGAAAACTAATCATAAAAGTCTGCAACAATATGTATCTCCAACCTTCACGATAATCATACAAATGAATCACATGTAAGATATCATAAGATAAACCACCCTTTTGAATTTATATACTCCTAGAATTATAAAAAGGCTCAGGAAATGTATACTCCCGCGCTCTTGGAGTTGTGGAGCCGTTAGGTTTCCAACGCCAAGTCTAGCTCTCTCTCTCTTTCTCTTTTTCTTTTTATTTCGAGTTTCTTTCTTTCTTTCTTTCTTTCTTTCGAGTTTCTTTCTTTTTTAGAGTTAATTTCGAGTCGGTGTATAATGATATTGTTAAGTGGTTCCACTAGAATAGGATGTTCAAAATTTAAGTCAACAAAAGATTCCGTGGGATACTTAATTGTGTAATTATCTGCATGTAGGATCGCATTAGAAAAATAGGTATTTTGATGGGTAATAGAAGGAACATATACTTCTCCTTGTTTTATATTTACTGGTATCTTCAAAAAGTGCGCGTTTTGGTCAGTACTAAAATTTTTTGTTTGTTTCCAGAATGATAGTGAAATGGGATTTCTGTGTTTCCCAATAATATGGTGTTTTTGTCATAATCAATTTTGGCTTTTAGATGGGCAAAATCTGCAGAACCGATAAGAGCGTCGAAATAGTTGTGCCATTGCATCACTCTAAAACTAATTGGTTAGTTAATCATATTCTGAAAATATTGGAAACTGCACGTTGTCCGTACCGATAGATTTTGCATGAACTGATTGTATACAGAACATTTCGTAAAAGAAATAGTCTGGAAACATTGAAAAAGCTGGGTTTGTGTTTATCATAGAGATGCATGCTCCAGAGTCAATAAGAGTTTTTGTCCAAATAAAGTTATAAAAGTTTTGTCTTGGATGTTGATGGTGTGACTTCGCGAAAATTACTGAGGTTCATCTAAGCTTTCGATTTCTGGGGTGTAATAATCCTGATCCGGATATTCATGGTTTTGTTCAGAAACGGTTTCATGAGGGTATGACATTCTGGTTCGTGATGATACTGGTCGTCCGTTTCGGTATGATAATTGATTCCGTGACGAATGGTAGATATACCTGACATGGGAGTGGATTGATTTTTGTGTGTTTGGTTTTGAGTGTTGTATAATCTTCCTATGTGGTGTGGGTGTGGGTAAGGTTTCCTTTGATCTGTGGGTGCTCTGCGTTGAAGAGGTCTTAGAAGAGGAGAACGGTGAACATTTTGTGGAGGTCGATTTTGTGTAGAACTAGTTTCCTGTCGCGCTGTTCTATTCTGTTCAGGTCTGTTTAGTGAGTTTTGATATTGTGGTATGTGGTGAGGGGTATTTGGTCTAGATGTTGGAAAGTTTGGATTAAAATTAGGTAATCTGTTCGATCCATTATCCTGAGATGGTGTCTTTTTATTACGCAGTGAATCCATATAGTTTTCATATACTCTTTCATTATCAAAATCGCGACAAGATCTTAGCGCTTGTGCGATGTCTGTAAGTTAGGCATACCTGAGGCATTCTCTGTAGGGTGATAAAATACATGCGCGGAAGGCGCTTAGAGCTTCTGCGTCCACTTCTATTAGTTTCATCTCTAGAATAGGTGCCTGATAATTTAATTTTATAGAGACTTTATACTTCATTAGCAAAGTATTTACTCTGTCATAATAATTCTGAAAATTTTCATTAAGTTTTTGACAACAATTTGATATTTCTCGAAACAATATATGTTCGTCTCGAGCGTCGCCGTATTTCCTGATTAGTTTTTGTCTCAAAGCATCAAAGTTTGAGTTTGTTTCGATATCTAGTACCGTTTGTACGTTACCTTTAATTTTTGATTTTACTACATTAAATAGGAATGAATTTGTTAAATCTGCCTGAGGGATTTCTGGTCATCTTTGGAAAGTTCTTAAAAAGTTCTCGCATTGTAATAGAAAATAGTCTAAATTACAGTTGGATGTTCCATCAAACTCCGGTAATAAATTGATATGGGTCATTTCCCAATTAGATAAAGGTTCAAATTTTTGAGCCATTATAAAAAGTATTAAGATTAAATTCTTGAAATGAATCAAATAAATTTAAATCTGGTTTACAAATAAGAATGCAAGTTTAGCAAAAATAGCTGTTTACTACTGTATTATATCGCTGCAAACTATGTTTAAAATAATAAATTTAAATCTGGTTTACAAATAAGAATGCAGGATTAGCAAAATACTATATACTCCTACAAATAAGAATGCAGGATTAGCAAAATACTATATACAATTTCTAGGAGTATTTATACAAAAGGTTTCTTACTTTCTAGCACTTATAATAGCACAATTTTAAATAATATGTTTTTCTACATGGAACAGAATGTAAGATATGAGAAATACTTTAAATAACATGTTTTTCAATATGAAGCTTTTAGAACAAGACATAAAGTGTAAGAATAGCTTTGAAGCGGAATGTGTCCTGTTTGCGCTGAGAACAGGGAAAGTACGTAGAAAGCGAATGTCTTGGCGGCTGATGACAGAGCGGACAGCGTTCCGTTGTGTCGCAAGGCAGCACATATAACTCGAGTATATAACTTTTTACGAACCAATATGAATATTTATATTTGTGAAGATAAACGTATTAATTAGACATGAAGCATAATATTTACAGTAAATTAAATTAGCAGCGACGAACATGACATGTGACAAGACACACAAATTTAAATATGAAGTAATTGTAACAAGTTGGTCTCAGCATTCCAGATTGTGTCATATTTTAAGAACTTGTTATTTTAAATCTAGAAATCTTCTCTAATTAACATAATTTTTTTACCATCAATACGATAGAGAGTTTCGTATTTTCAGAAAGCATTGAACAAAAATATGAAATTATACCAATAAGGTTTTCATTGGAATATTTATGTGACTTATGCGGAGTATAGAAATCTCTTAGATTGCGGTGAACTTCACCGCCAAGTAACAGATTAATTATGTTATATTGAATGTTATGTTATGTCGGTCCCGTCTCCCATTTTCATTCAACATAACATAATTAATCTATTATGCGGAGTATTTAAATGGCGTTATATTTTTGCTGCTCTTTGAAATAGAAATTAAGATCGCACAAGTGTTCAACCCGGACAGATCACGGGGACGCGAGTGGCACATCACTTTTGTTTAACAAAAAGAACGTAGAATTAAATAACTTTTATATTTGGTGGTCTAATGGTAGAGCAGAAACAACGAAGAGATTCGTAATAAAACTCGCGGAGATAAATATTGAATTTTATCAATATTAGTGGAATATTTTTTTAGTTTTTAGTTACACACATTTCAAAGTATTTATAGCAAGTAATACTTATGAAAACTAAAAACTTAATTTCTCCTTGAAATTCAATCAATTCGCAACTATGTTGTCTCACTATGACATGCCATATAATGGAATATATTGGACAATATAGCACGGTGTAACTGAATGATGGATAATGCAGAAAAATCGCCATTGTTCCACGGTACTATCTGGGTTACATTGTAAGAATTCAATCACATAAATTTGCTAGTCGACCCGTACGTTTACGAAATATTACTATTTAAGCTTATATCTTGAAAATTCTCTTTAGTAAAGTCAAGTCAAATTGTCTTCTTGTAGACCCCAAAGGTGCCCGTGGCATAAAGATATAAAAGCATATTCGCATCAATTGAGATGTGTTGCTTGTTGTAGATCCAAGTGTTTTTCGAAGATTTTATATTATTTGCACTTATTGCTTAACAGCAAGATATGTAACAGAAATATTAGATTATGATCGAACAAGAATGAAAAGAACGGGTATCAAAACACTCGCACAAATTGGAAAGCATTGATCATACATAAATATATCCATAAGAGTTCTTAATTTAAACACAATATTTAGACGCATTTAACTTATAAAACCCTATTCTCAAACTCAATAATGTTACTAAATGTAGTTTTGATCAGAGCAAACACAGTTAAAAAACCAAATTACTTTTATTTCCATTTCAGATTTTTTTTGCTGGATTTATGCTGGTTACCGAAGATGAAACTTTCTTTATTTAGTTCAGTATGGTTTCATAATCTATAACGTGAAATAACACCACTTTAGAATGCATCGATCGAGAAGACAAACATAATTATGGAGAGAGACGGCAATTTGCTATCAGTTATTCGTTATATTCGTGTAGAAATATTATGTTTCTATACTCTCAATATTAGATCCTACTACAAACCATATACCTTATTGAGTTTTGGTCAGAATGTTAAAATACACTTTTTAAATTTTAATTGATTTGATATTAGTAAATGATAGGGTTGTTTGTCCTTGTAGGTTTCATTCAAAGGCACACAAGGTGACTAATACATATTGTCTCTAATGCAAAATCAGCAATATCAAATTTAAGTGTTTCTAAAGTAGAAATTGGAAGAGCCACATTACAAAGTATGAATAAAGTACAGTTACGCGAGACTATTGTATACAAAAAACTTATTACTTGAGGAAGCCAGGCTATATTAAAATAATAAAGAACTTATAAAACGTTGCTCAATTTCGATTTTCTTAGCATTGTATGTTTCTATTTTTTTATACTTTGAAAGTAATGCGAAGACGTTTGAATATATCAGGTGATACGGAAATGAACTGCGAAAGCTTGTTATCTGCTTAGATGCCAACAAAACTGGTGCAATGACGCGTTATGCAACGCTGCCCAATAGCATAGTTAGATTTTCGCAGCATCGTGAGAACTTTCATGAAAATATCGTTTATTTCACTTCTCATAGAGACATTCTCAGCTGATATATGATTGAATTCGCTTAAAAAATCTTTTCTGATATATCACCAGGGGTTGAACCAGTGGATTGTTGATCGTAACATTCGCGGTAGGACTTCATACTTTAAAAAAATAACTTTCCGCCCCACCATCACGGTAAGATGTGTGCATCATCCAATATCGAATATGTTCTTAAATATTCTACTTAACAGTATGCACCCCGTTTTTCTCTTCATATGCAACATTGTTTACTAACTCTCCATAAGCGAAATTTTTTAATAATTTTTCCCTTCGTTTTTTAAAACTTTTCCATGTTATTCTAAAAGAGTTTTGCAATTCGAATGTATCTACATTTTGGTTAAACATTGTATAAAATATATAGTTTCCAATTAGCCATGTCAAAGCATTATTTTTGCATTTTGTTATAAAATTGTAATCTGGTTGTATTATTATCTTTTCTTTAATATTCCATTCAGATGTTCTCATTATCACAGCCATTTTTTTCTTTATCCATCTTCAAGTAACCTTGATTACTCTCCATTCCTTTAGTTTGTGTAGTACTGTATCCTCCAAGCCACATTCTAAACATTTGCTACTCTGTGACATAATTATTTTATTTGATCTTTTTCTTGTGGGTGTAATATCGTGAAATACTTGGTACCACAATGCTGATACTATACTTGGCATAAATTTACTGTGGACATTTTTCCACACACATTTCCAATTAACCCCAGGATGTTTTTTGCACACTCTTTTCTTAGGTCTTAGATAATTTAGTTTTTCCTTATAAATTTCCTTTGATGTTAGTATTTTGTGATTTACCTTATTATCCACTATTTCTTTATATTTATTGTAATATCCAGTATATTACATTGCAATATACTACACATTTAATACTTTGCTGAATTATATTCAGATTGTGAGGTACAATTGCAGATTTGGAAGATTTTCAGCTCCTACTTCATTTATCCAATATTGTGACCAATAGCTTGAGAATGTATTTTCATCCTGAAGTGACATTACTAATTCTTTTGCAAATAGTGCCTATCATTTCTCCTTAATTACACTCAGGCCATAACCGCATTCAGACTTGCGCTTACACAGCACTTGCAGAGGCACTCTAAACACACATCCACTCCACAATAACTGTCCAATACATTTTTTGAGTTTTGCAACAATCATCTTTGGTATTGGTAGTACCTGAGCAACGTACTATACTTTTGCTAAAAGATACGTTTGCACAAACCAAACACCTTGTTGCAGATTTCAATTACTTAGTACCAAATCATTAAGTAATTCTTGTACAGCATTTTCTATTATGTCATAATTTTTGTACGCCATGTTATTTACATTTTTATTGAACCATAAATCCAGAACCCTTATTTCGGAATTATTTTTTTTTTCATGTTTATAGTTTCATCCTTTCCCAGCTGCAAGTGTTTTGTCTTCCTGAAATTTATGCATGTTTATGCTGCAAGTATTTTGCATCGGACTGTTGACTGTACTTATCTATCATTTGCAAGACATCTTCTACCTTAGTGTTACTATTTGTAACTATTGTTACGTCATCAGCTGCAGTTTTAACTGCAGTTAGTTCTCTAAATTCAGAAGATATACTTAACTTTGCATGTAATTCAATAACCAGGGGATTTAGAGCTAAGCAGAACAGCATTACTGATAATGGGCAACCTTGTCTCACTCCACATTTTATTTTGATTTCTTTTGACATGAAACTATTGATATGAATACATGAATTCGCTTCATTGTACAATGCTTGAACACACCCGAGAAATCTCTTTCCAAATCCCAATCGCTCAATTATATGAAATAAATTTACCCTATCAAATGCCTGTTCAAAATATATTGACAGTATTCCCCCATTTTTATCTACATTCCTTTATAAGCAATAATATCTCGAATGTCTTTCACTGTTTCTAACATTGTTCTGCCACTAACTCCTGTAGTCTATGCTGGATGTAAAACGTTGTTCATTAATGGCTTTATTCTTGCACCTAAGATTCTTGCTATTATTTTATAATCACAATTTAACAAAGTGATTGGTCGATATTGATTTATACATTTTGCAGTTGGTATTTTCTTCTCTATTACTATGATTCCTCTATATTGCGATGAAATTAATTTGCCGCGATCAAGTACAGTTTTAACCACCCGTGTAAAATCATTTCCAATTATATTCCAATATTCTTTATAAAATTCACCTGGAAGGCCATCACTTCCAGGTGATTTGTTCGATGCACAGCTCCAAATTGCTTGCTTCACCTCGTCACACGTTATTTCATCTTCCAAATGAATTACTTCTTCCGGGTTCAGCTTATAGTTATTTAGTTCATCATTGAATTTTAAAGTTTTCAGTCCTATTCTAGAAGTGCCAAAACATTCAAGGAAATATCTATACGCTTCATTCATAATATCTTGCTGTGAATTCACTTTCGTCTTCTCTTCAGTTTCTATAAAAGTAATTAAATTGTTGACTTGCCGTCTTCGTTCTGCTACAAGATGGTATACGCTACTCAGTTCCTGGTTCATGTTTGTCCCGACCTTACTTCTAATTTTGACGGCTTTAATCTCTTCCTATATTCACTTAATAACATTGCTTTGAAATAATTTAAATTCTGGAAGTCTCCTCTATCTAATGTTTGTTTTCTATAGTATTCATGTATGCATCTGTAATACATATTAACCTTTTTCTCTTCATTCCTCTTCTTCATTCTTCACTGCCATATAAAATTATTTATTGGTAATTTAATACAAACGTCCCACCACTCAACAATATCGATATAAAATTTCTTTATTTTTCCAAATTACTCCTAATTTCCTTGAATGCTTCTTTTATTTGGTTACAGAACAGCAAAGACGTGTTTAGCTTCCAATAATACGGCCCTCTTACCCGCGGGCTATGATGTAGCACCACTCGGAAGCGAACAGTAGCATGGTCGTTGAAAGGTACGGGATCAACACAAATAAAAATCACGTCCGACACGAAGTCGTCAGAGACTTAAACTCGATCTATTCGCGACCGTACATCATTACTTAGGAAAGAGAATTGCAAATATTTTTTTTTCCTTTCCCAAATATCTGAAAGATTCATTTTCTGTACTAATTTCTTTTAATGCTTCACAATATGTCGGCTTCCCTAGACAGTCATTACTATTTAGTACACAATTAAAATCACCCACAAAAATAATTTGTTCTTTGGCATTAGCAAATGGGAGCAATAAGTCACTAATATAAAATTCTCTTCTTTCGTTTTTATTATTATTTCCTGATGGTGCATCCAGAGGAAATCGTTTCTACGTTTTCAGCCACAAAACAATTTTTATAAAGAATAACCGGTCCTCCTTTTTCCCTCCTACCATTTACAATAGTATCGTATCTTCTCAGAAAATTAAAGTTAGTCATTGCTACCTCCTGAAATAACAAAATATCAACTTCATTCTTTCGTAAACATTCTATTAACATTAGCTTCTTTGTTTCCGATCGTAGTACGTTAACATTCAAAGTCACAATCGTGTTAACATACTTTGCCATCTTTATGAAAGGATAAAGTTATGAAACAACACAAAGAAACAAACAAAAAAGTTATATTTTTGTGGCTTTCTTCTCTATTAACTTTTTCTTCTTCATTTTTCCTTTAGCTCTTTTCAAGAGCATAGGGCTTCTGTGAAAGCCTTCCATCGGACCCTATTCTTTGCCAATATTTTTACTTCGCTCCAAGTTCGTCCAAGATCTCCTGCCTCACTGAGAATACCTCTCTTCCAAGTTCCTCTCGGTCTTCCCCTCCTACGTGTTCCTTGTGGGTTCCATTCCAATGCATGTTTCTCTATGTTATCACCCTCCTTCCTCAAAGTATGGCCAACCCATCTCCACTTTCGCCTTCTAATTTGTTTTTCAATTGAGTCCACGCCAGCAAGTTCCCATAAGGCTTCATTTCTTATTGTTTGTGGTCAATAGATGTTAAATAATTTTTTCAAACACCTGTTAATAAATGTTTGCAGCTTCTTTTTCACAATATTGTTTACAGTCCATGTTTCCGACCCATAGAGAAGAACTGATTTGACAAACGTTCTGAAAAGTTTCAATTTCGTTTCTCTTTTGATGTATCTGGTTCTCCAAACTGGGCGTAACTGCATAAAAACTGCATTTGCTTTACCTACTCTGCTGTTAACATCTTGCAATGTACCACCTTCTCCACTTATGATGATTCCAAGGTAGGTAAAATAATCCACACGTTCAATATCTTGATCACAGACTTTTAAGATTGCATGAGACTTTGGATTCACTCGCATTTCTTTTGTCTTAGATATATTTATTTTCAGGCCAACTCTTTCGGATCTTTCACATAGTTCTGAGATCTTATTCTGCATATCTGAAAATCTTTGCGCCAACGGGTATATGCCATCAGCGTAGTCAAGATCCTCCAAAGTGTCCACCATCTTCCATATAATTCCCCTCTTCTTCCCTGTTGTTAGTTGCTCCATTACGTCATCCAACACTAATATAAGATAGGATACATCCCTGTCTAACACCACTATTTACTGAGAGAGGCTCGGACAAATTTCCGTCGTGCAACATCTGGCAAGTATATTCATCGTACATGCTTTTAATTACATTGATTATTTTTGTTGGAATTCCCCACTTCTTCAAAACTTGCCTTATATTTTCTTGCTTCAGGGAGTCAAAGGCTTGCTTGAAGTCCACAAATAATAGGTACATTGTGGTATGCCATTCCAAACTCTGCTCAACTAATTGTCGGATGGTATTAATGTGGTCGACACACGATCTACTGCTTCTAAAACCCTCTTGTTCCTTCCGTATAAACTTATCTACTACATATGTAATTCTGTTTTGGATCACTCTTGAGAGAACTTTACCCGTTATTGACATTAGGGATATACCTCTCCAGTTTTTACATTTTGATTTATCTCCTTTCTTGGGTACCTTTACTATTATGCCTCTCTTTCAATCCTCTGGCATTTTTTCCTGGGTCCAAATATTCTCAAAAAGGGGAAGCAGGATCTCGACTTACCTGTGGATATCTACTTTAAGTATTTCGGCACATATATTATCTTTACTAGGAGCTCGACCATTTTTTGTTTGTTTCAGTGCAATTATTATTTCGTTTAGATTTGGGGGATTTGTACTAACCCTGATCCTAATGCTTCCACTCAAACTCCTGTCAGACATGGTGTTATCTGTTTGCCTCTGTTGCTGTTCTACACCAGCGTGTGACTCCTCCTCTTGTGTCTTATTTAGGAGTTCCTTAAAGTGTTCGCTCCATCTATCCATTTGCTCCCTTTCTGTGTGCAGCAATCTCCCTTCTTTATCTCTAATTTGCTGCTTGCTTCCTCTCTTGTTTCTGGCCAGAACTCTTGTGAATCGATAGAGCTCTTTTGCGTCTCTTTTTCCTTCTACCTCCTCTGCCAGGCTTGCTTTTTCGTCCACCCATCTTTGTTTATCTCTTCTAACACTCTTCTTTATTTGTTTGTCAATGGTACTATACTCTTTCCTACCAACTTCTTGCTGATTTATGGTCTTACTCTGAATAATTTGTTGCTTCAAATTCTGTCTCTTTTCAATTAATTTCCAAGTTTCAGCCGACATCCAGTCCTTCTCTTGAGCATTCTTATACCCCAGGGGTTTTTCACTGACAACCAACAATTCTCCCTTAATGGTCCCCCATCCCTCCTCCACGTCCTCTGTTTGGAGATTTTGTAAAACTTCAAATCTGTTTCTTAGTTCTATTTTAATCTTGTCATTGACTTCTCTATTTCCAATTTTGCTAACATCAAACCGTCTTTCTCTTCTCTGAAAGAACTTTTTGGTACCTATTACTTTGATCCGTAGACTGGCAACAATTAGATGGTGATCGCTTCCAACATCTGCACCACTTCTGTTTCTGACATCCAACAAGGATTTTCTCCACATTCTTTCGATGGCAAAATGATCAATCTGGTTTTTCGTCCTAAAGTCGGGAGACACCCATGAGAACGTATGGCACGTTTTATGTGGAAATAATGTACCGCCAATCACCAGGTCATTTGATGCACAGAACTCTGTAAACATCTCGCCGTTTTCATTTATTTACCCTACACCATGTGTTCCCATCACATGCTCCATGGCTTGATTTTTGCTACCAACCTTAGCATTCAAATCTCCCATCAGGATTACTAAATCTTTTGGAGGTTTTTTTCATTACTTCTCTCAATTGGATGTAGAATTTTAATTAACCTTTTCAGTTCTTGAATATGATTTTTCCTTTCTTGATCGTATTTTTGTTCCATTAAATTTCATACGGTCAGAAATAAATCCGGAACTTTCGTATATTCCTTTACTATACATAAAATTTTGCGTCTTATCGACGTACACATCACTTGTCTTTTAGTCACAGAGCAATTTTATGGCCAGATCATATAATTTAAAGTTTTCTCATAAAATTCGTGATTACAAACCTTTATAATTACTAACTTTCTTCACCAGTATTCCGACTATATTTATTCGCACATATTTTCTCATTATCTTTCATGAGTACATTGAATTCTTCTACTCCTCCACCTTTTTCGTCTTCCACAGACGATTCATAAATATCAGTCTTCATTTCTTCAATCTTCTTTCCGGAACTTTTAGGAACTACACCTAAATTTTCAACTATTTCCTTCTCTTCTATGTTTTCTTCTGTTACATTTCCTATAATATTGTCTCTTCTGTCGTGAACATTATTTTCTTCCTTTCTGGTGTTTTCTGGTCCTTTCGCCGCCTTCATTTCCTCGTCTGCAAGCGATCTCTTCTTACTTATCTTCACCGCTTTCCTCGCATCATCAGATCGGGGATTACTCGGTGCTTTTCGTGGCCTTTGCCCTTGCACCACTTCTGCGAGTGTCAGTTGATTCGATGGAGAAGCTAAAGCTCCACCGATACTGCAACCTCCACTTTTATTGTCTTTCTCCTCCACCTGAGTTGTCCGTTCTCTTTCTTCCTGATCCGTACATTCCCGAGCAAAGTACCCATATTTCCTGAATTTGTAACATTTATTATCTTCCTTACTCAAATAAATAGTCCATGCCATTCCCTGAAAAGTTATGTTAACTGCTTCTGGCAATTTTTTTATATTAAATATATTATGAGAAATGCATTATATAAAATGTTTCATGCTAGAAATCACAACTTAAAAAATTAACAAAATGTTTAAGTTGAAATTACACTGAAGTTTGATATCAAAGATACTGTTTACGAGTGCAATTTTTACATTCTTAGATGTAACCCCAACAAAGATATTGCAGTTGAAAAACTGAAAAAGAAACGAAAAACGGACTTAAAAGAGTAAAATATTTCAAGGGTAACATATTCAGCAGTCATGTTTTATTTAAATTAACTATATTCTAATATGAAAAAAAAAAGAATAATGAAAGCTGAGAAACGTACATCTTCGGGAAATTACCGTACAAAAATTGAATTTTGTTCATTCGCCTTGGATAATATTGGTTACAAAGATTACGTAGATGAAACATATTGCGTAATCAATAAATTATTATTATTTACAGAATCCAATGCTTTTTATTTGCAGAGTCTAGGTCAACCCAGTGCTGAGTAATTTAGAAAACCGTACATGTCCGAAAACTGGAAGTGCAGCACGTTCTATTATAAAAATGGCAGTCATTTGAAAAGATTAAGCAATGATTGTTTTGTAAAATCAGCTTTGAACTCTCAGAATATATGGAATGCACCTCCAAAATATTAATTTATTCTGAGATAGTGATGCAACGGATGGACCCAATGACGTGCCAAATGTTTAGTGTTTGACACATTAATTATTACAGAGATGTCAAGGATTTAATGAAGTTGTCGATGATAGTTGATTTAAAGATTAAGACCATCCGTTCGTCATGATCAGATGTCATTTCTCGCATGTGGAAACCGTTACCAGTAAGGAAGTCGGTTAGATAACTTTCTTTGGAGCCTTCGTCTTGTCAGTTAAGCTCAAAATCACACTATATAATTCGAGTGTATTATAAAGTAATTACAAATGAAAAGTAAATAAATATAAGGGATACAGATGCTATGATTAATTGGCATTGTTGTGCTTTAAAGAGAGCATGAATACTGCAATAAAGTAACTCGATGTAAGATAACGGACAATATACAATTTTGGGAATTTTTTTTGTGAGTCCACTTACAATTTGGAAATTTTTCCTACCTCCATTTTGGAAACTTTTGGTAATAATATAACGGGACGTGCTGGACTATCTATTTAAGTAGAAGATAAAAAACAGGCACTCCTTTTCCAGTTATTTTTTGGTTCGAGAATATTGCTTTTCCAAATCCTTACCACAGGGCCGTATTTCCACAACTTAATGGTAATGGTTATCCTCTTTTATTCACGACAATTAATGTTTTTATTTATCCATTAGGAAAACGAGAAAAAAGTGAGTAGGAAGTACAGTCCTGGTAAACGAAAAAAGAATACCATGAAGAAAATAACTGAGAAATACCAAAGTTGTACAGAACTCTAAGAGACGGTAATGCGATGATCAAAAGCGCAGCGCTGCTGGGTGACGAGGAATTGCGTTATCAGCCGTGGAATGTTGCAAGTTTCGCAGCAGTTGCTGATCTTCAGAGTCAGTAGCAGTCAGTTTGCGTTGCCAAACTGACCTCCGTCTGTGTATGCAACATTATTAGCATGTCGCGACAGCGTAAACGTGTACCGTTTGTGCAATTGACGGAGTTTGCGCGAGGGCGTATAGAGGGTCTTCAGGATGCTGGGCGGTCTAGGTAGAATTGCGCAAAACGTGGGGAGAGAGGTCTCCACAGTGCATGGATGTTGTTGCCGGTGGTCAGTAGAAGGTGCACGTTCCCGTCATGCTGGGTCCGAACAACTACGACGAACAGGTGCACGCCAAGACAGTCGCATCTTACGAAGTGCCGTATCGGACCGCACCACGACTTCACAACAAATTAGGGCCACTGTTGCTCCGGGGATGTCAGCGAGAACCATTCGCAACTTTCTCCGTGAAGCAGGGCTACGATCATGCGTGCCGTTAGGGCGTCTTTCGCTCATGCCCCAACATCGTTCAGCTCGCCTCCAGAGATGTCGCGATAGGCGGTTATGGAAGGACTAATGACAACTTGTTGTCTTCAGTGATGAGATTGATGTCATTGACGGTCGTATGCGTGTGTGGCGTCGTGCACGTGAGCGCCAACGTCTGGAGTGCATGAAACAGACACACAGGGCCAACACCTGGCATCATGGTGTGGGGAGCCATATCTTACAATGACCGTTCTCCTTTGGTGATCGTAGAGGGAACATTGAACTGTGCACGGTACACCCAAAACATCATTAACCAGTCGTGCTACCGTTCGTGCACCAACAAGGCGTTGTCCTTTTCCAGCAGGACAATGAACGTCCACATGCAGCTCTTGCCACCCAACTTGCTCTCCAAGGTGTACGTCAACTATCCTGGCCAGCACGACCCCGATTTGTCTTCTATTGAGCATATTTGGAACTGGATGAAACTTCATATTGAGCGCTCTGCAAGACCGGCAGGAAATCTGTCCCAAATGAGGCATCAGGTACAAATTGCATGACAGGCCATTCCGCAAGACTAAATTCGTCACCTCTACGATCGTCTCCATGGGAGAATTGCAGACTGCATTGTTGCAAAAGGAGGGTATACAGCAGGGGTGGCCAACATTTCTGTATATAAGATCTACTTTTTATCTTAAAAGTGTGTCGCGATCGACTTGTTGTCATAGGCGTAGTCTAAGAGGGAATAAAGGGTGTGAAATGCATACTATGTTTATACACTGTGTTTCAGTATAAGATTTTTACTAACTTCAAATGAAATTTAATTTTTTTTATCAACTGCAATGTATAAGTTGTACTATTTGTTCGTAAATATGAAAAAGTTGTTATAAAATGCACAGTATGGCTGATAATTTGATTTCAATATTTCACTTTCGTGTTTTTTTTGGGGGGGGGGCAGAAAAATTTATCATGAAAGAATATTATGACTTGCTTATTGCTAATCTATCAATAGCTCGCTGAGTACACCTCGTACTGAAATATAGATATACGGCTTATATACCTACGTAAAAAACAACAACAATTATTTGAAGGGCCAAAAAACTCACGTCCAGGGAATTAAAAGAACATTAATAATTATTAACAATATTTATTAGTTCAAAATAGCTACAGATAAAGACAGATTTAGAATTTACTTTGTTGCTTTAACATTAATGGGAAGACTGAGTTTGCATGTCTCTAACCAAGGAATCATAATTAGTTGTATATCCTGACAAAGATAATAATAATGAGTCTTCAGTATGACAATCAGTCAGGACAGAGCGTTGTTTAGTCTTCGTTAGCTTCAAATATGAAAATGCCGATTCGCATAGGTATGTAGATACGAAACAAGAATAGATATATTCGCTACTTTTGGTGATACTGGGATATTTTTCTCGGTTGACATATTTCCAAAAATCATCTTCAAATTTTCTGGCTTGTAAGATTAAGTCAGTTTGTAAAATTATAATTTCATTTTCTAATGGCTTTTTGATCGATATGAAATATGTCTGAAATTTTTTTGCTAATGCATTTCACACTTAAATCTTTTTTAAAAGGAAAAGATACAAATTTCACAATTTCTGTAATTTTTTCAAAAACCTGGAATCTTACCTCAAAATCTTCAATTACTTTTTGGATTTCCGCGACGTATTTGTCGATCTTATAATTAATATTTTTATGTTTTTGTAGGTTATTCGCCATATTTGGAAAATGATTCAGATTATTTTGTTGCAGATCTTCTATTCGCAAAATAAATTTTGTTTTATATGCGTCTATGCAGCTGATCAAATCAATTACTGTTTTATTTTTACCTTGTAATTTTAAATTTAAATGACTTAATTTAGAAGTAAAATCGGTAAGATATGCTAAGTCACTAAGCCAAGTTTCATCATTTAAATTTTCACAGTTTTCATCTTGTTCGTGAAGAAAATCTATAATTTCAGGCAATAAATCACGAAATCGCTGCAGAAATTTACCTCTACTTAGCCATCTGACATCGGTATGTAGTAATAATTCAGGTTGGCCTTCATCGAGCTGCAGTTGGAAGAGACGCCGTTTGAGGGAACTTCCTCGAATTAAATTAAAAATTTTAAATGCTATGTCCATTACCTCTTTTGTGTTTAGTCTCTTGCTAGCTAACACTTGCTGGTGAATTATGCAGTAGCTCAAAAAGGCTGGGAATTCATCTTGATTTTGACATAGGGCTATAAATCCATTTCTGCAACCTATCATTGCAACTGCACCATCCGTTGTAATTGAGACTAATTTAAAAAGTGGTACTTTCAAATCATTGAGCAAATTTTTAAAGGCTTTGAATATTTCTACACCTCTAGTTCCTTCCTTCAAAGAAATCATACCCAACAATTCTTCTTTAGATGTAAAATTCTTAAAAACCATACGAACGAAAACAAGTAATTGTGCTGTATCACTTATATCTGTCGATTCTTCACACTGAAGGGAAAAACAAGCACATCTATTAATACTATAATATAACTGCTCTTTTACATTCCCACTCATACTTTCAATTCGTCGCATCACTGTGTTTCGAGACAATTGTATATCTTGAAATGCAGCAACAATTTCACTTTTGTTCTTAAAATTGTTAAAAAGTGAATCTGACATTTCCAAAAAAATTTCCTTTACAAATTCACCGTCGGAAAATGGCTTACATTTTTTGCTAAGAGATAGCTTACTTTGAATGATGCAGTAGTTACTGTTTGTGACTTCAACCTTGGCTTTTTAAAATCGCTTTATTGATTTGTTAATTGAGTTTTAAGGTCCCTAACTTTGTTTTCTCAGTTCAGAATTTGGTGGATAATCTGTTTGATACTTGTTATGTAAAGCTAAAAAATGTCTCTCCAGATTACCCTTTTTAGCAATGACTACCGAGGTAAGGCATATTAAACAACAACATTTATCATTCATCATTATAAAAAAGTTATCGAGTTCCCATTCTTCATTGAAGTGATAAGTTTTCGATTTTTTCGGTTTACTACTCATGTCCATGGGTATACTAGAATGCAAAGAAATATGACAATTTAAAAAATAAATATTGACTTAAATATTTTCTTAGAAAATTAAAAAACTCATGAACTGCGGCAATTATCTCCGTTACATTGAGAGAAATAATAACAATACTGCATATTACGATCGGGGACAGCAATACAAGTATACTAAAATCTAATATAGATATATTCAAATTTACAAGAAATATGTTAATGTTACAATATATTTATTACGGTTTACAATACTGACTTCTTAATTTAAATAGAATTAATGTTATTCCTAATATATTTGTAATACTGTCCCTTATTTTTCTCTCAGTGTAATGACCGTAGTTTAGAGATCTGTTGCCGAGAATGCTCACTTATCAAGTAAATAGATATGTAAGAAAAGCAATTTAATTTAAAACAAAGAAAAGGTACTAACATTTTAAACAGAAGAAAAATTGAAACTCAACGTGGTCCCCGAGGATAAATAATATTGATTAATAATAATACTGTTAATACAAAAGAAAAGAAGCTGCCATATGACACTACCAAATATTCAAGCTAACTGACTGTGTTCTTCGATGAGTCGAGTCGTAACTGTTGCGTTCACGCGTTGCGTCCGGTGACAAGTGTAACACATGAGTCAAAATGTGTTGTGCTGGGTGGGCGGAGATCACAGTGTCAGGCTGTCAGAATTCTAGGAATTTATGACCTTGGCAAATTCCCAGAATGCATTAAACTATTGCTAGAAAATTTTGTCTTCTACAATCGCTTCAAAGTCCATGGTACACAGAATTCCATCCCAGACATTCCGAGCGATCGACGATCGACCAAAATTAGCCTCGCGATCGACCGGTCGATCGCGATCGACTTGTTGGCCACCCCTGGTATACAGGGTACTAGCTCTGACATTTTCCACGCCCTGTCGACTATACTCATATGCGTATGGCTCTGTCGGTGAGATCGTTTGTTGTACACGTCCTCGAGAATGTGTCAATAAAATTTCCTTCTAGTGGGTCCACGATTTCATGTTGTTCTTTTTTCATTTTCCAGTAGCGTATATTGTTTTCAGATTTAGTGATTTAGAAACGAAGTAAACGGTTGATAGTTTTCTATAGAATATCAATGTTACTTATAAAATAAGAATCGAAAAAAAGGAAGACAAATCCCAAGAGTGCACATCAGTTAATCTCATACTAAACGTTTTGTATTTTTATCTCTATTAGAAAGTAACGTTTGTAACACGTTGTTGATATTATTCGCATGGATCATAAAAGTCACTTTTCAATATTTTGAATGAAGTCTTTTTACAAGATTCTGGTCAACTACGCAAAAACCACTTGTCTAAAAAAATCACTAGTCGATTCCTCGATTTAAAAAATAATTAGGAAATGGCATGACAAAGTAGTTTTTTTTTAATGAAAGGAAAATTTAGACTTACAAAGCTGTTGGAACAAGGTGACTACAGCGATATAAAGTGTTTGTCCGGTAAGTAAGGCAAATATATTTTTAGATACATTTATGCAATATAAAGGTACAAACTTTTTAAAACTCTAGAAAATAGTTCCCTTGGTCATCTACACAATTTTTCCAACGTTTCTGCCATGCACAGTACACGTCCAGGAAGGCGTCTTCGGGAACAGCGGTTTGGATCATTTTAATCATCACAAATAGGTTTTTTTCAGGCGCTTTTGATCCTGGGGAACAAAACAAATGTCAGTCGGGGCAAGGTACAACTGCGGCAGTGTTGCAAAGTTATTCTTGGCCAGGAACACCCGAATGTTCTGTATTCTGCGAAGTTATGTTATGTTTAAATATTTAAATAAATTTATTGTCAAAAAACAGTACAAACTGCGTATGACCACGTGGAGGAAAAAAACTAATTTACTCTCCGGAAGCAAGCAAGGGACCATCCCATCAATTCCGATCAAGGGCCCTAAGGCAGAGGCGGATTCAAAAATTTCAGCAAAAGTTCCTAGATAAGATAAAAAGTTAGCTGCGAGTTATAATACATATATAATGTCAATATGTTTGTAATTTTAAGCAAAAAATTACATGTACAAGTTATTATCGAACTATATATTATTCTGTAGATATGTAAACATTAGATATGTAAACATTGTTCATTAAAATATCTCTAAATGGATATGTTAGTTTTCTTCACTCTCAAATACTTACAGTACATAAAAAAGTATTGTAATCGTGGAAAAAATCGATCGCGCTATGTTGACGGAAGTATCCACTTTGAGTCATCATACAGAAAGAGTATAAGCTGTACGACCGTCTGTATGTGTGTGAGCAGCGATTCTGTCTCAACGAATGTGTTAATTTCATTCATGTTTTGTGTAAATTCTGCTTATTCGTAATGTACCACGTGGTCTTCATATGTGGGCTATTTCACGTCCCATGTTCCAGGGTTGTGTAGACTACTCTGAAATTTTTTTTCAAAATAATTTTATTGGATTATATTTCTTAAAGTAAATACTCAACCAAAACCCTCCAAAGGCTAGGTGTAATTTTTTACAACGCGAATTTTCTTCATTTTTCCCTTAAAATTTGTAAATATTTATTTCATTACATTTCAACAAGAATTTCTCTAGAAACAGAATTTCAAAATATATTTATTGTACTGAAATTGGAGGAGAATTTACGTACATTTGGGGGTAGCGATGTGAGATTTCGAAGGACCAAAAATGAAAAGGATGAGATGGGAATTGAGAGATTGGAGCGTCAACAAAATAGTTTAATAACATGAGAATTTAACGTAAAATAAACTTTTACATTAAGGAAGTATTCAAATGATATACAAAACTGAGTGGCTGTGTGTTCGGTGAAATCTGGATGAGTTGCAGCGATAAAATGACGATGATGTAATTCTCAAAATGCCTTGTTGTACAGCCGTGACTACGTGATGTGCTGAGGATCTGACGGCTGGAGTGATGATGAGTTGACGAATAGGTTAAAATTTAGATAATGTTGTAGGGCAGTTCGAAAGTGTGACTGTGGGCGAGCGCGTGGTTGCTTGACCATATAATCGGATCGTGGGCTGACTAATTGTGATGAGGTCAACTAGAGATGCTTGGTGCGTCATTGACGACGATTTGGAGAGATGTCTCCTGCTTCAGAACGAGATGAGAAGTGAATGGGTGAAAGACAATGTAGGTACGTCTGCCGAAAAACTTGGTCGAAGTGACGTTATGCGCCGCGCGCCAGCACTCGACGTACCAGGTCGATCACGTATCGAACTATAAATATCGATTTTCCAGCGAGTGAAGAGTGAATATGTCACAGAAGAACTTAAATTTGTTTGAAAGTGTTCTCGCAAGGAAACATAGAATAAAAGTTTCTGTGCATTTCTTGATGATTTGATTGTTTATCAAAACAATTATCTCCCTTTCTTCTTCCTTGTTTTTACTCAAAGGCGTAATTATTCAATCAACTTATGAGATTTCAGGAAATATTCCATGGGAGCTTAACTATCGAGAGATGTCACTCATTTGCATAAAAGAGCGTTGAGCCAACAGACTGTTCACTTGACCTATATCGCTGGATTTGACTAAATTTGCAACATTTATCATATTAAAAATTTTGTACAAATATAAATAAGCGTATAACGACTTGATCGAATTCTTCCTTCAATAATAAATTAAAAGACAATATTTGCTATATATATACTCATCTCAAAACTTGCATCTCTTTCTTCTGACTCAAAAGTATCCCTTTTCTGTCTACTTCTCATTTAGCAACGCTGTTGGAACGATATTTCAGATGACTTGAAATATTCATGTTAAGCTACTTATATTCTCCGAAGGCTCATTAACAAAGGTTTTGTTGAAATTGTGATTTTAAAATGATGATTGTAATGATCGTAGTCAATTTTATTTTTCGAAGTTTTGCGACCCCTGAACTGAAACTAAAATAATTAGTTTTTGTGTGCCCTAAATTATAACGCAGGGTAAACCGTATCAAAATAAAAACACATGTGCAAATCCGGGCGGGATCAGCTAAAACTACAAAATAAACCGTTCAAGTATTTTATCGTTTTTATTACAATGTATTTATGAAAGACCTATGATCGTATTGTTTTATTCTAACACAAATTGTTAAAAACATTTTATTTTTCTTATTTTTTAAAAACTTTAAACATCTTCCATCTCTTAGTATCCATTGCTTAATACGTTACTTACCAGTTAACAGTCTATTGAATTATTCCACTTGACAATTTGGCTAACCAATATTTTTAAAAATAACTCCAACTGCTGTATAATTTATAATCCAGTTACGAAATAAGTAGAAATGATCATCATAAAGGGATAGTTGTCTCAAGGAGTGAGGAAAGTGCAAATGGTTTTCAGCGCATGCAAACGCTTCGTTTCCATCAGCGACGTATCGTCGACATCTCTGCATCGATCGCGAGAGCAGCGCTTGGGCTGTACGAGAGTTCACGCGCGCGAGCGTAATTGTATGCTGGAAGGAAGGAAAGCACTCGACGCGACGACCAACTACGACAGCTGCTTCGCTCCATCAAACGAATGTACTAAACTATAAATGCATTAATCAGTTGCTATCTACACACTTAAGCAGGAAATAACAATTAGCATTGGGATGCTTTTTCTTGAGGCATTATACTCTTAACCTTTCACAGAAAATCTTTCACTAGAATCAGTAAAATTGCTGACGTAGGAAAGATATCTTTTCGTTATCTTTTTAAACCATCAAAACTATGAAAAATATCCTCCGCTCAGTCAAAGTTGTCATCCCACCAAGCATCCATAAAGGTCTCAACAAAGTAACGTTTGTTTTGCGAGGTTAGGTGAAAAGTCTGCAAACAGATGTTCGGTAGGGTCCGCACCCACTAAAACACCTACTTTTACTTCAACGCTTCCAGCGGAACCACCATCAAGCATTACTTCACGGGAACAGGCGAGCTAATCACTACTCCTAGTTATCTACGACAGGCATTTGTCTCCTCTCCAGAAACCGTCGCTATCCAGTTTGCTACACTGCTCCAATTCTCAGGTGATCTGTCAATAGTTTCACGATGTAGTCTGGTGACAGTTCTTTGACGAGACTCTCAGAGAGTTCGTTTCTATGCTTTTCAAAGTAAGGTCAATTGAAGAATATATATTCGCCACTCTCGGTTTCTATTAGACACGTTAGACATGATGGGTCGTCAATCACTTTAAAGCGATACTGGTATGGTTTACAATACCAATGACCTGTTAGAAACTGTGTAACGTAATGATCCAACTCACCGTGCTCTCTATATGACCATATCTCAATGGTTGGTACAAGACAATAAGTTCATCGGCCTACATCTGACGACTGCAATTTCGTTTACCAAACCGAAAATGTGCAGAAATCTCGGTGTTGCTTAGTTGAGTTGGGAATAGTGTGGAGACTATTCTCTCCTGAAACTGTGAGCAAGATGGAGGAGGAGTAGATAAGTCTTTTAATCTCGCCATTACAATTTTGTATGGCCTAGTAAGATAACAAGAGTTGACCAAGAAACGTGCGATAGGAAAGAAGAAAGAGCATCAAACATAAGTGGAAAAAATGCTTGATACAGCTAGGTAACCCCTAGTTGCTACTTACAAACTCTCCAGATGGGAGCCCCTGAATGTGTGGGAAAGCTGGAAGGTTATGGGGTATGGTAAGGGGTGGAAATGTCGATGCAGGACACAATCTGGCTCCTCCGCTGGGACCTGTTCAGTATGGGAGACCCTACCCGCAATTATGCCATCATCTAACGCGCCAAAACACGCTTACTGCCACCCAGCAGAATGATGCTACTGCCACTGATGTAGTCTCCAGAAACATCACAGCGCACGAGATCTCACCAATAACACGGAGTGTGACGTCGAGGTGGTGTCCCACGGGAGGGCGTTCATGAGTATGTATGTATGTCATCCTTCCGTTTGAAAATTGGTGACTGAATTTTCAACCCCTTCTAAGTTTCGGACCGAGCTGAAATTTTACAAATATGTGTATATTGTATGACAAGAGATGATTATTGTATCAGTCTACGCAAGTCTATCCCTTAGAGGATGAAATAGAGGTAAATATGTTTTTACGTTGTCCTTTCTTTTCAAATTCGTAATTAATTTTTCGGCCACATTCAAGTTTCCAATCGAGCTGAAATTTTACAGCTACCGGAAACTTGCATTACAAAAGATGATTATCGCACCAGTTTACGAAAAGTATCTCTAAGGGGGTGAAAAGTATTTACCCACCAAAGCTCGAGAGTGCATGGAGTAGTTGCAACCAAACTTGGTACAGAGATGACTGACTACAATCTCTATTGGGATAAGACAATCCGGGAATCCCTAGGGACGAGGTGGGAGGATGTGAAATGTAAAATAAAGGAAAGAAAACGATATTAGATTAAGAAACATAGTTTTTGGTGCCTTTGAGACGGATAAAGACGCTCTCCCAATGCTGAGAAAGTTCACAATCAGTCCGCATGAAAAATAAAATGCCCTTAACACCCGTGGGCTACGGGGTGGTATTAATGTGGCAAGTAAAAATATCAAAGAACGATCGATATTGGTATTGAATAAATAAGTTTTGGGACCGCAGAAAAGAAGAATGACACTCCAAGAGCAACAAGTTCACAATCTACACTATGAGGAATAAACACGCTTTGAGTAGGGGGTGAGAAGGGGTTGAAATGAAAAATGATAATGACAGATATTAGTATAGAATTCATAGTTTCAGGACATTTGAAACGTCGTGATATTCCCGATGACGCCAAAGTTATTACCCGCTATACACCACTACCAACTCTTGAAAAGGTAATGTAAAGTAAACATTACCGAAACATACATCGGTGACGAGTTTTCAGCATCGATGAGCTGATATAATGATATTCAGATAACGTGTGAATCTAAATTCAACCTCCATTGTAAATAACGCACTCTTAGCACATCTTGGGGGGATAGGGATGGTGTGACAAGTATGAATAAGAAAACAAAAAAATTGGAGAGGAACACATCATTGTTGGGGTTGCTGAATTCGTAGTGTCTTAATGCCGTTGAAGTCCACGATCAACCTCCGTACACTACTAGCATCCCTAGGGTAGAGGATGGTATGCAAATATCGTTAAAAATTAGAGATATTCGCGTAGATACCATAGTCTCTCGGGTCGCTAAAATAAAAAGTAACACACCTGATGTAGCTTAAATTCTTGATCAGCTCCAAACACCCCAACAGTTTCGGAGGAAAGAACAACATGTAAGAATTATCGGAAATGACGTACCTCAGACAAGTTATCTGTGTTCAGTGTCGCTGAGATTAATGATGTCATATCTGATACGATGTTCAGGTCTACCCACATACCCATAGAAGAAAAGGGAGGGAAGGAAAAGGGTTGAAAAGTCACGAACGAAAAATAATTTAAAAAAAGGTTTGCATTGGATCCATTGTCGTCAAGGTGTCTGAGAAATATTTTTTTACTACCAATGCCGTTAAGTTCATGTTCAGATCACATCGAGAGCTCGGTAGATAAGAGTCTGATGATATGTGGGAGATGGGCAGTGGATATTCCTAATGGTATATTGTAGGACTCAAGTTTGTTTTTGTTTGACGACTAAATAAAAAATCTAATACTAAAATGTATAAAATAAACGTAATTTTTTAAAACAAAGCTTTTAAACAAAACGTTCTGTGCTAAAAAGTGAAAAATAATGTTCAGTAAAACTGAAAAAAAGCTACCAAAAAATCCTTTCCTTGGTCGCTCATCATAGGTGCAAATACTTCGAAGATACATAAACGTAGATATTTTTAAAATATGAAGTATAAATTATAAATGCTTGAGGTGCCAGCGTCATAAGTGCTAATACTAATTTAAAATTTATGAAAGAGGTCTGAAGGATGCATTAAAATTTTCTTTAAGAACTTCACCCTGCGTCCCCTCTACAAACTTTCTTTTAGAGCTGACAAATCTCGTATGCTTTTAAATTCAATAATTAATTTTTCCTTCAGATCGCGGGTGCATCAGTGGGCACTAGAATGGCTCCATCATATGCTAATTTATTCATGGGATTCCTTGAAAATAATTTTCTTGCAAAACAAACAGCACTTCCACTTCTGTGGGTGAGATACATAGACGACATTTTTTATTATTTGGACTCACGGACATGAGAAAATTTTGAAGAGCTACTTCATTGAACTAAATTCATCTCTCTCTTTAACATTTACACGGAATATCTTCCACAAATCAATAAATTTTCTGGACAGCAACATCTCACATTCTGAGTTCAATACCTTTCAAAAGAAGTGCACATAGAATCTACTAACATACAACAATACATTTATTTCGGTAGTTGCCCCCATACATCTTAAATACTCTCTTTCTTTTGCCCTTCTTAACAGTGTGCATAGAATCAATGTATAATAATCCTTCAGATCTTCATTAATACCTTACCAAACTACAGAACATCCTCACTAAACTTGGTAATTGTGGAGCTTTAGCAACATTATCAAAGCATGGTCGGCATGGCCACTGTGGTAAACAAATTCTTTCAAACCAAATGGAAGTTTGCAAAAGCAAATCTACACATCTGGTTTTTGAGCCAATGCATCTTACACAACTTGTGTCCCAAATTTATTTCACTGAAGAGCAAGAATACATCGTCATCTGCTAAGAAAGCGCTTGAAGCTGGCCGCCACGCGTGGCTTCGGGCAGAGAGAAATAGGTGGTTTTCAACCAGAAATCGCCTAGGATCGGAATTGTATTGGATCCAAGGAGAACTTTCCGCATCTCTCCATGCTGCCGAATGGGACGTGGTACAAGACACAATCATCAACCGGGTCTTCAAACTCAGCTGTCAACAAAAACAAAGGCAGGTGAGAAAGCTGACAAAGTTGCGTACCACCGTACTCCCACAACCCACTAAATGCAACACTCTACCTATCATAAACTTTCACCCAAGACTAAAAAATCTTTCTACAACTTCACTGTCTCACGATGAAATATCTTTATTAGAAAAAGGTTTAAAATATTCCCTTCCCCGCAATCCCAACAGTTCTTCCATAAAACAAGTTTGTATTTACACTGATAATGTTTTAACTAAATTAAAGTCCTCTGATCTACAAAAACAAATTATCACTAACACCATACAACAACATTTACAAAAGCCTTCCACTCAACACAATCATTCTGAACTGATCATTGCTAACAATCTCAAAGAAAAAACTTTAAATCAGGGTTTAATCATAACTAAAGCAGACAAGGGCAACACTACTGTCATTTTGGACCACAATGATTACTCGAACAAAATGTACGATTTCATTAAGTCCAATGACATCACACTCCTAAACAAAGACCCCACCAACAAATTTATTAGGCAATTAAAACACGAAATTTCAGAATCACAAGGCCTTTTTCCTAACACACTGAATATTCTTCCTTCTAACGCAACCCCTCCACGGCTGTATGGTTTACCTAAGATCCATAAGGCTTCCATACCCATAAGACCCATTGTCTCCTACACCAACACAATCACACACAGACTAGCATACCAACTAAACAAACACTTTCACCAACACACCAATTTCTGTCCATCACACACAGTTAAGAATAGCACGGACCTGGCAAACAAAATTAAAAACATTCCTGTTCCTCCTAAAGCTAAATTAATCTCTTTCGATGTCAAAAATCTTTTTCCCAGTATCCCTCCATCTGATTGTAAAACTCTTTTACGTGACACCCTAGACTCCGCGTCTTGCCCCCTCTTTGCAAAAACAGAACTTTTCAACCTCATTTCTCTTTGCTTAGATGTTAATTATTTTAAATTTGATAATAAATTCTACCAACAGAACTCAGGTCTACCCATGGGTTCCCCCCTCTCCCCATTACTTGCAGACTTATTTATGGACAATCTTGAAAAACAAATTTTTGACTCAGGACATTTCCTTCTACCCAACATTATCTATTGGTACCGCTACGTAGATGACGTAATCACTCTTTGGACGGGAACTCACAGACAACTTGACATTTTTACTCAATTTCTCAATTCACTTCACCCTAACATAACCTTCACCACAGAAATTGAAAATGACAATAGAACACTCAATTTCCTAGACCTCTCTATTTGTCTAGTAAACAACCGCCACCAGTTTGACATATTCAGGGAAGACACATTTTCAGACATTACCATACACAATTCTTCACAACACCCTCCATCACACAAACACGCTGCCTTCCACTCCATGGTCCATCGTCTGTTCCCCATTCCACTCTCACCAGAAAAAATCAAAAAAGAAATAGACACTATAAAACTTATAGCAGAAAACAATGGCTACAATACCTTTCTCATTGATAATATAATCACTAAGAAAGTTAGATTATATCACACGAAGAACCTCACATCACTT
>NNCF01128073.1:726083-739777 GCA_002313205.1 Laupala kohalensis | reverse complement strand
TATATATATATATATAATTAAAAAGTTTTGAAGTTAATGAAATAATATATTAATCAGACGACATATCGAACCTGAATTTCGTTGGATTAAACAATCGGTTCCCTGGATGAGTACTGTAACTTAGTTCTGTGTAATGACAAGCGGTGGTCTAATTGTGACTAATACGCTAAATAATCTTCTGAAGACCGAGCAAGACTGGGAAACATTATTGTATTAATGGAAATATAATTTTCGTCACAGTAATTAATTTGTCACTGCAGTAATATTCGTTTCATTCAGTAGTCGATTTTCTCGTCTTACATCTGATTATGTCGAAGTTACTGATCAGTTCTCTATCATGGACAATATCATATTCCTCAACGCTATCTTTTCTGACCTTCAGAAGTTGTATGTTTATTACTGCTTTACGTATTAGTACTCTACAGAGGTCAGTAAACACACAAATGATATTTGAAGGTCAGTTGAGAACTATCACAGACTTCAACATTCTACTAATAGATTCAAAACTAATGGTACCATGACACTTTCTCATATACGTTTCTCCGTCTTGAGTGAAAAAACTCTATAATGAAAGGGTTATTTTTGGCATTTCCCTCTATATTTTGGTCGTCATCCAGTGCTCTATTCGAATAATTTAATATAGGTATCCTTCAACTGGCATTGACACACAAGCTGTCTCCAATTTGCAGACTCAGTCGTTTGGTTTTTGGAGGAAGTTATCTAGGTAGAATTTATAATCTATTTCCAAATATAACCAAATTATTGAGATATGATCAATGCGAGCTGAAAGCAAACACACAATCTATGTTCTTATATAATATTTCAAACTCAAAAAGAAAACTCTTCGCAATTTAAAATTGCAAATTTCTGTCCAGTAAAAATAAATTGGATGTATAATTAGCTACGTTGAAGAGATGATACTGTCTCATTTTCATTATTTTCCTATATTATGTACTTTTTTTTATACCCCTGGTTTCACTTCGTTAAAATATTTTGTTTTATTGACGTTTTCTAATAATGTTGAAAACAGTATCATAACAATGAATTAAAGAAATTTTACTACATTAGACATGAAAACATTATTTTCATTAAACATCCAATACCTTAAAAATCAAATTACCTTCCAATATTACTTAAAACACCATTTTCGTGAACATGTAAAGCTATTGCTCACCCAACAAATAATATGAACCAAAACAGAAATATGACACACAACCTTCCCGGTGATAGTAAACTCAACAATCAGCAAAGAACGGCAACGAATGCTGAAACGAAAAAACTCCGCAGCAAAGAAAAATCGCATTCTCAAGACAACTAGACGTGATAACATCAAAACAACATCGGCAGGAGAAGAGTACATCCATCTAAGATGAACATGTAAACACATGACATATTTCTTTGGACATGTAAACACATGACGTATTCACTATTTTCTTTGGACACCCCCGACTGGACAAATATGTAGATATATAGATGAACTTATTACTGTCTTTTATTTGATTTTTAAAGTAAAATAAATATTCAGAATGTTATATTAAAATATATAACGACTTCTCAGTCTTATAAATATCATAAAAGTGTTCCGCAAATGTAATTTCGTATTAGACAGAAATTGATGTATTTTCGTATCTGCAGTGCGTTTGCTGTTTTTCTATGTATTTTATCAATATCATATCTTTCATTTTAGTGGGCTCTAATGACCTCAATGTTGACGAGCCCTAAATCCCCACAAAAAAATCTTTTATTTTAGTTTACCAAAAGTGTATTCTACGTCTGCTTGGTCCATTTGTACTGCTAAATATTATTCAAGCTTCTTGAAACAGTAAACTAATGTGTACGAAAAGCAGAGAGAAATTATTTTAATGCTTCCATCTCAAACTTTCAAATGAAATACCACTAATTCGTACTTAATGCAAACTAATTGCATTTTACATACAGAAAATTTGAAAAAAGTCTTTGGTACCGTTTTTGATAAATATTCAAAAGACCACTTTGACCTTCATGTGACGTACCCTTTGTATTAAAATAAAAAATAAATTAGAACACGTGCATCGACAACACGTAAATTCTACCGTAAATGCGAAATGTGAATTTAATTTATTTATCCGTTTAATCAGAATCGATACTGCCATACGGACAGACAAACAGACTGATGGATGGATATAGGAACAGAGAGGCGGACGGATGTTATGCCAAAACCAGTTTTTCAGACTCAGGGGTCACCAAAATGGATATCTTTGTCAAAATCTCGTTTTCAATTTTTTTCACTATTTCAATACTTTCTTTAAAATCAGTATATAAGAATGTAAAAAAAGATACATTCGCCTGATATACTCAAATTGTTTAGGCACGTATTAGTGGACACGTCTTACTTCCTGCTTTACCAAAATAACCCTCGCGTTTCCTACTCCACCCCTAAACCAACGAGAGTCCAAAACAAACATAAAAGTACGTTCCTGGACTTACCACCTCACTCGCAAGCAAGAGAAAACGTGTCTTTTTTTGAGCTGATTTACATGGTCTCCAAATGCCATTTGCGTGGAATAAACCCCAACCGCACGACGATTTCTCTTCCAGGTTTCTCCTTGCAAAACGCTCGTTTTGATGAAGTTATCAGAGAACTGGACAGTCGCATTCAATTACCTCCAAGTGAGACATTAATGATGTACAGAATGACAAATTTGGCCGCTAACACTATGAGTTTATACTCGGATATTGAGATGCCTTTGACAATGCTAACTGGTTAATAACAATAATAATAACAACAATACTGGCACACAAAAAATAAAAAGTGGTTTGAACCAAAGCATGACCTATGTATCCTTATATGTTTTGACGCGCTCCAAATATCTTTATGAATTACTCCATCACTCTCCATTTTCTTTTCAATCACGAAAAACCACCTTTAAATGAAAACAAAATACGAAAATCTTGCTATGGGAAGGTTCAGCATCAGATATGACTGTCCAAATCGACTAAAAATACCCAAGGATACATAGGTCTAGTCTTTGGTTCAGACCACTTTTTATTTTTTTTGTGACTGTAATATTTACTCCGTTAAATTTAGCAGACCACTCTTCATAACCAAATGAAATTACCTTTGAAATCAGTCAGAGAATTAGCAAATGGAAATCTAAACTACTTCATGATAGACATCCTCAAGATATAGATGAGCCTCATGTCGACAAAGTTGCGTCCTGGCTCACAAAAGGGGATCTATACTCGGAAACGGATGGATTTCGCATTGCAATTCAATACTAAGTAATTAGCACAAAAAACTATAGAAACTTTATATAGCAAGACAGACATATCAGATGACAAATGTAGGACATGCAATAGTAAACCAGAAACTATACAACACATCACAGGATGATCCACTCTATAAGCACAGACATTACACCCACAGACACATTTAGGTTTTTAATATCATCCATCCAAAATTCTGCGGGAAGTATGGACAAATAGAAGACACTGTCCCATTCTACAAGTACTTTCCATACTCAATTTCATAGAACAGGTTCAAAATTTATTTTGATAGATCAATCCTCACCGACAAGACAATTCATCACATTAGACAGATATAAATCTAATAGACAAACTCAAGAAAATTAAACACATCATAGATATTGAGGTAACCAACACCCACAACCTACAAACTATTTACATTGAGAAAATTCAAAAATAACGGATGCACTAAGTCGGCTACCACGCGTCCGCTCAAACGGACATTCTCTCAGTCGGCTACCACGCGTCCGCTCAAACGGACATTCTCTCAGTCGGCTACCACGCGTCCGCTCAAACGGACATTCTCTCAGTCGGCTATCACGCGTCCGCTCAAACGGACATTCTTTCAAGTCGTCTACTACTCGTCCATGCAAACGGACATACATTTTTCGCCAACAGTCACCCGATTTCAAAGTCGGTCTTTTCATTTCTAAGTCTGATTACTTAGTTATTTTTATTTAATTTTCGATTCGTTTTATTATAGAGCGAGTAACATCAAGTATTGTTAAACTACATTTAAGAGCACATTCACAAGTTGCCGCACGCGACCGAGATTTGCTCCCATTCTGCATTTCTATTCGTGTGCGCATATGCTTCTCACCATTGTACTTCAATTCGCGCCCGCCAATTTAGCGTGTGCATCAGTGTATTCCCATGCGAGTGCGTGTCCCGGCACTTCAAGATATCGAGCTACAGACCGAAGACAACGCCAGCTGGACTCCTAAGCTTTAGTATTACCATTTAAGTTCTTAACGTACTGTGTTTGGTGATAATCCAAGTATTGAACATGTGAGGGTGTTCATGATTTGAACTAAGAACTGCTCAGCTATAAATGGTTACATGTGTTCCTTTGTTATTAATTATTTCAAGTTGACTTGAATCAAGAATTGCTCCTCAATAACTGGTTACATGTGTTCCCTTTGTTCTCAGTTAGCTCAATGGTTTTCGAAATGGTTTCTTCAGTGTAATCTAGAGCAAAACACTTTTCTTTCTTATTACGAAACAAATCCCCACTGATTATATCAAATTCAGAAGGAATTTGAATATAAAACATTACGGAGTGGCATGATCTTGAACACTTAATTAAATGCACCCTTAATAAAGAACCTGTCATTCTAATAATAAGTCATTTGGTTCTTGGATATTTCTTTCACTTTATCAAACAGTACTTCTGTGTAATAATGAAATACGTAATGTTGTGTTGATCAAACGGCACTATTAATATAAGGATTTTCATTCTAATCATAAGTCTTGTTGACTCTTGGATATTTATTTCATTTCATTAAGCAGCAATTCTATATAATACTAAAATACACAAGTAGTCTGTGAATTGATGGATAATGGTGTGCCAATTGTGTACTCATCTAGAAAGATTACTGATTTAGTGATACTTAGATTCGTGTTTCACCATTCTGCTTAATCCAATTTTTGATTGCTCAATTGTTTCTTGTTTATGTATTTTTTAGTTTAATAAGTCAAGAGCGAATTCAATGTTTATTTCATTTATCACATACAATGTTGTGACGAAATTCCATTCATTAAATTTATAAGAGTTATTTTTGGTCTTTTCCTTATTTTACATCCCTCAAATTGCTTCCTTGGAAGCTGGTCCTCCGTCTTCATAAATCTGTTGTGTTCCGTGGCATCCGCCAGAGGATTTCCCTATCACTTCGTACACTTATCATCTGTAGAATAGTCAGAATATTTTTAAATTGTGATATTGCTTGAGGTGAGGATGCTTCGTATACCCTACTACAGCCCACCTGAATCTTACAAAAGTTGCAAAAATAGTTCCAGAAGATAAGTATAATAATATTAATTCGTGTGGAGTTTCTTGACTCCCATCATACGCGCTCCCAAGTGGCGGACAGGGGTGTGACGTCACCAGCTTGCTGGCGGGTTAGTGGGAAGCAATATACCATCGAGGACAAAAACAGGCACGGGTTGTATTTTCATCTTCGACTGCCATCCATTAGTAATATGTACCAGAGAATAATTCATGAGTGGAAGGGTGAGGAATAGATTTCGTTGGCGACTGGTCCTCACTAGACCCCACAGTGGGTTCTGGCCCCGGGCCTCTTGTGTTACATGTGCTACCTGTGCCATTGGAGCGTGGTGGATCAATCTCCAACCATCAGAGAAGGAGAGGCGCCACACCACTCATGGCTTCCCGCCAATGTAGGAACTCAATTCTACGGAAGAAGAATTATTTGAGGACTACAACTGGGTGATGACTCATCAACCAATCCAGCGCATGAAATGGAGTAATGATATGAATATTTCAATTATGCGTGCTTACAATAGAAGCACAAGGGGAGAGACTGAAATGGAAGGGTTTAGACGAAGAATGCATGTCGAGTGTAAATTATTTATCCTGCTAGCCCACTCAACGAATAATATATCTGTGGGCAGTATAATTTCAGAATGCGTAGAGGCAATGTGTTCATCAACTGAACTCCAAAAAGACAAGGACGAGGTTAATGGGGAACTACAGCAGGGCGAAACCATACATGAACCTGTAGATATAAGCGATGACAATGTTAATAATATTGAACCGCTAAATCAGGATGAAGAGGAGGATGAAACCTGCAGAGTTGAAAATGAGATATTAATCGTTTAAAATGCAATACGCAGGATTGTCTTTATCACAAATGAATAGAATTCTTAGAGTAATCTGTAATACAAAATACTATCAGACCTAAAATATTAGGGATTCTAAATTCAAAAATAATTTCATACCTGATCTTAACTTTTGATATCTATGTAATATTAAATAAATAATTAAAGACGACCTTTTATTGACGAATAATATATATTTTACCTAAAAAGAAATTAATAATTATTGATAATTTGATAACAAAACGGAAAGATCGCATAAATACTAACAATGTAGTATGCAAAATAAAATGTACAGATTACAATACGTAAGTCAAACAAAGAGAGGGTTAAAAAATAGATCACAGGACCACAAACGAAATTTAAAATCAGTTGAACAAAAGTGTAGTTACCTCTCATTGCATTAATAATGTTCAAATGATGGATTGGGAAAATACATTAATTTTGGACAAAGAAGTTAAGTATTACAAACGTTGTATACCAGAAATAATGTTTACAAAACACTTCACGGGAGTTTGAATTTACGCATAGACACTGGAAAGCTGTCTGGTACGTACATACAATACAATAACATGTTCGTGTAGTTTCTGATTTTTTAAACATATTTTGTGTTTATATTTATGTTTAATATCATGTTTAATTGTTCTGTTGTTATAATTCGTTATTATTTGATCACCTGACGACGGCTTAAAACGAAATGCTGTGAGCTCTTTTCTCAAAAAACATATATTATTCGTCCATAAAATATCGCAAGTCTTGAATTATTTATTTAATTAGATTATATAATGGACGTTATTTTAAAAAAATATAATATTGTTCACTCACTGTTTGTGCTACATTTTTGGGGCAAGATAAGAAGTATTGAAGTACATCAGCATTATATATCCAAACACAGAAAATGCAAGGAAGAATATATTCCGGTTTGGAAGAAGAGAATCGAGGATAAGATAGTTAAAAGGCGGAAGGAAATTGCTTATTTGGCCAAAAATTTTGAGAACAGAAAAAAAAAGAATTAAAGTAAACAAAAAAGGGATTCAAAATTCGTCAATATGCTGAGGACAGTAAAATGAGATTAAAAGAGGAAGATGAGTGATTGAGGCCGAGGATTGCTGCCCTTGGTGCTCGGATTAACGAAGCATCGTTGAGAAGAAGACAAGAGCGTGACTTTACTTTGAATCCGACGCCTTGAGAAAAATATAGATGAGTAACAACAACAAATGCCGCCCAACAAAGATGCAATGACCCATTTCTGGTGAAACATTTGGTACATATCTAAAGAGCACTCAGAGGATGTATACTTGTTATGAGAGGATGAAGTGTTGTGTCAAGAAAAACCCGAAATGTCAACAGTTTTGATTACCAGTAATGATGTCCGCAAGGCCACTAGAAAAACCATAAATCTGAAAGCTCCTGGAATAGGTGGAATCCAGAATGCATGATGGAGGTCTTTTCCATCCACCTATCGGATTTTGGCAAAGCTATTTCAGAAGAGTATGGAATATTCCCAAATTTTAACTTCTAACATGATAATGGGTATAACATACATGTTTCACAAGTGAGGCGAAATTAGTAATTCGAAAAACTATCGGTCAATCACGTGTCTTATAAGGATTTATAAACTTTTTACATCAGTGATTTCGGAAAAGATATATGATCTTTTAATGAAGGACCACATACTTCGTTCTGAGCAAAATGTCGCCAGGGGTCACGAGGTTGCAAGGAATTGTTAATAGTCGACAGTATACTCACACATCTGGTACATTAAAAATTATGTAATTTATCCATCAGATGGGTGGATTACAAGAAAGCATTTGACTCTGTACATCACTCCTGGCTCAAACGTATACTAACCTTGTACGTACAAGATCCATCCCAGAATTGTAAAGTTTCTTTCCGTCTCCAAGTCGCAGTGGAAAACTGTCATTAGTATTAAGAATGGGAACACCTCGTATAGAACAAAGCAAATACCGATTACAAATCCTGATATACGGATTTCTCATCAATTCTACGTGGATGTTCTAAAACTATATGCTTCTAATAACCATCTTAAAAGTGAATTAGAACTTGTGAAGCTCTTTAGTGATAGCATCCACACTGAACTTGGGTTACGTAATTGCTCAATAATGCATGCTCGAAGAGATAAAGTGGAAAATCAAGGAAATGACTAGCAAATATCTGGGAAAGTGATTATTCTTTGTATTAGAGAAGATGAAAACTAGAAATACCTTGGATTGCTACAACATTGATTAACGACTGTACGGAAACGGATAAAGAAGAAGGTGCTATCCAGAGTTAATAAAATCTGTAAAACATATTAGTTCTAGAAATAAGATTAAAACGATTAATCCAAGGGCTGTTACTGTTGCAATGCACACGTTTGCTTCAATCAAATGGTCAAATACTGAGCTGCGAGTATATGATAGAAAGGTGAGAACGATACCAACAAGACATCGTGTGCATCATCCAAGGAGTTATGTTGAACGGTTATATCTCTGACGAAACCTTGGAGGTAGAGGACTGCTTCATGTGGAAGAGATGTGCGGACAGCAGGAGGAACGATTGAGACATTATTTGGAGGTAGATCAGGTATTTTTATAACGCTATTTGCGCTGCAGATGAAAATTACAGTCCAGTATTCTTACCCCCCATAAATAACCAATTGTGCTATACTTCCTCCCGAGATCGTGTTACATGATGGAAGTAGAAAGAACTATATGGAAGGTTTGCTGAAACAATATTCTCGGAAAATATTCACCAGAAACGTTCAAGTGAATGACTTCGTATGCCTGGATTGTACGGGAAATCAGAAGGGTTTATTTTTGCAATACAAGATCAAATAGGTATCACCAAAGCTTATAAAAAATTCATCACGAGCCAATGCATTGTCAGCAAGGGTCGGTTGTGCAAGCAAAGTAATGAATCGATACGAAATATTTTTAGTGGATGCCCAGCATTTGCGCAGACCGAGTACTTGTAGAGAAATAACAATATTACTTGCCCAGAACTATAATCTTGTACATGAAGAGGAACCCTGTTACAAGTATAAATCTGAACAAATTCTTTCTAACAATAGAGCTAAACTGTTGTGGGAAACAGCAATCATCTGTAGGGCTTTAGAAGTCAATAAACCTGATATTGTGCTGATCAATAAAATGTCCCATAAAGACCTGATGGTTGACATTTCATTTCCTTTAGATCAAAATATGTGAAGTACCACAAGTAAGAAGAAAAGAAAACATCAATATCTAGGAGAAGAGCTTAAGTAGATTTATTGACTTAATGAGGTGGAGATTGTTCCTGTTGTGATTTCTACCAATGGTCTGGTCTTGAGAGACTGAAAGGAGTTAAAGGAGACTCTTCAGTTGCCAGATTGTTGAGAACTACGCAGAAGGTTGCATTTTTGGGAATATGAACAATAGTACACACGGTCTTACCCCTTCAATGAAACATCTCAACCCTTATTCTTTGCCTTTGAGCAGCCAATCCAATCTTAGGATATCTAATAATTCCGACTTGTTTGTGATACAAAAATTATAGTAAAATAATAATACCTTCATAAAATTGGCCCATTTATTATCCAAGGCTCAGATGTTAAATTCATAAAACAAATTTAAAAAACTGAAGCAACAAATGGAAACACCAGAAGACAATGAAACTTTGAGAGAGATTTAATATTGGCACTCCACAGTAAGAAAGAGTGTCCAGTTTTTACAACATATTTAACAAACACATGTTGCAGGGAGGAGAGTGAACGAGAGTTAAGTCAGAAGCACACATTACCACTCCACAAGATTGAGCACTGCGAAAACGACATTTTAAAAAGTTTATTTTGAAAGTTGGTAAGGTTATAGTGATCGTCTATGACGAATGTATACTGAAACTATTTATCATATTGTATTTGAATGATCCATCCAAGCGAAACAGAAATGCCTGTTTCTATCTTCACCAGATAAGGCCGATTATATCCGATCTTATATAAAACCAAATTTTTCGTTGTTGCGGGAATCAAATTCCTACTCCCTTGTACTGCTCGCAAAAACTCAAAAAATTTAAATACACATACAAAAAAAAGTGAATTTCAAAAAGTGAAAAAGTAACATGAATTACCTTTTCCGATTAGAATCATTTTCCTCATAAGTTAGCGTTGTCCTGATGAATTGTTAATCATTTTCAAAACCTCAATCTTGCTCAAGGTATGCCAAGAGCTAATTCTGTAGCCATGTCTATGTATTTGCTTATGTACAAATTACGCGAGATTTAAAATATCTGAAATCAGGAACAGCTAATGACAAAATTTACGAGTTGTATTGCAATAGACAAATAGATAATTGCATAATTTAACAACTTATTTTCTGCTCTCCAACAAGTGACCGAAATCTTGACTTTTTTATTTTTAGTGACTGATATACCCGGTTCCATATCACTAGGATATTACCCGGGTTGGAATTCCTACCATTTTCTGAACATATCTTTTGTTCTCTGGTATCCTATACAGACGTGCTTTTGATTATGTGCCTCATATGATGCATTTTTATAATAATTTATTGAAATTAGTGAAATGTTTTCTTCTCTCTGTAATATTTTATTTCAAATTTTGTCCGCGCATACTCTTTCTCTCTTCAATATTCTCATCAGTTCCCCGCGTTCGGTATCGTTGTACTTGCAGTCATAGAGAATATGTTCCACATCCTCTATCCCAATTTCACACCAGCATATCTCTGTTTCCGTGAAGTTAAAGTGAAGTAAATAGCTTGCAAAATCTCCGTGTCCCGTTAGTACTTTTAATACTTGGTGGCTCGGTGCAAACCATTTACGATGCTTCATAACATATGTCACATCCGGCATAAACTTATGTAATCTGTTACCTTCTTTAACCACATCTCACCGTATCTGCCAATATAACAGTAACTTTCTAGTCAATTTTGTACGCCATCCCGTACCTTTTCCTTCTATCGTCTTTCCATCAAACGTTATCGAAGAACCTGTTCGTACCATGTAACACAATACATGCTCTTGAATCGCTGAATTGATTGGTAAAATCCCTAAAAGTACTCACAAGACCTTGGGAGATACGGTTCTGTGGCATCAGCTCCAGTGTATCAAACATGTACGTTGCAGGCTGCTCAACCGCCGTTCGATATGACGATTTCTCACCCGATGTTGCACACACTTGCACAATAAGTGATGATTGGTAATATCCAACGTGTAAACTTATTAGATCTTTTGCGCTGATTGTATTGTACTTATTCCTAGCCTTTGTATGTCACTTATTGATTGTATTGTACTTATTCCTAGCCTTTGTATGTCACCTCTCGTTGGAGGTAGGGAACATGCTCCGAAAAAAACAGCTTATTATCAAGTAACATACCCAAATACTTGAAGCTTGTTATCAATTGTAGGCGCCATTTCGAGCTCGAATTATCGAGACCTCCCTCCTTTTGGAAACCCGAACACCATGCCCACCATTTTAGTCTTGGAGATCGTAGCATGTATAATTCACTGATGTATTCAAAAAGTTCAAGCACTTCCTTTACCTTCCTCTCCAACTTGAAATGATTGTTCTCTCCAATTTGTAGAATCACATCATCCGTGTATACAGCGATTCGAACATCTTCATATCCATTCGCTGAAGTATCTCGTTTAAGACAATGTTCCAATACAACGGTGACGTATGGCTTCCGTTACGTATCTCCCGTAAGATCCTCATATCCCCTATATCTAATAAAAGATGTATATGCTCGAAAAATGACCGCATAAGTTTCCTCGTTTTATCTCGTAAGTCATACTTCTGCAAACACACCTGCACCACCGACAAGTCTAAGCTATCGAATGCTCCTTCGTAGTCGACACTTTCCGCTAACATATATTTTTGCGCTTTTCTTGTATCAATTTCACTTCATAATTGGTCGCGTCTTCCGTACATCGGTCCTTAACAAGGCCAAATTACCTTTGACTAAATTTGTCTGGCGTCATCTTACTATATAGATTCTTTGCAATTAGCTTACCAAACATCTTCCCAATCAGTAGGGTTATTGGCCAGTATGACTTGCACAGATATTTGTCAAGAATTCTATCTTTGAGGAAGAGACGTAGGACTTCTATCTTCCAAGCCTGCGGAAAGTAACCGCAGTTGTAGCAGTCGTTTAAAAGACTAGTTAACGCAGTGCCATACGTTCCATACATGTAGGAGCATCTTGTTAGTTATATTGTCGTAACTGCCTCTCTTTTCTTGTCTTAGTTCTGTCACGATGGCCTGAACTTCCGCCCTTGTTATCCTAGTTTCAAAACATTCTACATATGTAATTCTTCTGGTTTTCTCGACTATTTTCCCCGACCCTAATAATGAATTCAAGAGAGCTTCACCTGTATCCAGTCATTGCCTTGCCTCTGACGAGTATTATGTTGTAACAGTAAAATCCTTCTCGCGATTATGTAGTGTCACGTCGATGATGGATTGTCCATAGTCTGTTCTAAATGATACTTCACCGTATACGTTACAGATTACCAAGTCGTAGCGAAATATCACCGCCTCCAGCTGTTCTCCACGGATATTTGAGAGAGTAACTTTCCATAGGATGGATCGTGCGTTCCAGTCTCAACCCAGTATGACTTCATATTCTTTGTACTAAATTTTTTCAACTGTCCACAAGATCTTTGTTCGCTTGAGCAGAAAAAAATTATCATAACTACAGTTTCCCCCTTTGCTTAACATTAGTACTTGCATAAATTTGGAACAACATTAATTTATTTGTAGGACCTCAATCCCAATATACGCAATGAGTATTGCCGATTTTCCTCCATCCACAAAGGTTGCTCGATACTTCAGAGGAATGTACATTAGTTTCCCTTGACTCGTGTACGGTTCTCGAAGGAGGCATACGTCACTGGTGTGGGATTGAGAGTAGTATATCATTTCCTGTGATCCTATTACCCCCTCTTAAATTTATTTGACGACCTTAATATCCATAATCTGTCTTTCGTTTGATTATTTCCCTTGTACACTACTGATAAAATACAAGGGCCCATTTATTTTTCTAAGTCCCACGCTCTGACCAGTTTTGGATCTGGTAGGTTTGCAACGGATCTCTCTTCTTGCTTTCCCTTCGAGAGTGANAGGGGAAGTTTCGTTCGACCAATCGTAGGTCTATTTGAAACGGCGCCCATATTTGGACGACATCGTGCGGCGGGTAAATCGTAACGAGATAAAATGTTTAATTACATCGCTATTAAAGAAATATTTTGTATTTTTTTATTATACATATTTTGGACTTCTATAACAAAAATATTCTGTATATTCTTGACTTCAATAAACTTTACCATTCTCTATATTTAAACGACATCTCGAGATTCGTTGTCTCGAGAGGTCTTCATAGGCAATGTAAAAGATATTAGGCTTTCTATAAAAAACGTTTGCGTAATACTGTGATAAAATATAGTTTTTAACAGAATTTGAATATAATTGCAAGATATCGTATGGAATTGGTATAATTCGAATCACAAATTACTTATAAATATTCCTATAATTTCTTATATTTATACAGTGAAGTAAAGAAATCAAATCTCATTGCCTACAA
>NNCF01128073.1:668996-724848 GCA_002313205.1 Laupala kohalensis | reverse complement strand
ATTTAGTATCATTGTTTTCTTGAAATATAAATTATTTACTTTTAAATTTCTGATAGTTTCATGTTACATCAAATGAATGATTTCTTTCGGTTTATCAATTTTTTTGACCGACATATTTTCAAATATAAATGTATATCTAATACGATATTTTAAATTCGATAAATATCGAATACGATATTTTAAATTCGATAAATATCGAATACGATATTTTAAATTCGATAAATATCGAATACGATATTTTAAATTTAAAATATTTGCATTTTAAATACATTGATAATTTGTGTAGCATGTTTAAAAAGGACATTAAAGGACTCGTATTTCAAAGGACATAGACAGACAGAAAGAGATTGAAAACTGAAACGAGTGAGACTGATAATTTATTTGGCTGGTACTGGTTATACGTAGGTAAGTTAGAAAAGAAGTCGTAAATATGGATAGAGGCAATAATAATAGTGACCATAAAATAAAACAGTTTATTATTAATCATGGTAACTTCCTGACATTTATATCATTTTTCGACGTAATCACTCTGTATATTCAGACACTTATCTCATTTGTTTACAAGTTCTTGAAAACTGATGGCAAAGACGTTTTGTGGTTGCTGTCGCAGTCAACGACCAACCCCTTGGATAACGGCATTATCAATTTCCAAATGGCGGCCACCGAAATTTTTCTACTGGACCAAACAGATGATAATCACTGGGGACAAGTCGGTATGTACGGTGGATATTTGAAGCGTTTCTAAAAAAATGTTCGTAACATATCCTGCGCTGCTCTTGCTGTGTGAGGGCGTGCGTTGTCATCCAGAAAAATCGCTCTCTTTGCCAGAAGTCTAGATCGCTTATGGCGAATGACATGTCGGAGTTCCCGCAGAGTGGTGCAGTACTACGCGGCATTCACAGTCTCACCGTGAGGCTGGAATTTCTATAATATAACCCCTAGCATGTCTGAAAACACGGTGAGCATAACCTCGCGGGCTGTTGGGTTCGTCTTGAACTTTTTGTATGTTAGGGAGGTGGATTTTTTCCACTCCACAGAAGTACGCTTGGATTCGGGTTGAAAGTGGTGAACCCAAGATTCGTCCCCCGAAACAATTCGCGCTGTGAACTACTCTCCTTCTGTAGTGTACGAGAGTTATGTTTGTGGAAGACCGAAATAGACGGTCTTAAGAATCGCAGGTTCTTACCACAAGATCGCTCAAAGAATTAAAACACACAAAAAGTTTTTACTATGATTTAATCACGACGTAGTCGTGTTGGAAGTTGCGTTACAAAATGAGCTAAGGAAGGCTCTCGTTGTTCTTTTTTACATTCATCGATTACCAAACATAGAATTTCCATACAGCAAGCAGCCCATTCCTAAATTTCTGAAATACAAATTGACAGATAGATATTTCCAGTGGAGTCGCTTAGTGCCTGCTGTGGATGACGCATTTGTTGCTCAAGACTGAAACCAGAGCTGCCCCTTACCGCTACGGACGTCCGCACGCAATCCGTCTCGTCATGCGCCATGCACGCAATCGGTCTCGTCATGCGCCATGCACGCAATCCGTCTCGTGATGACAGCTCGCACTGTGAAAGAAATTCACTGGTTGCTTAACTCCTCCACCCCTTGTTCCTGATCGATGTCCTCATTGACGATATTTGGTGAGGATTCAAAACATTTCATCGCTTTGAATATTTGCTATCTGAACATATAACACACGCAACATAACAAAAATATAGTACAAGCAATACCAAATACATTAAAAATTGTCTATCCAGTGTATGGAGGTACATAAGATTCTAAATCTAACTTAAGTTTATTTACATCAAAATGGATTGCTTTGAATTTGATTTCATGTTTGATTATTGGTCTATCATGGCCATAAGGAAATGAAAAAGTTTTTATAAACTTGGTCGGTCTTGGTTCCAAAGTAACTTCCATTGATGAAATAGGGCTACTTAAGTTTGTATATAACACACATGCGCCCTGTAATTGCACAGAATGTTGGTTACCTTTACAGTTTGTTGCACAGTTTTCCTCTTGATTGTAGAAGAAGAGGATTTTGTCATTACTTAGTAATTGAAACACTCAAACGTTTTGTACATGATCAAAATCACAATTCACAGTTTCTGTCAGATTGCAAGTCATAGATCTTATATTGTAGTGAAGCCAATACACGCGTCTGAGTTCCTTCCATGCATGGTATAGTAGTCCATTTTGAGATCGACCCTCGAAGGTAATATTGTTCTGAAGGTACTAATACGAAATTATGAGTACTTGGGATACGGGAGATGGGAGATGGAATACAAATGATAGCATTGCCGTCTGTAGAGGTACGGAGAGGGTGACTATCAGATCATTATATATCATTGCGTTTTTGTGAACTTCAAATTTTCGTACAGATGATAGAGATAAGTATGAACGATGACATTCGCTGGATATATGGTACGTGAGAGTACAACTATAGAAGAGTTATCTTTATGGGAGAACAGTCGGACGTGAGTCATTTCACTGAAGGAAAGTCTTATGGCGTCGTCAATAATGTGTTTTAGTTGGAAACGTCATTTGAGACACATTACGATGAAGTGGTAATGTTCTAAAATATTTATCTTGAATTCCTGTTTTGCTAATATTTGTTGGATTATACCTACGTTTAAATTGATGTGATTCATCTATTGAATTTCTGGGCGATGGGATTACAAAATGAAGACAGCTGGTTAATGTGGTGAATTTTATCACTTAGATCTGTTAGTATGGCATTAATTTGTTCCTGGAGCTTATCATAATCGTTTTGGTCCAAATTTTTGGAAATGAATTTAATGGTATTTCAGAGTTCGTTAATCAGGCCCTGTTTGCGTCTGGTGTGAGGTAATAATTTTGAAAGGCGTACTTCGGTGTCATTAGTAATAGTGACAGCTCATAAAATAAGAAAGGAAAAGTATTGTTGCTATTCTGTACCAGAGAAGTAAAAGCGTTTTGGATTAAATTAAATAATTACAGTAGATTACGGAATTGAAAATGGAACATAAACTTATTGTTCCGGGGCGACGTACGAAGTGATAGGGAAATCCTCTGGCGGATGCCACGGAACACAACAGATTTATGAAGACGGAGGACCAGCTTCTAACGAAGCAATTTTAGGGATGTAAAATAAGGAAAAGACAAAAAATAACCCTCATAAATTTAATGAATGAAATTTCGTCACAACATTGTATGTGATAAATGAAATAAACATTGAATTCGCTCTTGACTTATTAAACTAAAAAATACATAAACAAGAAACAATTGAGCAATCAAAAATTGGATTAAGCAGAATGGTGAAACACGAATCTAAGTATCACTAAATCAGTAATCTTTCTAGATAATTACACAATTGGCACACCATTATCCATCAATTCACAGACTACTTGTGTATTTTAGTATTATATAGAATTGCTGCTTAATGAAATGAAATAAATATCCAAGAGTCAACAAGACTTATGATTAGAATGAAAATCCTTATATTAATAGTGCCGTTTGATCAACACAACATTGCGTATTTCATTATTACACAGAAGTACTGTTTGATAAAGTGAAAGAAATATCCAAGAACCAAATGACTTATTATTAGAATGACAGGTTCTTTATTACGAGTGCATTTAATTAAGTGTTCAAGATCATGCCACTCCGTAATGTTTTATATTCAAATTCCTTCTGAATTTGATATAATCAGTGGGGATTTGTTTCGTAATAAGAAAGAAAAGTGTTCTTCTCTATATTACACTGAAGAGACCATTTAGAGAACTATTGAAATAACTGATAACAAAAGGAACCCATGTAACCAGTTATTGCGGTGCAGTTCTTGTTTCAAGTCAATTTGAAATAACTGATAACAAAAGGAACACATGTAACCAATTATTGCGGAGTAGTTGGTTCAAGTCATGAACACCCACACATATTCAATACGTGGATTGTCACCAAACACAGTACGTTAAGAACTTAAATGGTAATACTCAATCTTCGGAGTCCAGCTGGCGTTGTCTTCGGTCTGTAGCTCGATGTCTTGAAGTGCCGGGACACGCACTCGCATGGGAGTACTATGATGCACACGCGGACGCAAATGGAAGTATAGAGCAAATGGAAGCAAATGGAAGATGGCGGGCGCAAATAGAAGTATAGCAATAAGAAGCATACGCGCACACGAATGGAAATACAGAATGGGAGCAGATCCCGGTCGCGTGCGGCAACTTGTGAAGGAGCTCTTAAATGTAATTTAACAATACGACTTGACGTTACTCGCTCTATAATAAAATGAATAGAAAATTAAATAAAAATAACTAAGTAATCAGACATAGAAAGGAAAGACCGACTTTGAAGTCGGGTGACTACTGGAGCGAACATGTATGTCCGTCTGAGTGGACGATTGAGAGTTGGTGCTAGGGTGAAGAAGATCAGGTGGGGTGCTGAAAAAGTGAAGGGATGCCCGTCTACTGACACTATCTTACGGCGGGCTAAGGAAGCTCAATGCTAATGCCTGCAAATTTTGGTAAATAGAAGATGCAGGAATTGGGCGCTGCCTAGTGAAAGGTGTCCCGCTAAACAAAAGCAGGCCACCGTAGCCTGCACTTTTGGGGGTGAGAGGGTGCCAAACGTAGCCTCGCTGACAGGTGCTTAGGAGCAGGTACCCTCACTTAGGGTAAGCGTAATTGCCAACCGGGTTGAATTATGTGTGCCGAAACACTTATGATAGGAGGATACAATGACGACAGGCCCGAGGTTATCCGCGTAGAATCCCTGGGTTTTAATCCATCTGAAACCTATTCCGTCGCAGGGGGTGGCGGATCTGTGACAGAATGATTCCTTTTTTGTTTTACGTCCCGGAAATTACGGACGTGGATTTTACCGTTTTTCATCTTACAGCGAATCCTGTTTTGCTCAATTTTGATGATTCTTTCTTCCCGATAAATGTTTAGAGATTTACGATTTCGTGTGAGAGGGTTAGTAATGTAAACGGTATCGTCTACGTTATAGGCATGGGGAAAGGACGTTTGTAGCCTAGGTGGATTTCCGGAAGCCAGTTTTTGTATTTGTGACTCTTTATTGATGACATATTCCCCTAAGTTGGATGCGGGAGTGAATATGTGGTCGAGTGAGTCGTAATGGTTGCCAATAGTAACAGAGAAAGGTGTTCTCTGTGTAGTGGAATGAATGGATGAGTTGTATAGGTTGACTGTTACCACAACACAAGATGTTGTAAAGGGCTGTTTCTGTCTTTGCTTCTGAGAATGCGATGTTTTTCAAGTAAGGTAGAATTAAAGCGTTCTACAGGAGAATTTGATGAAGAGTTTAAAGAAATTGTAGCATAGTACGTAATATTACGGGATTTGCAAAAATCGGCAATTAATTTATTTTGGAATTCTGTGCCTTGGTCATGCGTGATTTGTGAAGGGAAACCATGATGGGAGAAATATTGTTTCAATGCCCATAGTACTGAATATCCTGTACCATCCGGTAGTATGTAGGCCTGACCGTATTTTGAAAATACATCAAGCACAGTAAGTAATCGTTCACCTTCAAAATGGAATATGTCAACATAGGAGAGAAAAGGGGGTAACAGAAGTGATAGAGCCTTCATTGGGTACTTTATTCGGGCGCCTTTCGTACTTATTTTTCTGGCATAAGTCGCAGTTATTCATGTAGTCCCTAACTTGTGTATGTAAGTTGGGCCAGTAGTATTTCTGTTTGATGTGTTCGACAGTTTCTTTGATGCCATTATGATTAAAACTGTGGTATTCCGCAACTAAGTGTAGTTGTTGTTTTTTATTTTCCACGTTTTCTACTAATTTTTGTACGAAGGATAATTAAATCTGAAGTGAAAAGCTTTTGACAGACTTGATGAAAGGAATTTCAATAGTGACGTCATTAAAATACACTGCGTACTTCTCGGAAGGAGTTATGACCCGGAGAAGTAGATCCTGCAAATCGTGTAATAGGTGACTCGTAATTTAATAAATTTGTTTTTCGGAAAGGGTGTGTGACGGAGTGTCCATGTGTATTCCCGTAAGTAACTAGATTTGGTTTTTGTTGTGGTTAAGGGTTCGTTCGGATGCTCGCAAGTAGAAGATTGGGTCTTCCTGATATGAGTGAATATTTTCCTCGTCAACTTCGGTCTGGTAGTTTACTTCATCTGTTGCGTAATGTATTGGTACAGGGTGATCAACTGGTAAAGAGTGATAGTCGTGATCTAAATAATAATAAGTTGGTTGCGATTCATAATTATAAAGTGATTCATTGCACGAGTTGTCGTACGGATACTCATTGTAAAACTGAAATTCGTCGATGAAGGTTTGGGGTTCAACCTCGTACACTGCGGGGTGATTCATGTTTTGCTTTATTGTAGAAACACCGGACATTGGTTTAGCGAACCTGCTTTGGCCTTGAGTGGGCACCGTGTGCATTCTCCCTAGATGGTGAGGTGGCGGTTAAGGTCTTGTATGCGCACTGGGAACAGGTCTGAGAGGGGAGAGATGTGGCGCAATTGGCTGTGGTAGTTGTGAGAATCTGAATGGTTCTGGCCGACTGAATAATGGTGTCTGATACTGTAGCTGATTTGCTATCTGTAGAGATGGGAGGCGATGTTGGTGAGTGGTGCCTAGAAGGGGGGTGAAATTGTTCCGTACACCATAATTATGTTGGTGGAAGTGGATGTAGAATTACTTCGAAGGGAATCCATATAGTTTTCATATGCACGTTCATTGTCGAGAATACGACAGGCGCGGAGGGCTTGCGAAAGATCCGTGAGCTGAGAGTAACGGAGGTATTCGCGGTATGGTGACAGTATTCCGGCACGATAAATGCGTCCTCGGACTTGAGTTGCTGGTCCACTTAAGATGGGTTGACCCATACGGAATATTTTCACAAAACGGGACGATTTCAGTCAAATAAATATAATACACATCAAAGAGAATAAGAAAAATAAAGAAATTAATTTGTTTTATTTATTATCCCTCCAACTTGCTTTATAACCTATATTTCACATCTAATTATTATTTAATAAGCTGTAAATGAAATCTCATAATAAAACACAAATCGTTGACGATCCCACCCTGGCCAATTATATATTCAGTTGATTAAAGACGACAGAAGTGTCGTCCACCAGCAGTACTTCCAACAAAGTGAAAGAAGGAAGACAAATCCAAAGATGGTTGAGAAAAGAAAGCCCAAAATAAATATTGATTCATCTATCTTTAACACTTGTCCCTTATCATAGCAATGTCAATGCTGCTGTTGGCTAAAAAGTAACCAGAAGCGTGGTCCGGTAGTCATCGGTCGTCTACTGTTCTCGTAATAAATAAATAAATTTATCGTCAAAAAAGCAGTGCTAACAGTTAGCTCGAATAGAAGATGCACATGCATGTAATTCGTGAGACAGAAAAAAAGAAAAATGCTGTTCCTCCTACATCATTTCTGTCCAGAGATTGTTTTCGTGGACATATCTGTATCCCATTGAGGTAGGTTGCAAGAGGAATCTTACATCCACCTGTCGATGCGTATGGAAGAGGTGATGAGAAGGAACGGCCATGGGAGCCGATGCGCGTATTGATTGTGGATTGGTGATGGTGGTGGTAGGGGCGGCGGTGAAGGCGAGGATGCTTGAGCTTGCGAGGCGCGCGTGACCGTCGAAAGCATTCCGACTGTCGTTCAGCCTGTTGATTTTATTCACTTTACTCTACAATATTGCTCTGAAAGGGTCTCTCTATTCCCCTGAACCTTTTCCTTTTTTTCTCAAAAATAGTTCGCGTATGAAGTGTAAAAATATATATTCGTCTGACAAGAGAACATAATAGTCTAAACATTGTACGACCGAAGGAAATTATGCACAATGAGATATTTCTACCGCAAATATAGACTATAAACAGTAATTGCTGGATAATTTCGCAACTTAACCGTCTGTCCTCTTTAAAACACCTATATCGATCTGTTTTGTCATGATTATACTGTATTTACCTTGAAAAATCAAAAACAGCCTGCAAAACGCGTGAGTATTAATGTGAAAAAGTAGAAAGTAAGAAATAATCATTCGCCCTGGAGAAGAAGGATTGACTTCAATATATAATTTTTTTTCACCAGACATCAAAAGATTTTTAATATTTAAGTACAAAATAAATAATCACTTGTGCAAAGCAGCGGGTACTCAGCTAGTATTTAAAATACACATTTGTACTTCAAGAATGTAAACTTTGCTAATCGATGTAAGTCATAGATAATACTTTATTGAGATATGTGGATCTACAAGTTTGTGGTTCACAAATGATTCAGTAGACACTACACTAACTTTAAGATAATGTTCATTAATGATGCATCTCAAGTACCTAATAATTTGGCAGGAAGAAAATTGTGTGACGTAGAAGCGAGTGCTTATTGGTGGTGTCAGATGTAAAACAATTATATTAAAGAATTATAGGTCTACACGCAAAATTTTCTGGAAACTTTGAATGAACTGGAGCAGCAGACTGTGCAGTATTTGCGAGAGAAGTGAAATGTTGATTGCTCCATTACTCGAGAACTCTGTATTTATTTTATTTGTATTTTTATCATCATAATTAGCAATTAATTGGTATGAATCAACAATTCGTGGATATTATCTTATGCTGGTGGACGTTAAGATATTTTATATTAAATAGAACTCTTTGTAATTTTCATTTGTTAAAAATAAGAAAACTCACAAGAAACTTCTTCAAAATTGGGTAGAGGGTCGTCTCATATTCGCGGATGAGTGTTAACTTGTAGTGAATTATGCTGGTGTACACTGTAGTTTATAGAAGATAAAATATAATAAAAATAAAAAAAAATATTTCAGGGTCAAGATCTTATCAATATCTTATGTCCCAAAGAGAAACTTTCTTCGTGGTTATGAGATCCAATTCTAGTTGTCTAGTGCAAAAAGTTGTCAAATGAACTAATATTATTAATTAAGAAATGTACTCAGTGCTATGAAGAGAAATAACCTCCCCTCTATAAATACAATCTCACTTCCCGTCTTTTTGAAACAGTTAATCAGTTTTTGTCATTTAGGTGATCAATTCATAACTTGTGAACGTAAGCTTCCTTGGATTTTTCAAGCAATTATAATCAGCGAGTAGAATATTAGGAAGCTTCGGGAACAATTTTACTTGTGTACTTTTGTTTAAGTTTTCAAAGTTGCTAACAAGACCTACTACTCCATGTGATTCGAGTGTAATTTTCTACTCATTTTTGAATTTTAAATCGGTAAATCTTCTATGAATATATCTGATAAAAGTCAATAAAACATAAAAAAAATTATTACAGTTAGGAACAATAAAAAATTATTTTTATTATCTCTTGATGTTACTTATAACGTTTTACTTGAATTTTATTTTATCCAGTCGACTCGCTGAGGGTTTCACCCCTAGACCCACATTTGAGTCTTCGCCCCTGCAATATTGCTGATACGATTTATCCCTTGACGTTCTTTGAGAAATCACTCCCAGTCACGCTGCAAGCGTGTATTCCTGGCGTCAACAAATTATTTCGTATTGGTCAACCTCGAAGTGATTTGCTATTTTTATCGTGTTTTTTTGAACCGTGAGTAAATAAAATTGTTATTTTCCACACCTTTCATTTGCGAGATCTAGGATTGGTCTTTTGAAAATGACCAAAATTTGCTGTGGCAAAAGCTCACCGTCACAATCTACTATTGACCATTTTGAAAACGTTCAAAACTATTTCTGGTAATAAAATGATTTTATTTTCGTGTAATTATCATATTTGGGTAATGCACGTAGAGCTCGAGAAATTTGGCTATCGTTAAATTAAAATAGAAGAGTGTATAGTATTTTGATAGTCTTTGGTGGAACTCTGTTTAACAACAAATAATTATTTTCATGATCAATTTCTCTTCCCCCTATTACAATGTACTAATAACATGCAAATATTCATCTCCTAGGAAAACAGTGAGATTCCGGATTTGAATTTATGGAGTGACAATTCATGGAGAGGTGGAGTACTGTAACATTCTCATGAAATGATGAGTATGTCCTTCCATAAGACAGAGTTGAGAGAAAATTCTTGAGTGAGTCAACAAGAAGGAACATATCCTAAATCAGGAACATCTAAATCAAATATCTCCAAAATCAGGACCAATCCGCGGCAAATGTTTCCAGAGTGTCCGGAGGTGACTCGGTTTATCATACATTGAAATTTGGTGAAGACATAATTACATGCTCACATACACTACGATAAACATGATTCATTATTGTTTGAGATATAGCAAAAAGAAGCAGAAAAATATTTTACTCTAAGTCAACCGTTTTAAGTTCCAATTTATTTACATCCCTTCTCGGTAAGTTACAAAAATGCATAGATTAAAAATTTTACGTTCTCATCTCTAATAGTTCTTATAATGATATGTAAGGCAAGGCGTAGACCCGGGTTATACAGTTACGTACTATTAATACAGGAATCTGCCCTGTCGTAATTACTTATTTAGCATAAAGCTTTTACGCACACTTAGAGAGCATAAACACTGTCGGAGCACAAATACAAAATACATAATCAAAAATTAAAAACCAAACAAATAACTTAATCAATATAGTACATAGATTTTAGAAGAGGAAGAAGGTGTATTTTTATGAATAATGGGGAACTTTGAGGTATGATAAATTATATTGTTGGAGAAGGGGGTGATTAAAAAGAGATATATAATGAACAAAGCATAAGAAACGACATGGATGAGCAATCTGAACCCACCTTGATTACCACCACAAACACGATTACGGCACAACTGCGCCGATGGATGGGAAAAGTCGGTTTAAAATAGTAAGTTGTAAAATGATTTCTGAAACATCTGCGGCGGGGACCTGGTAGGTGCAGTGGTGCCAGTAGTAAATAACATGGAGGAGTGGCGTAGCACACGAAGAAAAAGTACATTTATATTAAATTATATTGCTTAAAATCATCAATGTTGTTCTTATTACAGGTACAGCGTACCCTTTAGAAAAATTAAATCTCAGCTTCTCTCAATTTATAAATAAATAGATAAGTAACCGGTGCTATCCATGAAAGTCTCGTCGTTGCGCTACTGACAACAAAACCTACTTAGAAATTAAAGAAATAGACACCTATGACGAATATCGAAAAATCTTTCGGAGATCCATAGGAATCGATTCTAGAGAACACTGCTAAATTTCGAAGCTCTAGACTTTTTCATAGTGTTTGTGCTCTCTGACCTTCAGCAAGAAACTTAATATTTTGTAATGGATTATAATTTTTCAACAAATAGCTGCGTCATCTTCTTGGACCTTTCTTGTAGAATGCGAGTGCAAAATTTCAAAGTGTGTACTTTGTAATAACATAATCCACTCAGAACAGAAGACAATCTCCACGTTGAAGAGAAAGACAAGTAATGAGGTTCACTGGCGCTGTGGCCTCGGCCTTGCCCTGCCGCTGCTGCTGGGGATCTCCTATAGGTTGCCATGGTGACGGCCAGTCGCTTCATCATAATGCAACTCCAAAGCTGAGGTGTGTGGGCAAAATCATTCCGCAGCAATGCCGGGAACTTCTAAAGAGATGGTTGCTATAGATATATGGTGACACATTCGAGTCGTGGAGAGGATGTAGTGCAATGTGATATTACATGTTTGCCTCATACGAAGAATCTTTTAAAAAATCAAACACATTTTGCTTTACCATTGCAAATGTACAAACACGTTTGCCTGTTCCTTCGCATTCAAAAATAAAACACTCTTTGATATTGTTATTACATCAGATAAAATTTGTATACACTTAAAATATCTCATCAATAATTATTTTATTTTAATTGAGAAGTTCTATAGGCATTTAATTCAATAATTCACTATCCTATAGTGTATATAATGTCATTTTCTATATAATAAGTCGCTTTGCTCGGTTGGGGGCTAACGCCTTCAGTTAAGACCTTGAGCCTATCAGATTATATCTTTACATAACTGTTTTTATTTACAAAACTTAACAACCTTTCGCTAGTCACCATTTTACAATCTACCAATTATTGCATTAACGTATTTGATTGCGAGAAATCTGTAGTTCACCACATTTACTTAGTTTAATTATTCAAGTGATAAATTACACATTCTTACGAGTCAATTAAAACCAACACTTATTTTTCAGTTGAATGCTAACCTTTTCTGGAACTGGATATTTTTCTAAATCCCTTATTAGTCCATTTCTTAATAGCCGACGAGGTGTCACACATTCAAAAAGGATCGAGTTTCTTGAATATTTTATAGGTCAGATAATTTTCCAAAATACCCGGATGGCGTGAATTGTTTTCTATTGTGGAAAATTTTGAAAGGTATGACGTGTCAATTTGCACGTAAAGAATCGATTGCAAAATACAAAAAACGAAAATTGCTAGTACATACAGAAAACTTTTGTTTGAGACCTTAGGGGTGAGTTTTTATGTATTTCAGTGAACTGGATTTGTTAATGAAATCCAATGTTTGTCCATTTAGACAACGAGATGTTTCAAATGCAGAAAATACCGATTTAGTAAAATATTTCCCCCCCCCCGAAAATTATCCAAAATACCCGGAACGGATGATTTTCAAAATTCAAAATAATGAATGTATAGATGTAAGGAATCTATTGCAACAAGCTGAAGTCTGTGCCATGTATAGAAATATTTTATTGAATTTTATATAATTGTGAATTTTGTGTACTTCGTAGATGGAGTTTGCAGAGTCTCTACTTGATGGCGCAGAAAGTGTTTTTTAGTGTTTGTGTTCTTTAAATTATGTCACCAACGAAGGCGAAGGAAAATGTATGTGTTGAGTTAATCGTATTTTTTGAGTGTTTGACTGTTGCACTAAAGTACATATTTGTGTCAATTACAAATTTTTGCGTATAAATTACGTACCGGTCTCATGCTAGTTGAAAACTAAGAAGGTAGTTATGTTGCTAGTTTTCTTATGTGTGCGGTATGAAAATCTGGAACATTAGATTGATGTTTATCGAACTTCTAGAAATCGAAACTTCGTTCATGTTCATGTAATTTATTTAAGCCGTTTCACAGTTTCAGTTAAGTTATCACTTATCAAAGTAAAATAGTCCTGTTCTTTAGAATACAGTAAACCATATGTTGAATCGTAATGAATATTGTGATCCTGTAAACTATAGATTGTCAATCAATAGATTAATCCAGAGCAAAGTCAAACATTTAAGGGCCTATGCATTCATGACTTCGACTTGGCTCCTAAGATACGGAGTCACTTCGTGGCAATCGTTTCAGATCTGTTCCCAAGATTCTTCAGCAATAGACTTCTTTCGAACTACCAACGCAACAGGCGATGCCAAAGGTATCTTACGACTTCCACATCGCTGACAGCAGGTAATTCACAAAGCTGTGACTACTTTGAGAGATAGTAAATCTTCGAAACATGAAATTGTTTTGAATCAGATATCAACAAATATTTGCCACTAATTAAGTTCCAAATCTCGTATGCGAGATAGAAGAGAAACTTGAAGTTTTGTCTGGGCGTATCTTTTTTCTTGTAAAGGCTCACCAAAATATCTCCTCTTAATTAACCCCTTTCCGAAGCAATTTTGCAACGTTAAAACGTATAGTAATGAAAACAATAGGTACTGAATATTATATTGAATATATTGGCTCTCTAGTCATGGATGCCTTCAAACTAAGTTTCATAATTTACAAGGAAAATACCATAGTTGAAAGACTTCCAACTTGAGGCGCTTTGAAAAGGGAGCCACATAGTGAATTTTCCATTGTTAGTGAAGCATTGAGCGCCGCGTCGCAAATTTGAGTTTTTAATACACTGTTGAAGAATTAAAAAAATCATAGTGTTGAATGCTTTATTGAAACCGAGAATAAGTTCAGTAACTTCACCGGGGACTAAGGACATTTAAATGTCTGAAGAAAAATTTTGTGCCTGTAATTTCACAATGTGTGATATGTTTTAACGCTTTGATAGTGATAGTGAGACTCTCATGTGTCAGAAGTCATCTGGAGATTAAGGGAAGCGTTCATAGGTTATAGTTTGCCTCGGAACAGGAAGCCGCCACAGTTAAGTAACACTTAAAGATACTAAGTAATACTTAAAGTGAGATGTCAATGATATAATGAATAACAATTATATGATTTTATGAATCTTCTCGAAAGAAACACGACCGTTACCAGCAGTTACGATTGAATATTGAGAATAGTTCATGTAATGAAACTACAAGCATATCACAACGTGGTACCGTTTGAGAGTGTTTATTACACTCAAACTTAAATGACAATTTTGTCATCATACAATTTTGTCATCATGACAATTTGTCATTGCAACAATAATGCTTCCAATAATCAAAGCTAATGTATTTTATAAACTATTTATTATAGTTCAAATGTTATTTTAATGGACGAGACATTGGGAGAAACGGGATTTTCACGCTTTCTTTTGTTGAAACGTTTTCATTCCATGAACATTTTTTCGCGAATTTTATTTAACTGTATTTGAAACCAATAACACGATATTACTCGCAAACACATGAAGATTAACCTGAAATATCCACCTTGCTATTTCAAACTAGGGAGTTATAATATTTTGTGCTATATTTAGATAACTGTAATTAATTTGTTCAATTAGTTTTTACAGAATAAAAAGTAATCTACTTATTCAATTACAGTTATGACGCCTATTGATGTAGTGAAAGCATATGAGGCCTACTAAGGGTAAGGGAGCTCCCATATATTTTCTACACATTCTCTTATCGAGAGGTTTCTGTTTCACCCCATTCAGCGTGGAACTCAGTACATTTGAAACGGTCATTTAAGTAGACTATTTTTATTATTTTCACCATTTCAGTAGATTATTTTATTCATATTTATTGTTTCAACAGCCGATTATCAGGTGGTTTCAAATATGACTATATTATGATGAGAGATGACGACAATATCGTCTACAAAATAGTTTGAGAAAATCAAGCCAAAATAGCATGCTTTCAGGTTCCAGAAAGAGCTAATCTCACGTGAAATTACTCAATAATATCATTCTAGACTCTGGTTTAAAATATCACCCACTCAAGAAACCACCCCCAATCCCTTACCACTGCTCTGTTTCATAGCTTAATAATTCAGATGGTGCACTATTATCCAAGTTACTTGATTTAGGTGATACTTCACCGATGGTGGTAACATGCATGACACCCATCAACACGCGTTTAAAGATTCAGAAAATTTATGTTATACGTGTTTAAATCGATTGGTATGACCGAAACTTTTCATTCACTTACTACAACTATATTCAATAGTGGAAGCCTCATTGGATCCAAGGTTACGTTTGATTGAAAGTCTCATTTCACATGTTAATCACTGTTCCAGAAGGTTACCTTTATGCCAAGGAAGGCATTGATGTTACATGCGTGACAAGTTCCTTAACACTGCAGAGTGAAGTAAAAATGGGACAAAAATTGAAAAATCAACCTTTTGTTTCGTGTGTTTGAACACAATGTATGTGTAGTTAAGAAGTTGGGGATGAGCAAACCGCTCTTCTTTTGTCTGTAAATATTAATATTACACAAAATTAACCACATTTATTCTCGTTGTTTTTTCGTCATCGCGGACACAGTGGTGTACGTATTATTCACGACTTCATTTTGCGTGAAGTCTGAGAGTATCTTCGTAAGGAATGAAAAGTGTTGTCCAAGTGCAACATAATTATGTAACAAAAGCTTAAACGAAGATATAATGAATGCGTATATTTTAAGATTAGATTGTCCATCGAACAAATTCTTCTAGACGTACAAAATATGTGTAAGCAGATGCAAAGCTGAAATCATTTGTTAAATATTACATAATGTCTGTAGAATGAATGTACGTTGAAGTCAGCTGCCCGTTTTTGCCCCTTTTCTGCGAATTCTCAGTTAACTATATGGAAACGTATTCTCTGATATTTCAGATTGTCCTCATTTCTATCACCGAATACTTGTGAAGGTGCTGCAGGAAACATAGAACGTTGGAAGCTCACTAATGAAGTATGTTGCACAGCGTCTTAAGTCTAATATGTGTTTTGAAGATTTCTTAAAGAAATTATCTGACAGTCCTAGCACTTTTTGTAACAATTATGATAAGTTAAAGGAAATGTATATCTGAATGAGGGATCGCTTTGACGAACGACAGAAACATTGGTTATGTGATCTTTTTAAGGTGCCAAGGTATTTGTGTAGTTGTTCGATGGTCCATGAAGGTGATCCTGAACCTTCTGTGTCCATGGCTCATGCGTCCAAGGTACCTTTATGAAAACTAACCCGATAAGAGCACAACATAAGAACCGCTGACAGAATCACACTCTTCGGACAAGCTTGAACATGCTTGTCAGATAAAGTTAAAATAATGAGGACAATAGGATGTAGTAGCAGCTTTAATTGGTAATAATCCTACGACTCAGTCTCGCGTCAAAAAGCTACTGAACGCATATAGTCGAGTACTCCGATCTTCAGAACTATACATATTACTTTGAAACAAGACCGGAATCAAGAAAGCGGATTTTTATGTTGTATCAAGAAGTATTTGAATTAAAATATCAATGATATACGACGGATTGCTCAGTAACAGAAACAGAAGTCAATGTGAAATTATAAAGTGTGTTCCACCTAACAGCAGGTAGAATATTGAAAAACTTGGAACAAATGGGGTCCAAGTATTCTCAGATATAGTATATTTGTTCACTTTGGGATATGGGAGAGTGGTGGAAGTACTGGTCCGTTGCTGTACAGTCAATTTGCATCTTACGATTCCAAAGATATTGTATTGTGTTGAAAAGTGAAAGATTCTACAACTATGCTTTTACACAGTGAGATTGTTGATAGATATATACCCTTGATTTTATTTTCCATGTTCATAAAATGTTAGTACACGGAGCTGAAGGTATAAAATCAGCACTCCTTCCAAACGGTAAGCTCTCGGAGGCGCGACATCAAAACATAAATTGGTGTTCAGAGAGGGTATCTTGCCTTTTTAATTCTACGACTGATTTATTTCAACGTCCACTTGTACCATTCGATCCCGTCATCACCAGTCTCAGAAGGCCAAGAAAAGCTCAGGTCAAGAATATGAGATCTCACTGCTTTTTAAAAATTATTTACAAGTTCATATTTATAATCCATTCCTGGTATGAAATAATCAGTAAATTTTATACATGAATAAATGACATGAGTGAAAAGTAACCCAGTGTTACTTTTCTTTTTTTTCATATTTGACATCATATGCATCATTGGTTCATTCTATGGTTTTCTTAGATCTGGAACAGAAGAACAATATTAATTTAGTCATTTATTGAATCGATAAGAAAGTTTCAAGGGAGATATCCTATTGAGTCTTGTTATATCTAAGGTGTTGTCTAGAAGATTGAGGGCTAGGTGATTGGGATGCGTTTCTAGTCTGCGGTGATAGTTCTTGCTAATTTCTTGTATTTTTTCATGGAGAGTTGGTATACGGAGATCATTATGTAGAGTAGCATTTGATACAAATCAAGGTTAAGAGGTAATTATCCGTAAACATTTGGATTGAAATCTTTGGAGAATAGATAATTTGGAGGCACTAGCAGTGTCCCAGATCTGGATTCCGTATATCCATACTGGAACTAAGATTGTTTTGTAAATTAGCAATTTATTTTCAAGTGATAATTTTGAGCGTCATCCAATTAGCCAGTAGTGTTTTTTGACTTGTAATTGAAGGTATTGTTTTTTTCGTAAGGATGTGTTTCTTGCATGTTAACCGTCTATCCAGGTGAATTCCTAAATATTTTACACAATCGACTTGCAGTATAGGTTTGTTATTGATATATATTGGTGGGCACGTTTTTCTTCTAAACGTAAATGTAATATGTGCAGATATACTTTCATTTATTTTAATTTTCCATTGTTTACAACATTCTTCAAATATTGATAAATGTTCTTGCAATTTTTGTCATGATTCTGGTGATCATTATCTGAGGCCAGTAAAGCTGTATCATCCGCAAATGTAGCGATGGTCGTAGCATTCGTTGAGGGGATATCTGATTGTAACATCAGAACCAAGACATTCTACACGTTTGTGAATTGTTTTTTTTACGCTTTTCACTGAGCCAGTGAGGTACTTAGCCGGATGGCGAAAAGGAGGAAAGGTGGCGAGTGACAACCCTAAGCCTCTTCATTGATTGTGTTATTGTTTGACCTTACCCTTCTCTCCCGGGTAGAAATGTCCTCGAAGAATGCCGGCCGAAGTGTGTGATCAGCGCGTGCCTCTCCCTTTGTCTTATAATATTTCTGTGAAAGTACATTTGTTGGTCATATCTGACCGGGGCGAGGCACCTTAAGGAATGTAAGCTGTTTCTGTGAAAGGGACTTGTTCGCCATGTGTACTGAGGCGAGGTCGGTAAAATCCCTAAAGAAAGAATGTTAATGTGTTATGAATGGAGTATTTTCGCCGTATGCAGAGACAAGGACAGATCTGCGTTCCCCGAACGGCTGATGGGCGAACAAGAGGTTGGAATGCACGGTGTCAGCGAAGGCGTCGTTACTTGCTGGTCACGTCCTTCTTCTGTATATATTGGAAGGATTGAGGACCTTCGAAGACTTATACGTGGGGGTTGAGTCCGCAGGTTACTTGAGATGTGACCTGGCTATTATTGGTCGCCAGACCGCTGTAAAGATTGCTTGCTGCGGTAAGCTAGATACACTTGCTACTAGTTGCGAGTGACGTAACTTATAATAGTTCGATATTCGGGAAAGCAACTTGTAATTTTGGAGGTTCGGATAATCTAGGTGAATTTCCGAATTAATTGTCAACAACTGTTTTCATATGTGTGTAATTAATGCTTTCTGATAGCATTAACTGTGTAATGACAAATTCTTACTTGTATTTATGATTTTGAGAGGTTGTTCAAGTTTGTAAATACTCAGATTTCAATTTAACTTGTATTAAATTATTAATTATTGTTATTACACGTGTTTAATAGTCCGGGAAACTGGACTGGTGGCAGCGGAACTCTACCATAGGAATAGTGGTATTTATGTGAATCCCGCTTCTACCAAAAATACCCACACCGCATCTGGGCTTGTGGTGCGTGGTTACACTGATGTATAAATCAGAGGACGCTTACTTGTGGTACCCCGGATTTTATCGGGAAGAGATCTGAGATTTCATCATGAAACTTAATTTGGAAGAGACGATCGGACAGGTATGATTTTAAAATATCAAAGAACGAATGAGTTTTATTTATACAATAATCCAGTATGCCATACTTTATCAAAGGTTTGATTAATGTGCAAGAATACTGCAGAGCAGTATTGTTTCTTTTGAATGACGTTTTCAATGTATGCAGTAATTCAATTCACTTGCTCAATAGTGGAGTGTTTTGGTCGAAAGCCGAATTGATAATCAGGTATTAGGTTTTCACAAAATAAATACGGTTTTAATCTTGCAAATAATAGTTTTTCAAATAATTTAGACAGTATTGGAAATAAACTGGTTGGGCGGTAGGACTTTTACTTCATGAGGTTCTTTGCATGGCTTCAGTACTACAGAAATTTGCTCTACTTTCCATTGCGACGGATAGTTTCCCAATCTCATTACACTGTTGAATATTGTTGCAATGAGAGGTATTACTTTGAGTTGTAGTTCCTTTAATAGTGATCCCGTAGCAGATCATATCCGGGTGCTTTTCTGTATGGGACATTTGTACTAATTATTTGTTTGATTTCTTTGCTAGTGAAGAATTTCGGAAGCTCCATTTGGTTAGGCGCATTTATGTGTTCTGTTATTTCCTCTAGGTCATCTTCATTTCCATTTAAAGATGGATTAGTTTGGAATACATTAGCAAAATTGTTTGCAAATACGTTGACTTTTCCTGCAGTACTTTTATCCCAGCTCATATTATTATTTCGAATTGGTGGTATTGAGTTACAAGGCTGTTTGATTTTTTTTGTGACTTTGTACAGTGAGTAGTCAGTTGCTATAGTCGGAAATATATTTATAATGAAATTTTGATATTTCAAATTATAGTTTTGTAAGAGTCTAGTTAACTGTCTGGTGGCTCTATTATAAAGCGTTCTGTCTTCGGGATATCTTGTTCTTTGCCATGTCTTCCTTAATCTTCGCTTTTCCGAGATTTTATTTAATATATTAGTAGGATATTTAGTTGGATGTCTGTTATTATAATTTTGTGGAGTAGCAAACCACGCTGCATCTTGTATGCTTCTTGTGAGATATTCTATTGCTTCATCAATATCATCTGGATTTTTTAAGGGTATATTATTGTTGGTATTATGTATAAACTAGTTTCTATAAGTATTCCATTTGATGTATTTATTTATGAGTAAAATAGGTAGCGGTGTAAAGAGGATTACATTACTAACTGTGACTATTATGGGAGTGTGATCTGATGATAGATCGTAAGAAGCTTCTATGCAAAGGCATCGAAGAGAGATGCCTTTCGTCACATTGATATCGAGTAAGTCAGGAATTTCATTTACATCAGTAGGCCAGTAAGTGGGTTCTCCCGTTGAGACGGTTTCAAGTTGCATTGTGGTTATTGCTTTATAAAGTTCTATTCCCCGAGTGGTAATAAGTCTACAACCCCATTGAGTGTGCTTATCGTTAAGATCTTTGCCTGATATAAATATATTGTTTAATGTACTGACGAATGTTTCAAAACGAGCCTACCTTATTTTGTATGTGGGTCGACAATATAATGCACTTATTGTTAACGGTCCATTCCAGTCTTGCACGGTTATTATTGTTGATTGGATATAATTATTTTGTTCTGAGCCATTTTCATGATGTTCAATAGATTTTTAATGAGAATAGCAGTACCACCATATGCATTACCAGTGGGATACTTGGTGTCATACAAAATGTAATTCTGCAACTTGAAATAGCTTTTGTCAGTGAAGTGTGTCTCAGAAATTTACATTATATCTATTTTGTTTTTGGTAAGAAATATTTCCAATTCTTGCCGTGATAAATCATTAGCATTCCATGCTGCTATTCTAAAATTTAGCCATTGGATAATTTGGTTACTAACTTAGTTAACAGACTGAGCAGAGAATTTATTTGCTGACTTTGTTTTGACAGGATATTTTCAAATCAATGTTGGATTATTATCATTCTTATTATTATGCATTTCAGGTTGTTGTGGCGCAACTATTTCTGCATAGGTTTTAGGAAAGCGTTGGTAAGGTTGGAGTTTTTTATGATTTTCGAGTTGAAATTTTGTGGTTCTGTTTTCGGGGTGGTTTCTTTTTGGTTTTATTATCTTGACTATTTCTTTCCAGAATAGCCTGGTATATTTGTCAGCTATTGTAGTTCGCTGTGTGGTTACCATCGCACAAGGCATATGTTGGAAGTGTTCTTCTATCTTTTTGACATTGCTCTGTCGGATGTTCCTGTCCACACTTTACACGTCTTTGAGGATATGTACAGTATTTTTGGGTATGTTCCTCTTATGGGGGGTGAGGTTCAAATGTTACTATAGTATTTAATATTCTTGTAATATATAATATTTCTTGGTTGTTGTCTTGTGGTTCTAAGTCAATGAAAAATAGTGGAAGAGGGACCTTTGTAAGTCTTTGACGTACATTCATTTTATTTCTAACATTGTCTCATTTTCGTTAGGACCTCTTTAATGTCTTTTATTTCTGTTGTATGATGAAGATTTCTGGCTACTACTCTATAAGTTCTACCTTGTTTTAGCTGGTATTTGTGGAATATTCTATTATTATTTGTTAGATGTTTAAGTATGCTTCCGTTTAAGTATGCATCTGTAGTTAGAGGAATTATTTTAACTTTATCATTGGGCAGACATTTAATGAAAATTTCTTTGTGTCACTACTTCAGTAATGAATTGAATAAATAAATAAATTTATTGTCAAAAAACAGTACAAACTGCGTATGACCACGTGGAGGGAAAAAAACTAATTTACTAATTGTATCATAGCCTTTACATTATTTACATTTGGCACAAAAATAGGAGTTGATATTTTAGGTGGTCCTTCCTTATTTTCTTGAAAGTCATCTTCGCTCAATATTTCAAACCTGCTTTGTGTTGAAATTGTAATTACATCGCTTGACGCTGTCTTTTACTTTACTCGCCTGCATAAATCTGCTTCATCATTTTCTGGATTTATTCTCTTCGGACGGTGTGAATATTTCTGCTGCCAGGCACAGTTTGAGAGATCCTTCAGAGCAGACGACTTGTCAACTGCGCTCATACTGTCTCTCGCTGAAGGCTGCTTCCCGCTGCTTCCCGCTGCTTCCCGCTGCTTCCCGCTGCTTCCCGCTGCTTCCCGCTGCTTCCCGCTGCTTCCCGCTGCTTCCTGCTTAGTCCTCATGGTGTGGTTGCGAGGTCGTCAATAAAGTGCTTACACACCTTATTTCTCTGACACTTCCCGCTGCTTCTTCACCTACCACGTGGTAAGCATGGCAGAATGATGCACACTCAATTTTGGTACTGCACTCAATCGGGTTGTGTTGAATTCCGCAAAGTTTAAGATTTTCAGTTATTAACAGTCGTAAAGATACACTTCTATCACTTCACTTAAAATACATATTTAGTTGTAACAATCGATGAATATTTATAACTCAGAAAAAGTCATAAACAAACTTCTAATGCTGTACATAGATTACTTGTTAGTTGTAATCAATGAGTATTTATCACTACGCGCTTGGCGAGGAGAGAGCTCTGCGGACACGTCTGCTTTGCTCAAAGGCACGAAGCGAAGTCGAGATCTCATTGGTAACGAAAACCTCATATATTTGACCCGAAGCAAAAAGTTCATTTATGACTGCAAATTTCACAGAAGAAAATTATGATAAATGCAAAAAATGTTGTAACATATTATAGATACTACTTCACAATAAATGGAGTACCACCTTCAAAGTTTTCCACGTTGAAATTAATAAATAACACCGATTCTCGGCCTTCCATGTGAGATTTCAAATCAGTGATAATTTTCCAATTTTCTCCAATATTGAAGGAAAACTCAGAAATGAGCACTCTCAAGACTGAAAACTGATTTGAATGTAAGCATTGCTCGTTTCTCTCGTTAGAAAGTACGTTTGTAAAGATATAAATGAGAGTTTTCAGTGACAGGGATTTTTGTCCCATTTTGAGGTCACTCTGTCCCACAGTGCACTGGAAGACCACTTTTACTGCCAAGAGAAGGTTAAAATATTACGATCCCCCTGCAGCGTAATGCATGCCAGTGAGCTTGCATTCCTTCCCTGGCGATAGGCCTCTAATTCTACGATTCATCACTAGATGGCGGTGGCACTGATTCTATTTGACATTTAAGGTCTAAGCGTTCTTCAACAAGGAGAGTCTGCCGTATACCTAACTTAAACGCGCCGATTTCTTACAACGTTAAATCTGTGATATTGGTTCGGCGCAGAGGAACAATGACGAATCGTCCCGCCAATATGCATCAGGGATGTATTGATTCCCACCTTGAGTACTCGGGTATGACACATTTTCATTAACAGTAGGTTTTCATGACGAAAACAAAGCATTTCATTTTGTGCTATCATAGATATCACATTTCATTTAAGGTGAGGAGTATACTTGTGTAAAAAGTAAGATCCCATCATCCTACTAGTAGAGTCAACCTATTGCAGAAGCGTCATCTCCTATCCACCCTATCACATCCTTGATTCATCGCGAGAAAAAGTTTAACTAAAGAAAGAAGAGGGTTATTTAGATGTATTTATACATCAAAATTGAAATTCACCGCTCCCACTGTTTTCATATTTTTTAATAAAATAAGGACAACTCCATAAAACAACCCTATGTTCAATCCTTTGCATCTATGGAACGGGTGGGGGTCAAAACGATTCTCATGAAAATGCATTAGCTTATTATCTCGATGTACGATGGGCACTCCAATTAGATTTTCATGATATCAAAATCCGTGGAAACTGACAAATCCTTAAAAACATTCCAGTGTACAAGTCCAATACGTAATCTTCGCAAAACATTTCGTTAGGTTAAGTACGTACTGCGATCGAGGTGTCTTGAGGAGCAAAATTTGAATGTGCAGGTCATCCAAAGCAACGCACCATAAATTCCATCCGTTTTCACCCAGCAAAAAGTAAAACATTGAAAGTTACAGAAATTGGATTCTAGGTATTTGATTCAACAATTGTTGCATACCAAAAATCGAGGTAATATCCTGATTAGTTCATGAGATATATAGATGGTGAAAATTCCCTGTCACATTGACTCCCTCATAAAATATAATACGAACATAGATATAAAATTTGAAGTTTCTATCTCTTTTGGGTTCTCTCTGAATTGATGAATGAGTCAGACAGTCGTTCACATCACTTTTACAATTGGACTCTTCTTTTGGGGCTGCACCGAGATACCTCGCGAAACGTTTCACCCCAGACACTCCATTGGTTCACGTTTTCAGTGCTTCAGCCACGCAAGGAGAAGATAATATTTTTAATACGTAATGCTACTGCAGTACTAAAAGTGTAGATTTGCTTAAAGCAACGCTTTATACAAGTGTACTGCGGGCTGCATCACTCACATGTAGGAGTGAAGGAGAACGCTTTTCGATTGTTGACATGAACAATACATGAACACTTATCAAGAAACTTAAAGTCAGGTGTAGTTTTGGAACTCTTTACTTCAAGTTTTAAGTCTGTTAGACCAGCTATTAGGTGTTTCTACCCGGAAAGCTTTGAAGAAATAGTGATTGCTCCTTACTGGTCCTGAGGGAGCTGATTACCAATTTCAACTTAGTCCCTTAGAGAAAATTCGGGAAATATGAAAAAACTCTACATTTTTAAAAACTCGTACCTTTCAAACAATCAGTCGTTTAGGAATTTTTCTGAAAAATTTATAAATTTACTTAAAAATTAATATTTTGACATGCAGAGCGATACCATTGCCATTGTTCTTAGCTGAGAGGATCACAATATGTTCCACGGAGGAGAAGCATGTTACTGGTTCAAATTAACGGTGTCATTGAGCCTGAGAATACTTCTCACAAGTATCAAGTCCATTCCATTAATAATTTGTATAAGATATTAGCTCAAATAATATCCACGTGGGTTTGAGCGCAAAAATCTTTGTAGCGCTATCTAGGGATGAAGACGCATTTAGCGCTTAATAGCACTGGGGCGAAGCTGCTTCCTATCGGAAGTATTTGACATTATTAGAACGTAAGTAAGGAAGTTTTGAACTTGTAAGAAATGTGTGCTTGATATAACATTTAGTATATTTAGCTCATTTGATTGTAGAATGAAGTGAGTGACACACTCCTCTTACACCATATTATCTTAAATTCAACACTTCAGATATATTACCGTAATCAAAATTGGATAAAATTTAATGATAATAAGAGAAAATTCATTAGTAGAAAAATGGTCAACTATAGTTAATGATATTAGTAATTAGTTCAAATTTATCAAATAATTTTTCCATATTGAAACTTCTCAACGTAAACCATGAGTTGAAAAAATTGTGTTAATATTGAACTTACAACTAATAACTTGACTGTAGACATAAGCTGTAGACTCCCAACGTTGTGCAATTGATAACTAATTCTTTTGTTGAAAAAATTCACATTTAAGAAATTTTCAATGTTTTGCTGTAGTTCTTCCAGTGTGTAAGGATTATTTGAGTACACACTCAATTTACTCCACTGGTAAAAATCACAAAGAGCAAGACCAGGTGATCGAGGTACCCAGAAGACAAGGTTCTCAAGATGGTGAGTACTGTTGCTGAAAAAATCCAGTTATTCATCTTCTATGAGTTTACCCACGAATGGATTCTGGACGTAGCACTAAACACGTCTGTACATCTCCCTCACACAAACGAAATGGCACAGCGAAGAACTCGGGACAGAGCATAAGCAGACATGTGACAGCAACCGGTTGTTGCATTGAAGTCACCAGTAGCCATTTCCGGTATTTTCTGTAAAGGGAAGTTCTCCAGTTCATTAACAAGGGTCAATTCTGTGTCAGGATTACAATTCCTTTTCCGGGTCAGTTTTATGTTGCCCCGCCTAAATTAGTTGCAATGTTGAATCGAAAAATAGCTTAAGACAACAAAAAGTTAAAAGCTTACCCATTAAATTAACTGTTCAATTAAATTAACGATGGGGACAAAGTCTGAGTTATTCTGCGAGCACGCGTTGCCATAGGCTCCACACTTCACCCTCTGGCTAAGAGATTTCGTCAATATCAGATGTGATTTCGTTCAACATAAAATTAGCTAGCCATCGTGAAACGCTGGAAATCTAGAGCTAAAATTATTAAATGTCACTTTAAGATTAAAACTAAGTTTTTCAACCAATAGCTTTAGTTACAAACTTTCAACAAAAACTACTTTAATGGAAAACGTTCAACTTATAATTTAATTTTGAAAAAATCATCTCCAAAAAATCTAAATATCAGGAGATTTTTCAAACTTTTTAGCAAATTCAGATCTTAGCTGCGAGTGTTGTTCATCTGACAAAGCGGTTTCTATTGCTTAACTTTAACCGTATCCTTCCGCAGCGATAACTTCTCTATCCTCCAAACACGAGAAGTGAAGGGAAGGCAGGGTGATTTGGTGGCGTGTTAATTCGGGATACCAAATTCTAAGTTAAATATCATTAACCACGAAATTATCATGTATTGGCTATGGGATCGTAAATGTGACTTCATTACTGAGTTTCTCTATGAATTGTGCGTATGATTTATACACAGTGAGTTGCGCTTCACTTCAACGCTTTTGTTTTCTCTAAAAATATTTTTTTTAATAGTTCTAGGTTTACATTGTTTTGTTAACAGAATGACAGAATGTAATATTATAAAAAATATGTTGTAAAATTCTAGATTTCTTATTGCAGAAAAGCATTTAGCATAATCTTGCTGATCAACTTGTCAAGAATTATCAAATTTTAAATTGTCATCAAATTACCTCACAAATTTGCGTTATGTTTATTGGTAAATTGTGAAATGAACGATCAGTCCTATTTAAAATCAATGTTACTACGAAATTAACCTGCATACTTTGTTAGAGAAACACTATACTTTTCATCAGATATTAGTGATTGAAGTATTCAATATATCGTGTAACCGACTAGACTAGATTGATTTTAAAGTCAATTTTGTCTCAGACCAAAAAATATGGCTAAAACTATAAGTTTTCCTCTTGAATTATTTGATATGGACAGGAGTCAGTTGACCTAACGATTTGGGGCGAAATTCAACCCATTATTGTAAAAGTTGTCTTACAGCAAATGACGTGAAGAATTTTGCTCTGATTTAAGAGCACCTTACGAAATTTCGGCTGGATGTGCTTCATGTCGTCATTCAACAGTCTGGGATGACCAAAGTATGGACCAGAGGAGTCTTGTAATATTACCTTGTAGATATTACCACCCAGCATTTATATCTTGGGAAGTAAGATATAATTTTTCTGTTTCTTGTGATTTTAAAAATTGCACAGGTAAAGAATCATTTACCCTTTAAATACATAAAGAATAATGCTGCACTGAAAAATAGAAATCCGGAAATCACTTTCCGAACTACATCCTCTGTTTTTAGCAGATAATAAGTATTTCGGACAGACAGTACTTTCTTTTAATTCTGAGACTATTCATGTAATGGTGAAAAATATTTGAAGTTAAATTTGATTTCATAAATATTACACTTGCAATATTTTTCTAAGAGGTCCTAAGGGGCAATGAAGTGCAACTTACAGCCTCTCTCATTCAAATGCCAACCTCATCTTCCCGCGGTAGGTCCTGTTATCACGAACGAGGCAATGGCGACCGAGTATTGAAGGGATATCCACATCAATTGAAATGACGTCGGGAGGAAATTTCCTGGCGATAATCTTGCAAGAAACCGACGAGAGAAGGGCAGATGCCCCTTGTCCTGAGTGTCAGACCCACAAGGGTAATCGAAGACCAGAGGGCCAACTGTCTCTTAAATACATCAATTGATTAAAGAAACGACCTTTGGCATGAAAAGGCAAACGAAAATAGGATTTTGGATCGCAAGAACTATAAGGGAACCCGGAAAACTAAAACAAGAAGCCAAGGAAATGGAAAGATATAAACTTGATATTCTGGGTTTAAGTGAAATAATATGGAAAGGATTTGGTACATTTACCATACGGAGTGTATTTTCTCTTCTAAACTCTGGAGTTCCCGCTGACAATATTTATAGAAGTGGAGTTGGCATTTTATCAACAAAGCCAGCTTATAAGAACTTACTGAAATGTCACTCAGTGTCTGATAGAATAATTGTAGCGAGATTCCAGGCGAAAGTAAGAAATGTTATTGTCATTCAATGCTATGCACCCACCGAAGATGCAAATATAGAGGATAAAATCAGAATCTATGTATCACTTAGAGAGACAATGAAAAAAGCAAATAGAAAGGATGTAAAAATTCTTACGGGTGATTTGAATGCAAATGTAGGGTGTGATAACCAAGGTATGGAGCATGTAATGGGAATCCATGGAGTTGGGGAGTCAAATGAAAATGAAAGCATGTTTGTGGAGTTCTGTGCATCAAAGGACTTAAGAATAGGGGGCACCCTGTTTCCACACAGAACGTGCCACAAAATATCATAGATGTCCCCAAATCTTCAAGTTGAGAATCAAATTGATCATTTCACCATTTCAAGAATGTGGGAGAAATCGCTAACGAACGTGAGAAATAAGCGAGGCGCAGATGTAGGGAGCGACCACCATCTTATGGTTGCCAGTGTTAAAATTAAAATAATGGGAGCACGAAAGTAATTTGAGACTAGAAGTAATCGCTATGATGTACAAAAATTGAAAGATCCAAAAGTGAACCAGCAAGTAAAGGTAGAATTGAAAAATAGTTTTTTTATCTCTTGAAAATGTTAAAACAGAGGATGAGGAAGAAAGTTGGGAGATGGTAAAAAAGGGATTTCTTGATGTTAGTGAAAAATTCTGGGACATAAGAATAACTTAAAGAGGGATTGGATGACAACCGAAACCTGGAATTTAACTGAAAAGAGGCAAGGCCTGAAACAACAAGTTATCCAAAGCAAGACAAGAAATCGGAAATAAATTACCAAAACTGAATGCAATAGAGTTAATAAACAGATAAAGAAAAGTGTTAGGAGGGACAAACAAAAATGGGTAGATGACAATGCAAATTGGCGGAGGAAGCGGCAAATAAAGGTGATACAAAGGAGCTCCATCGAATTACAATAATGATATCTAGAAATAAAAGGGGATGTAAGAGGCCTGTGAAAAATAAGGAATGTAATCTCTTAATGGGTGAAGAGAAACAAATAAATCGATGGACAGAATATTTTAATGAACTCCTGAACAAAACCTACCCTCTTCAAGCAACAGAACTTGAGATAAACACTAACAATAGCTCACCAAATGAGGACGACCTTTTAGAAACTATGCAAATTAATACAGAATCACCAACAATAACTGAAATTAAGATAGCATTAAAACAAACAAAAAATAGAAGATCTCCTGGAAAGGACAAAATTTCAGCCGAAATACTCAAAGCAGATATAGATACAACTGCAAAATTACTGCTTCCTCTCTTTCAAAATGTATGGAGAAAAAAACGATACCAAAAGACTTGAAAGATGGCATTATTGTAAAAATACCTATCAAGGGGGATGTAACAAAATGTAGCAATTGGAGAGGGATATCGTTACTGTCTATCCCGGGGAAAGTATTTTCAATAGTAGTTCAGAATCGAATTGAAGACGTAATTGAGGAAAAGTCAAGAAAAGAACAGTTTGGTTTCAGAAAAAATAGGTCCTGCGTAGATGTTACGAACCACAAGTACTTCGTAAATCCGCTACCATCACCAACGAGCGCAAGTAGTTCGTGTACTGGTTACCACTTCTATTTAATACTTGCAAAGACTTATAGAGGGCTGTAGCGTCTACTATTGTTATCTCCGTGAAACTACTCCCTCCACTATTAAGGTATCCCCTCCTCTGACTGAGGGTATAAAAGCCCGTGCTCTGACTGCTGTAACTAGAACTGAGCAGTCGTGAGCAGAACTGTCGTGTGCAATCGCCATGGACTCGTAACTACGTCGACGCTTGGAGGCAGTTCTAACTGCCAAACACTCAAAGTGCAACGTAATCACCAAAATCAACAAATCAACATGCTGCAACTTTGTTATTCATCAGTAAAACTCCAATGGTACTTATAACTTCAATAAAACAACCAATGCAGCGCAGCTAGAGTCAGAGACTTCCACACACCAATCAACATTTAAACTGGAACCCAAGAAAACTTCAAGATCGCTCTAACATGAAGAGTGGTCATATCAATAACAATTAACTTCCTAACTTAGACAATGAAAACTCAGTAGTCAGTATTTATTACATTTCATGTACAACAAATTTGCTCTATTTTTCAAATCAGTAATTCTGCTTAAATTGGGGAAAATTGTATGTATAATTTGGGGGTTAAATATTCAATCTTGTATATATTTGTTCTGTAATTCTGCTTATGCAGTATTTAACTTTATGAGTGTATTAAATGGTATTTGTTATTTTTGAAACTGACATGACCGTTTATAAAAGAACCTATCCTACCTTTAATCTCAACATGCTCAGCTAATCAATTGAGTCCCCCCTTCTTCGTTACTAACAGTAGATCATATAAATACTCGCCGACAAATTGTGGAGCAGAGCATGGAATAACATTCAACGTTATATTTAACGTTTGTTGATTATGAGCAAGCTTTTGATTCGCTGAGACAGGACTACACATGGCATGCAATTGAAAATAGAGGTTTCCCAGAAAAGATGAAAAACATTATAAAGGCCATGTATAATGAGAATTCATGTCAAGTTTTACACGATGGGAAACTATCCGCATCCATCAGAGTAAGAAATGGATTACGATAGGGATGCATTCTGTCACCGTTGTTGTTTATCCTGGATGACATAATGAGACAGGTAACAGTTGATAAGACGCGAGGGATTGGAAAATGATGGAAACCATCGAAGACATACACTATGCGACCTCTTAATGATAAAAAATATTACATTTTCCTTTTTTCATTTTATTTTATTTTATCGACTCATATTCAGCAATGGAGGTTTAACAATCACTACACCTTACTGCCGTATTATCTCACCATTTCACCCTTAGACGCCCTTTAGGTCTTTGCCTCAAGCAGACTCCTAGTGTAGGTATCTCCCAGGCATCGTCAAGAATTGGTCGTGTTATTCGCAATCCGATGCTTTTCTTATGTAGTAGTATTAGAGCGATTTAGTATTTTTAACGTGGTATAAGTAAAATTGTGTTTACGCGTTCCTGTCAGTCAAGAGATGTATGGAGAAATACTTAACATAACAGTTTGCGAACATTAAATACCTTAAAAGTGTTTAAAAAATGTTGTTTTATTATAACTCGGTAAAATATGAAAATAATATAACGTACGATAATATGAACGTTTAATTTGATTCAGACCGTTTTTCACTGTCTGCCGATCACTTTGCTGAACCGGTAACTTACAAAGTTTTCACATATACATCGCCTTCCACCACGCTTATCCATTGGGTAAGACGACTCGCATAAATCGATACCCTAATGCATCTCAGTACCTCCCACCATAGCGAACAGAACCTAGCGTTTTCATTGTTTGACCATGTCCCCGACTCCAAGACCTGAAGCCAGCGCGCGAACACACATCTTTCAAATTGCCATATACATCCAGAAGCAGTGCGATGACATTAAATACTCTATTTTAACAGAGAGCAATTAAATTCTAACGCAACGCCGGAGTAAATTAAATATTATTTGATATCTAGCGAATAAAGTATAATACAGATAATTTCATTGAAAATGCTATATTTCGGTTCAATATAATTGCTTGGGTAGCAGAAGCTACATATAAAATCAACAACTCTGACTAAATGAACGAATTAACTAAGTGCAATAAAACCTCTCCCCAGCAAACAATAGGGAATAACTAGACGTATAATTGCTACAATGAAAACAATATTAAGTTTAGTAAATTTCTAAAGTGACCAATCATAAAACTGGACACGTAATGTGAAATTACGGGAACCAAGGCGACACTACTCGTTATTCAGAGACCAGCAAGTCGTTCAGAGCACGCTTCTTACCGAGTGCGCATCGCGTCAAACTGTTCCGCTACCTTCGTTCACTTGAAGCATGTGTTAAATTCGCGTCAGATCAGATATCTCAGACCGCGATCACAACTGCATCTAATATTTACAGTCTGCTTTCCAAGACTTCAAATATCATTAACATTTTGTGCGAATCGAGCTCAACTTAACTAGAAACACGCTGCAAATCATATGGCTTATATGCGATGATGTCAGAACTGTGCATTTTCTGTCTTGTTTGCTAATACACAAGCACTTCATTTATTACGCTTGTGAACCATACTCCTCTCGTCTGAGTAAGTAAATTCAGTGTTTCTTCTTCAGCAAGAATGTGTGATGTGTACCACTACCAAGTAACAGTGTGACTGTCGAACAGCCGTAGTGAGATTTTGTGACAACTACCTGTGAGTAAGAAACTGCTTGTATACTATGTCAAGAATTGTTTATGAGAGTCTAGAATTTAACATTTCTCTGTACTAAAGACTAGTTGACTCGCTGATATACCAATTTATATTATTTATTTGATTACAACATTTTTTAATTCACTCATTACTTCGTCAATTTATAATATTCATGTCAGTTCAACATTTTCAATTGACTAGTTACTTTATCAATGTCATGCACTTCACTCTTTTTACGTTTCTCATTGTACTGTTTAATTCATTCATTTGTGTGTGCTTCATTCCATTTTACATGTTTCTTGAGTAACTATCTGATTCAGTGAAATCCTGTAAATCATTTATTCTCAATGTCTTTCAACTGACTAATTCAATTCAGGAATTTCATGTAATTATTCCTAGCTCCAGATGTTCCAATCTCAGCAATAAACTCTGTCAGTACCTTTTTGATATTGAACCAGCATATTATTTCTAGTAATTAGCTAAATAATTTGTGTTCTTTATTCCTTTCTTATTTGTTTATTTTGGAGGGGAAATCAACTATTACGAGCACGCATTATTTCTTGTCAGATTTAGTACTAGGCACTTTAAATATTCCTAATACCCCGATACTTGCGACGCTATGCAGGCTGTAAAAATACGAATTGAGATGCGTTTGATTTTTCATAATAAACAGCTTCTTTCATTAGATTGTTTTTCGAATTTAAATGATATAATATGATATGAATAAAGAGTATGATATGATTTGAATAAAGAAAGAAGTATAATATATGATATGAACAAAGAGTAATTCTTAATACGTGTAAAGTATAATTAAAATAAAGAGTAATACATAATAATGAGTCAAATAACACGTCTATTAAGCTGTAATAACCTTTATAGTCAAATAAAACTAGTGCCAATATTTAGTATCATTTAATAACTCATTAATTACCCAGATATAAAATTTGTAAACTTTATTTAAAATAAGAATACCAATGAACAAATGCATATTCCTAGTTTTCTAGTTTCATATATTTTCTAGTTTTAAATATAATAGTTTATTTTGATTCTTTTTGTAAATCATGTATATGGAATATTGCAAAAATTCAACAATAAATATTATGTTTAATAATGATTATATTAGTTTTAATTTTTTAATGCATGATTGTATTGTTATATTTCTGTTGAAAACATTGTGAGTTTTTTAGTTTTTTTATGAGTATGTAGTATTAGTTTATACAGATTTTTATTAATTTATTTCTCAATTGTTATTATATTTTGCGTTAATATTCTTTGGTTTTGTTAGATTTAGACACGATTTAACTATGTGGCTGCATTTTTATTTTTCATTTGTAAATATAGAAAGAACTGTTTAAATAATTGTTATTGATAAAAAATTGGTATTATTTTTGCGTCATTTAGTAGTAATTAATTCAAATGTAATTATCAGCTTGAAGAATTAATTTTAATAAGCGTATTATTACATGGTTGTGTCACCCTAAGACGGAAGTTGACACAACCCATTTTTTAAAAAAACTGGACATTGTTAGAAATTTTATTTCTTGGTAATTAATGAGTAATTAAATGATACTAAATATTGGCACAAGTTTTATTTGATTGTGTTATAAAGGTTGTTTCAGCTTAATGGACTTATCGTATGAGAACGAATTGTATAAGGAATTCAATGTGTGACTTATGTATAAGGAAGAAAACGTCATTTGTTTTACTTTTTTGTAACATTTATCATATTACTTTGAAATTTTCCATTACCAATTGTGCTAAATATAAAAAAACTATTGAATGTACATTTTTAGTAATTTGGAATTTTTTATTTTAATTTTAAATTAATTATTTTTAACGGTATCGTGACTGTTATACCACTTGTAATGGTCCTCTGATATTTTCCTCCCTAATCGTTCAATGTATTTTTATATTATATATAAAATGTTGTATGAAGCAGATATACTAATATAGCGTGTATTTTTAGAGGTTTGGTTTCTAAACTGGCTACACAGTTTCTAGTGATTGTCATTTTGACAATTGACAGTTGATTTGTGATCAGGACGTTTTGCCATTTCACCATACGCCCCTACGCCAGAACAACGCTAGAAAATTGTGCAAATTTATTTTGAGAATCACGGGGCAGTTCGCCAAACTTACCGTTTTACGGTCGACATAACCGCTACGTCCATTTTACGGTCGACATAAACGTCCATCCGAGCAAGTTATTCGGAAAACCATGCATTTTTTCGCACCCTGCACACACTAGTTGATAATACGCATCCACAAAAACGCCATACAGTGTGTACAGAAGAAGGTATTGCTGCTGTGGAGCGTAGTGTTGACGAGGGCCCGAATGAGTCTATTCGCCATCGTTAACAGCAATTGTGCCATCCACTTCGTGGAAGACTTTGTGGAAAGATCTTGGACTTACAAGATCCAGCTTGTGCCAGAGTTGAAACCGCGTGACCACTATGCGCACCGTACGTTCGGTGAATGGACCGAAAACAATATTCAGCTTCATCCTCTTTTTCAACGCAAATTTTTTTTCAAAGATGAGGTTCTTTTTTGGTTGAAAGGCTACGTCAATATGCAGAATTACCGAAAAACTCAGAGAAAACCCAGTGGGAAAAACCCAGAAGCCTTTGTTGAGACGCCCTCACATCCATTAAAAGTCGATGTTTCGTGTGCTTTATGGGCAGGTGAAATCATTGGCCCATATTTCTTTAAAGATGATGACGGCCAGAATGTTACCGTCAATGGAGAGTGCTATATAGCCATGATTGCTGATTTCTTCGTTCCTCAGTTGAATGGTATTGATGTGGCAGAGCTTTGGTTTCAACAAGATGGCACAACATGCCACACAGCGCGCGACACCATCAATTTATTGCGGGAAACATTCGATGAGCGCATAATTTCGCGTAATGGACCTGTGAATTTACCTCCACGATCGTGTGATCTCACATATATGGATTACTGTCTTTGGGGATATGTGAAGTTACTGGTCTACGCCGATAAACCACAGACTTTGGACCACTTGGAAGTCAACATTCGCCGCATTATTGCCGATATACGGCCCCAGTTGCTCGAAAACTGGTCGAAAATTGTACTTCCCTATTGCGCTTCATTCAAGCCAGCCCACATGCTCGAAATCATGTTTAAACACTAATGGCATAAAATTATCTTTTAAACAAAGCCAACACCATGGTCATTTACATTATTTTTACGTGTTTTATTTTATTTTAAATTTGTATACATCTAAAGAAAACACCCTTTATTAACACGCAGCTACTTCTGCATAAAACCTGAATATTTAAAATTTAATAGGTCGGGGTTTGGCCCTTTTTAAAGAACGGGAAACACACATACTTCCTTACAAAGGAAAACGCAACTAACATGAAATTGGTTTCATTATTTATTTTATCAAAAGTACACATTATCCTTACCAACTAACATTTCATATACAAGCACTTCCCCCATCATATACCATTTAAATGTTCCCCCAAAATCACAATTACAATACATAATGCTTGATTACTCTCTTTTAGAAATTATAATGCTGGCTACACAACTGTTTCAGTTAACGACCAATTAAAGTTATACAACTGAGAGTATGATTTTTCTACTATCAATGTCTTTCTTAATTGACCTTATCTATAAACGTTCTTGATTGCCACAAGAGTCTATGGCCAATAACACAAACACAGAGTTTGATTCACTGATTCTTCTCGCAGCGAATAGTAAACAAAATACTGGACGCAGCCAGTCAGTCATTACCTTAACAATAGTACTTTAAGATCAACCATCAGTTGCCAAAACAAAGTGGTGTGAGGCCAGCACACTCCATCTCAGACAGCACCATTCATGGTTACCGCTACGCATGTACAGTTCTCCCATTCATTAGAGTCAGAGGCTGACGACCCTCCGCGCAGTATAAAAGACGCCATGCTCGTCGTTCCTTCCGTTCCTATTGACGAATACACCACACTTGATGGCATTTATCAAAGTTCATAATCATTTGAAGTTCAGTTGACTAGTTTATATTTGAAGTTCAGTTGACTAGTTTATATTTTTAAGTTGCTCGTAGCACGCCGGCTGATGAAACTTGTAACTGATGAACTGCGTAAGTTCAAAAATTATCAAAGTTCTTTAAAGTGTGATCAACTCAAACAGAGTGATCAACAAGTGAACTGCTTGTAATGAAACATAATAACAAACAACAAGTCAATAAAATGATGAACATAGTGCTGAACGAAATTAATGAACAACTGACAAACTCAAGTCACGTGTATGATCTGCTGTGTTCTACTGCCGTTATGTTACACCCGATCTGTCTTGCCCGATGAGTACTGTGTCTTTATTAAGTAACTTCGCCGCCACTCGGCGCCATTAAGTTTAATAAAACGCTCTTTCCTCCCTGACGTCATGTTCTTGTTCACCAATAATGCTTAATTTGTTCACTCCACGTGGAGTACTTCTGATCGGTTGCCCTCATGTGACGTACGTTCACTACTGGCCAATCGCCACGCAGGATTTATATAGTTTTTTCCTTGTCTCTAAATTTAGTGTTTTCACACTAGTTTGCCTTCTGTGGTCCTTGCCAGGCTCACGACCCTAATCTTTTCTCGATATGATATTTAATTTTGACAGCCTCCTTTATTATTCTCCTCGTTCTCACCAACGTCACTTTATTCCAGCGTGTCTGACCCATATCTTTGACACTCCTTAACTTTCTAAACCCTACGAGTCTTCTTCCGCAGATGTTTATGGCCCTACGTTGTTTCTGCGATTCGTCACTCAGTTTCTATTGAAGCCCCGTGAGTTTCGTGGCTCGCCAGTCAAACCTCGAATCTCCACCCCTCCTTCTAACCTCCATCGTTCATCAGTCTCGCTAAAAGGACTCCCCAACAAACCCCTATTAATCACCTGGACAACTTTCCATATTTTATTTATAACTCCCAGATCTGACACCGATCATAGCTCGAATCTCCTCTCCAAATTTCTAAAGTAACTTTCCGTATACCCTTTCAGTTTAAATTTTGACACTGCGTCTGGTCAATTTACTTCACAGTTATTTTAATTTCCTGTTCGTTCTTCAATCCCCCACAAAATAATCCGTAGCACGCCTGGGCAGTTAACTGGAGGTATTTATGACCTCATTCCAAAAGGGAAAGCCCAGAACCTTCGAAGAACCATCTTCCCACTCCATTTCTGTCCGTTGCTCTGGATCCCTCCGCGTACCCAACCTTCTCAAATCTGCTCGCTCCATAACAGAACTTTTATTATCCTTTTCTTCAAATAATTTCTAAAAAAATATTAAAGAGTAAGGATTTAATTGTTACTTACAATATATATTGAATTGGGTGCTATGGTAATCTGGCCGCAGGTTGGGAGAGCCAATTGTGACAAGTAAGAGGGGATTTAATTAACTAAAAGACTTACCTAGCCCACTCAGCAACTCAAATGGAAGCCCTACATTTAATCTTGAACTAGGTAATTAAAATTTAAAAGGTTGGTGTGCGGCCCATTTTATTGTCATGAAATACACACACTGTTCTTCATTCAAAGAAAACGTAACTTCCATAAAATTGGTTTAATTATTCAATACATGGAAAATTACTTTTACATTATGCTCTATGCTACTCATGAACACACTTCCCCAACATATTCCCCCAAAATCACACATGTTGTAAACGATAATAATTGGTTTACCTTTACATTCAATTACCCCTAGTGCTGGTTAATTATTTGCTCCAGTCTTGATTTAATTTAATCATGATACATAAAAATATAATCATCAGAAATAACTTATCGTCCTTGATGATTGTTAATTAATCATTGACGAGCACCACAAGAGTCTTTGGCATCGTTGCACACCCATAGGTCGGTTCACTGCCACTTGACGCTATAGCAGATGCACTGGGCGCAGTCAGTCTTGCTAACTACCTTACAGTTTGTAATTGAAGCTGGAACACCAGTTGTCAAAACGACGTGGGTGTGGCGACTTCCTTAAGGATGAATGACCCCTCGATACAGCCAGACCATTCACTGCTCCACCCCGTAGGTACCATTCGCCTTCACCGTATCCAGAACCAAATGATCCTCAGCGTAGCGTTACGAGATACAATTGCAGTTATTATCAGCTCAACTAGACAACGAGTTAATGGCGTTAATTAAAGTTCATGGCCATTTCCTTCTCTCAGAAGAGTGATGTCACACGAACCGAAAACATATGTCGGAGATCGGACGACACTCGAAAATAAAACCGGTCGGCTAATGATCACCGAGTCATCTAAAAAGCAGTTTCATCACATCATCTCATCATATCGAAAAGTAGCTAATTCTTCTCTCAGAATAGGCGATCTAACTCAGAATGTCGTAACTTAGAAAATAATGATCTCTTAACGTCTCGTAATGCAAATGATAATGTGTAATAGTAATACTCTTCTGATGATGCTCTGATTTGATCTCTCCTCACCTCTCTCATCAATCTGGAGTGACTCTGATCCCTTGTTTAAGTAACCCTCTCCCCACTTAGCGTCTCAAGAACTTAGCGATAGGGCTCCACCCTTCCTGACGTCATTATTTTCTTCGGCCAATAATTTCCCTTTTTCTCTCCACGTGGAGTTTCTTTTGTCGGTTAATTTAGAATGACGTTTATTCGTTTTGGACGAATAGCAAGGTTTGATTATCACAATACTTCGTTGTCTCAGAAAACTTAGTGCTTTTCCAATCGAGTCACTTTCTATGACACTACGCAGTCTCGTCACCCTCATCATATCGCAAGGTGATATTTAATACTAGAAAGATTCCCTCGTCCCTCTTTGTTCTTGCCAGTGACACTTTATTTCAATGACTCTGTTCCCCGTCATTGACACTACTTTTCTTCCTAAACTCGAGATCATCTTTTACGCAGATGTTTTCTGGCCCCTCGTTAATGCTGCCCTTCGTCAATCATCTTTCATTGGGAACCCATGCGCGTCGTTTCTCGACGGTCAAACCTACTTCTTTACCACTATATCCTGCGTCAATCAATATTCTTATTAATGGATTCCTTCGTCCGTCGTTAGCGTCATACAACGAATCTTCCTTTTTCTCTGCTTTTTTGTATGACCTGCCACGTGGTGTCGTAGTGACCCGACGCCTCTGGAGGTTGGCTGAGTATCAAAGCCTGCGCGGGGGTCATCACAACTGGAGGAAAGGGGATAAGAGGGTTGAGAGTCCTAGCTGTGAGTCAATCAAAAATATTCTGCGACATTTTTCCTAAGAATTAAAAAAAAAGAACCCAAACCATACTTGACAACCTACTAGTGATGACATATCTCCCGAGGTTTTTAGAAAAGAGAAAATTTTTTTAAAAGGAAATTCTGACCCTATTAATATCCCCTTTTTGGGAGCCTCTCCCAGGATTGATAACCCGACACCTGACAACCAATTGTCGTAGTGACCCGACGCAAGGTCTCTGGAGGTTGGCTGAGTATCGAAGCCTGCGCGGGGGTCATCACAACTGGAGGAAAGGGGATAAGAGGGTTGGGAATCCTAGCCGTGAGTCAATCAAAATGCAGCTTGGGTAGTAGTAGTTAACTTACTCAGACAATACATAGAGCGAGAAGCAGAGAGCAGAAGAGGGGCCCGTACAGTCATGACGGAAGTGCCGCTGGAGGTGGCAGCGTCGATGGTTCGCCTCGGGTCCCGGGTTCCTCTCGTAGCAGCGTCCGCGGAGCGTAGTCACGGCGATGGTCGGGCGTGGAGCGTCAGTAGGCGAGAGTGACTTCCCGATGACTCTTTGCCTATATACCCTTGACTCTGACGTCATGGCCTCATAACCTCGTTCCACTCTCTGATCCGCATTCTTAATCTAGATATTATGTGTCGACATACATTCCAAGATGGACACCTTCACGACACCTTCAGGACTCTATCTCCAAAAGAACCCTAACCTTCCTCCCGAATTTCTATAGTAACTTTCTATTTGCCTTTTCAAAGTACATGTCAACAAAGTATCTGGTCACATCTATTCAATTTTCCTTCCCTAGCCTTCTGTTCCCGCGAACTAGCTGCGCAGGATGTCCAGACACTTGGCTGATATTTGTATGACTTTATTCAAAAGAAACCCCCAGGTCTGCGCCCCAAACGAACCAGTCTTCCCGCTCCACTCTCCCTTTCGTCCTGCAGTTGCGTCCCTTCGAAATCCTTTACTTGGGTACATAGTTTATTTATGATCCTATTCTTTTAATAATTTTCAGAATAAATTGTAATTAAAAGTAATTAATTAATTTTTCATTTATATATACGCAAAAATAATAAATAAATAATCTTTATTGTCAAAAACAGCAGTTACACACTGCGTATGGTCACGTGGAGGACAATAAACTAATTTACTCTCCTGAAGCATGCTAGGAAGCTTCCCATCAATTCTGATCAAGGGTCCTAAGGCAGAGGCGGATTTAACATTTTAACATACTTCAAACGATAAAAAGTAGTTCGACACGTTTATAGTATTAACAAATACCAACAAATATTATATTTCATAAAACATTTCACAAGTACGCATTATTATCAAGCTATAAATTATTGTTGATAATTTGTAACTATTAAATAACACTAAATTCGCTAATAATTATATCAATTGATACCGTCTCTAGGCAAGAGCCTAGCGAGACTTTATAAAAAATCCACTTCTACCCGAAGGAAAACCGGAGAAAAACCCGGACCAGGATGGGGCTACAGAATTAATGTACACAACCGTGCCAGGGTTGAGTACATTACAACTAAATTAATATGAATAATAATAGCTTGCAGAAAAATGATTTTGAAATTGTTGTCAGATATTTTGAAAGTACTACAGCAATGTCGTGATAAAGCACAAGACGGCTTTAATATTTATTAAAATCAATAAATTATTTTACAGTGTAGAAGCACTGGTGTATAAGGTAGCTTTTAACCACGGATTTGAAGAGATTCAATTTAATATCTTTTATATTTTTGGGCAGGGAGTTATATAAAACGATTCGCGAATAATATGGCCCTTTTTGGCAAAGCGCGGTTGACACTCGGACGCTGAATATTATTCCTATTGTGCGTATTGTGTTCGTGAATAAAATTGTTTTGTATGAAGCAAGGGTGGTGCTTCAGTAATTCGGTCTTAACAAGCACAACAGTTTCATAAATGTAAATGCAGGGAAGTGTTAACATATTTCATACTTTGAATAAAGGTTTACAAGAGATTCGGGGGTGAAATTTACAAATTATCCGAACAATCCTTTTTTGAATTCTGAAAGTTTGGGCGCTGTGCCTGGAATTGCCCCAGAAGATGACGCCGTATCATAAATGGGAGTAAACATTTGCAAAATATACGCGACGGGAAATATGTGGACTAACAGTATTAACTAAGATTAGTAATGGGTAACACAATTTACTTAATTTGGGATTAAGATTGTCAACGTGACAATTCCATTTGAGATTGTCTTGAATATAAAGACCTAATATGCATTAAATTTCTTACAAATTAGGTCTTTACCGATTGTTTGCCCAACGAACATATTGTCACGGTGTGCCATGACGCACCTCCCCCCCCCCCGAGTACTTCACGATAATATATTAATTACTCCTTTACGATAATATATTAACGGGCTTCGTAGTTCAACCGACATTATCCACTTAAGCTTTTCGCCGACTATTTAGATATGGAGCCAATCAGTTGCAACAGATAAGAGCTTCCGGTGCTGTCGTCTCTTGCCATAGGCACCCTCAAAGAGCTTGTTTTTCGACAGTCAGAAATGATGACACACAAGAGGTTCGATGGACTGAGATGTGATGACGCACGTCCACGACGCAGTCGGTGCCTAGTTGCTCCCTCTACATCAGAACTCCCTCACCTGACCACTAGATACATTTAAAAAGCAAAGGCGACGCCCTACCCCTTCCACAGACTACTGTAGTGTCGTGCGCAAATCTTCCCTTCCCACGGACCTTCTTCTACCATAGTTACCCTTCCGATATATTTTTATGGTCACGAATAACTCCCACCCCGATGAGGGCGTGTCTTTGTGTCTTCGTCGCACACACTTAACCCCGCGGCACCCCTTCAAATTTACTTAAGGCAATGTTCACTCGCCACTATAGAAGATAGATGGAAGTTGAGTTGAGTAGTTGAATAGATCGATGGAAGTGGAGTTGAATAGATAGATGGATGCGATGAGCGAGAGGACTCCAGACAGCCTAGTGTAGTGTAGACGTGTCAACCAGACCCGAGACTACCTTGATCATCAACGTGGCTTCGCGAGATGTCATCGCCTCTGCATCCACTGATGGCCTGCCTGACGATATGAAAACGATGGAACATTTTGACGAACCTTGCCGTTGCTTGAGACTCTAGTCTCCTTAAGCCCTCCAGGCTAATTATCCCAGAACGTCGAGTATCCGCCCACATCGGGGGATTTAACGTAAATGTTTAATCGATTGCCCATGAGGGCGTCAATGTCATTGTTTAATCATAAGCCCCCTTTGGGCTTCTTTGCTAATTCAATCATTAAACCTTTTTTATATTTTATGTATGTTTATGCCTTATTAACCAAGCACCAAGACATGAATAGGGAATCCATTTTAAAAACCTCTTTGCCAAGCGAGTTACTCTAAATTTTAACCCTGAGGTATATCCCGTACCCACCTCCTGGGATACAAAAGCGCCAAGACGCGACATGGTGGTCGTTTGTTCTCACAGTCGTAACATGGTGAAGGCGCAGAGTCCCAGACGTGACAATATATCGCCCTACAGCGTTGTGAATTTTGACTAAAATTTTCAAATTGACCCTAAAAACAGTTTTTCTTACCTTGTTTACTTTCAACTCGAAAACTACATACTGTTTGAGAATATTGTCCAACTCAAACATAAACTACATCAAATTTCCATCAAATGTCTCGTGTAGTGTGTTTTATGTCAGACGAACATTTTAGGCGAAAGTCAATACGTCAGAGAGCGTCAGTTGAGTTGTGTGTCAGACGCAGCCGCTATGCAAAGAACACCTCGGCGTACGTTCTACTTTCACAATATTCTATTTGGTTTAATTTAATGTGTAATTTATATGTGTGTTAAAACTAAATATTTACCAATAAATTTAATTAGTTGATTAATTTTTGTATCTGTTATTTCTTCTGATATTATTATTTCTATTGCTTTTTCTGGAAACTTTTTGCTGGTTCTGCTTATATGATGTTATGATGTAACTGGCAATATTTCCATGCAAGTATTTTTTTATGTTCGTACTGAGTAATATAGTTTAACTCACGCAAATTTTACATGTAAATCTATTTTGAAACAGACATGCAGTTTTTTTAATATTATTGGAATATAATCCTCTCCTATATCATTGATGACAAATTGCGTTTCAATGCACTACTTTCAAAATACTTTCCATATTTTCGAGAACTCAACTACTGAACCTACAATGTATTGCATACATACGTAATTAAATGATAAATATGAAAATTATTCAATTTGGCCGAAGACGCTTGGCACTGGAAGGTCCAGTCTTCTCTAATCTTCATACGGTTGATACCGCTCGACAGAAGAAGATCCAGGTTTCTCATCTTAAAGATGAGATTCCATTGTGGTGATTGGCATCAGATTGTTGTTCTTTTGTGTTCACCCCAAATTTTCAAGGCTTTTTTTCATTTCCGAGCCATTGTAGCACCTGGTAGAATACTATCAGTGAATGTTGTAGTGCTTCTGTTTCAGATAGGGGAGAATAAAGCAATATTGGACCTCAAATGCCGAAATTAAGTATTGCCTATACCTCAATTTGTTCAATAACGTACAGTGTTGTTTTCCTGCATTGACAATTACCTCAAGATCAGTTTCATGGTCTGTAAACACCTTGATCATGGTTCCGAGAACAGGGTTCTTCTTTAGTATGTTAATAAATTTTATTTAACCGTGGTTGTACGGAGCGGATTTAGTGTCACAACCACTAATAGCGTGTAGAAAAACACTCATGGTCAGCAAACGTTTTATTAATAGCACTTGGAGGATGGTATAACATTGAAAGAACTTTTCCTTTCCCTGGATTCAAGAAGTATACTTTGTGAGGCGTACACAATCCTACCATGGTAACGAATAATATATTTATTTTCCCACAACTGTTACTCTGTCATAATGAGGTGTCAGGCTATTAGCTATGACCGCGATCAACCTGTCTTCATCTTCCTGTGCTTCCTTGCAGAGGATGTTGGACTCCTTGAATTTGGAAATCAACATGAAAATCAGTCAACGTTTTCCTGGGATACTGTGTCACAGATCTTTAGATTTATTGAATTTTTCTTCCTTGACTTCTTTTTATCTTCATCTGATTCTTTTGTTATACTCATTCTCCAATAGAAAATGGAGGGGTTGATAACGGTTCGATAATGAACTTGTATTGAACACTTCATGGTGGCAAGGTTATAACTGGGTTAATATGGCAAGGTATAACATGGTGACAAGGTATAACAAAGAATAACTCTTTAAATTATATTGATATGAAATCAATACTAAAAATGTGATCTATGCACCAAGTACCCACCTCCCTCAACAATTTGTCATCTATGATATACGAGAGGATTCGATTCAAATAATACTCTAAAAGTGCGTTTCTGTTTCAAAATAGAAGATTTACTTGTTAAAATTTGTGAAGATGATGATAGGTTTAACTCAGTTAAACTATATTACTCAGAAAAAACATAATAAATTAGTTGCATACTATAAAACATGGAAATATTGCCAGTCTTATCATAAGTACCAGCAGAACACGTTTACAGAAAAAGCAATATAAAATAATAGTACCTAAAGAGATAAAATGTAGAAAAAATTAATAAATTAATTAAATTTATGGGTTATTATTTAGTTCAAATCTTATTTATAAAAATTCATAGTGAGATTTGAATAATTTAGTAATTAAAATAATAAAATCATCCTCGTTTGGGCGTATGAAATTCAAAAAACAGACGAAGGAGGGAAGTCTTACGACTCTCTAGAAATTTAAAGGCCCTCCGTTGAGAGATGACAGAGGGGCACTCGCATCTGGTAGGGTGCGGCAACCCGCTGTCGGCCCTTTGTTGTAGAAAAAATTTATGGTTTTTTAGAAATAGCGAGTTACCCAGGATACGCGAGGGTGTATGAGCAAGAACCAACTTGTCAGTAAAAATCGTTGGAAGAAAAAGCGTTGGAAATTATTCGAAATCATTCAAAATTCCCAATCAGAATTTAGGCTTAAGAAGGGGGAACCGTTTTGGCATTGGAAGTTTTCGGTCACGTGAAGTTCAAAATTTGGAAGACTTGGAAGTGGAAAGGGAGGTGTAGGAAGGGAAGAAGACCATTTAAGGAATGAAAAATGAAATTATAGGAGCAGACACATCTTTATCAGACACATCAGATCTTGCTTTTTGAGTTTTCGGCGTCAGCTCTCGGAGCTTCGCCTCGTTGCTTCTCGTTGTTGAAACTTGTTGGAGTTGTAGAACTTGTGATATCAGACCAGATCACAGGAAGCAAGATTTTTTTTTGCCACGAAGAAATTGTAAGAGATTTTCTTCACGGACATGCTTGCGTTAATACTCTGAAACAAGTATTTCGAGATTTCGCACTAAACACTAGCACTTCATTTTTGAAGATGTTGCGCTCGTGTCAATTATTTGCCGATTTTTTTTAGCATCGGGCAAATCTGATAAATTGTTCCCGATACGAGCCACGGACGAACAATTTCCGGGTGGCTATTCGGAACGAAGTTAGGCCGACGCTGCGCTTGACGGCCCCGAGCCCGAGTTTATATGGAGGTACAATAGTAAAAATGTGAAAGAGAGGGGAGACCCTCTGTGCTCAGGAACCTGTATAAAGAACATATAAAACTTACTAAGTAAATACTTATAATTATACATTTTTAACATATGTTATATCTTTGTTTTGCATAAATGTCAACAATATAGATTGTCTTTTATAATTAGATATATAATACAAAATAATGTTCCTCATGTAATTTAATGAACTTAGAAATCTTTTTTATTTTAATTTTATTAGACAAATGTAGACACTTTAAATCATTTGGTAAAAGATTATAAAATTTTATAGCTGTGTATGTACACATTTTTTTGTTAATTCCTTTTTATATTTTGGCAATACAATACTTTTGTTTATAGTAATACTTGTTGATGCAACAAATATATGGGATAAAAAGGCATATTGGTAAATTAAAGATTTAATTGTATACATTTGGAAGATGGTAAGCAAAGAATCTAATTTTAGTAGTTTTTTGAATCTCAGCTGCAACTTTTCAAGAATATTTAGTTCACTCTTATATGCTCCACCCCATAGAATAATCCGTAGTTTAGAATACTGTATATGTATGCATAGTACATTGTTATTAAAAAATTTAAAGGCAAATGCTTGAGTTTATATGCTATAAAGAAAAAGTATCTACATTTATTTGTTACATTTTTTATATATCAGCATCCCACTTTAAGATACAGTCAAAATCTATACCGAGATATTTCATTTTACTTACTCTATTTATAGGTACATTGTTTAGAAATATATTGATAAATTGTGGAACACTGTCATTATAACAACCAAACGTTATAAATTCAGTTTTTTAAATATTAATTATCAGTTTATTATCAATAAACCAATTATTGATACTGTGTGTTGAATTATTCACTTTGCGTTCCGCAATTTTCCAATTTTTTTTTTCAACACAGAACAACTGTGTCATCTGCAAAAGCAAAAATATTTGATAGCTTTCAAACATATCATTTATGTAAAGAACAAAAAGTAAAGGACCCAATACCGAGCCTTGTGGTACACCAATTTTAACCGTCATTTGATCACTCAGTTTTTTTTAAATCTTACAATTTGTTTTCTATCATTTAAATAGCTTTTAAGTAATTTTAGAGTAATACCTCTGGTGCCAGCCAAATCCAGCTTATTGAACAAGATATCATGTTCCACGGTATCAAAAGCTTTGGATAAATCAATAAATGTTGCTATTACGGCATCATCCAAATCAATACCATCATAAACCATATCTAAAACCTTAACCAAGGCGTCAATTATGCTTTTATTTCTAAGAAAACCATATTAATTTTTATTTATTGTTTCATATTGCATTAAAAATTTATACAAACGAATATGTATTATTTTTTCAAACACCTTAGCCAGGTAGAGATCAATGATATTGGTCTATAGTTACTAACATTTGTGATATCCCCAGATTTCAAAATTGGCACAACTTCAGTCTTCTTTAATGCACAAGGTCAGACATCCATACTTATGCATTCATTAAATATTTTTTCAAGTAATTGGCTAATGTAGTGTCTAAGTGCATTCATAATAGTAGTATGTATATGGTCAATGCCACCCTTTCTGATTTTTAGAACAACAATATTTTCAATTTCAATTGTATTTACAGGGGTCAGAAAAATAGTTTTATTGTTTCTTGAAATTTTATTAGAACTTTGATTTCCTGATGTTATAGTTGGCCTGTTAGTTTTTTGTAATTCATACGCAACATTTACATAAAATTCATTAAAATTGTTGTCTATTTCCTTAGGTTCAGTAATTAATCTATTTTTAACTTGTATAACCTCTATTTTATTATTTTTATTACCAATTTTATCATTTATGTAAGACCAGAGTTTTTAGTGTCTTTACAGCTATCTTTCACTTTTTTAATTTCATAATTACTTTTAGCTTTTTTGATTAATTTTTGCAACAGTTTATTGTATTTAGTGTATTCCTCTTTTAATTGTCTAGATTTATTGCTATTTTTCCAAATATTGTAAAGAAATACCTTGTGACTAAAAGTTTTCAAAAGGGCAACTGTTATCCAGGGCTTTCTATTTTTTAATTTATTTATTTTTACAATGATGGTTGCCTCTTGTGTAACAGTGACAATGTCATTAATCAGCAATTAAATTGCTTTATCAGGATTCTCAATTAAACAATATTTATTTAGGGCAATCTTTCTAAACAGTTGTCTTAGAATTCTATAATTCATTTTATTAATTGCTTACCATTGCTAACTGTGTTTAACTTAGAATTAAATGTACAGTAAAGGGGGTAATGATCAGGTAATACCTGATTATGCTTCAAAAAATGCAAGACCATACTCGTCTTCACAAACATATTATCGATACATGACCATCCTTGATCATTAGGCCCAGTGACAATCCTAAACATTGGAACATATCCTACCTCAAGTGTGTTGTCGAGTAATTCAACAGCCTGAGACTCAGTTCTTAAAACATAAATATTAAAATCACAAGTGATAATATGGTGTTTATGTTTGTTTTTTCGGTATTTAAAATACTCACAATTTATATAGTCAGATGCTGTGTGATTTGTTTTATAATTTTTACCAAATTTATCATTTGATCTTTTGCAATTTATACAAATAGTATCCACAGAATCGCATCCTCGGCTATCATGGTTACCATATATATGTGTGCATTGTCTTCCATATATTTCACAAGACGGTTGGTTGCAATCTTCTCCAGGATTTTCCCTAAAATTAGTAATAAACAGATTTACCTAAATGACTTTGGCCTAAGCGCCAGGTCTATATTATGTCCCAAGAGTTATTTTTCTAACTGATACATAGCTGCATTTGATTTATTGCAGTTATATTGAAATATGTTAATTTCCGTAGGCAGTTCTTTCTTTTTGGTTCTCTAGTGACTTTAAATATTCGAAACATTTTTTGTCACATACGTAGTTACATGACTTTTCAACCCCTTCCTGATGCAATTGATGTGTTGGTTGGTTTTCTCTTTGAATTGCAGTCCCAAGAGTTGTGTTGGTCATGACACTTATAACATGTGCCCGTTTGTTGGCGACAGTGGGCAGTTGTGTGGCTGAATTTTTGGCACAAGAAACACCGGGAAACACTTATGTAGTCCTCAATCTTAAAAGTTTGCCACCCCACATAAATCCGTCCCGCGTTCATTGCGGCCTGCTAGCATGACGGCGGCAGTTCTAAAACCCATGATCAGTTCCTTGCAATTGATTTTGCACCTGTTTTTAACCTACGTTTGAAATCCTTTTTGTCCGTTGAAGGAAAGTTGGTATTTATGTCTTTCCAAAAATAATTCTTCATCTTCTTGCTTCGAAATTCTATGAATTATTATCTTAAGCATTTTTTTCTTGTTCTCAATGATTCGCAAGTCTGGTATTTCCTTAATTGTATTTTCCAAAATTTGTCTATCCTCAGTGGTTGGAACATTGAAAATAGCATTTTTGTTCGATGTTTGATGTCTCCTTACACCAGTTAACTTTGATTGACTTCTGTGCTGGAATCTTTTCGTTAATTACTTTCTTGATAATTTCCATTTCTTTGACTCTTGAACTTTCCGCAAGGTTTCACTATAACGTGTTCCATTTTTTTTGTCGTGGGTCCAGTAGTTCGTGCCGCATCTTTTGTATAATTAATTGCACTAACGTAAAAAGGCATTTGACATTTCTTTGTTTCCATAATAAAGAGTGTAACCTTCTCCACCACCTGATAAATGGCTTGTTCGGGAATGTTTACAACCTCCACCCTAACTTGTAAAGTACTAAGAGCTTCTCTGATTTTGTTCAAAAGAAGTTCAAAAGAAGTAAAACATGAATTTTACTCCTAGAGGTGTATTAGGGTTGATGAGATTTTGAAACTAACAATGCCGTTCATTTGAGATCACATTGTTGCACGGTATCGTAGTACCACATTATTTAATCATCTGTAATACCTCGCTCACGTTCGAACGTAGGCCGCAGTTCTCGACAAGCAATCAAAGGAGATCAAACCATATTGATGATGAACATTTAGACGAAAATGAACGTATTAGAGTCAGAACTTCTCACAGGTGAGCAGAAGAATTGGCAGATTTGCGGGAAAAAAGACCTTATGTAATACCATGAGTTGAATCGAGAAGAAGAGCAGCACAATCGTTTCAACAACGCCAAGTCAATTAAATTAACAGCGAAGACGTATGCAGTTGCAATATCTGAATGATCGAACTTCATATCACCGAATTGTTTTCTCATACGAACCAGATATTCAATACAATACCTCATGTAAATTCGTTCAAATGGAAAAAATGGACAAAGTTTGTCCGCACTGCAAAGCAATGACATTTAAAGGAGAAACCCCGGTATTGCGCTGCGCCGGCGGAAAAGTGAAACTACCTAAACTTGAGCAGCCAAAAGAGCCATTGAAAAGTTTGTTAAAATTGAAGTACTGATGATTCAAAACATTTCCTCAAAAACATCAGAAATTACAATTCCTGTTTTCAGGTGACTTTATTCGGCGCTAACGTTATAGCGGAGCATTTTATGTGGACATTTAAAATTCTGAGACAAATTTATCACAGACAAACATATCTCTTTGCTTCCTTTTCCTTGCGGTAACCATAAATTTCTCCAAATCTACTTCATCGGTAATGATAATGACCATTGACTCCGTGATGAACCAAAATGAAGCAGTGAATTTTCCAACGAAATTTCTTAATTCTCTCGATGTTTCCGGATTACCGTCACACATTCTTAATTTGAAAATTGGAGTGCCAATTATATTACTTCGAAGCATCAATAAGTCAAAGTTATGCAATGGCACACGATTAGCAGTTGAAAAATCGATTAACAATCTAATTGAATCAATAATTCTGATTGGATCTCATAAAGGTGAAGACGTACTACTTCCACGAATACCACTCATTCCGACCGATATGGTGTTCGAGTTCAAAAGACTTCAATTTCTAATACGCCAGCGTTTGCTATGACTATCAATAAAGCGCAAGGGTAATCTTTGCAAGTGTGCGGTTTGAATTTAGAAAACGATTGCTTCTCTCATGGGCAATTGTACGTCGCATGCTCCAGAGTTGGTAAACCATCTGATCTTTATGTTTACGCAGAAAACGGACAAACAAACAAAATAATAAATCCACTAGCTTTACAATAAAACATTATTTTTTTTGTAAAACCTTTTTCCTCCTTTGTTTTATTCCACATACCCACAGAAACGTAAGTCAGGATATTTAATTGAATGATGTGTTTTTCGGTGAATCTATGTTCACTATCTATGAATACTTTCATTTACTTTCCCATTCATTTCATAGCAGACTGAGACACAGTAAAACGTGGCCGGGTTTAGCTAGTATACATATAAATTACATGTTGAATTAAATCAAATAGAATATTGTGAAAATAGAACATAGACTGGTTATCCAGAAAAGGAACGAGGACATTACTGTATTAATGTATATGATGATAATTCACTTACGTCAAATAGATTTCAAATGTAAAATTCCACACTTTCTGGATCCAGTAAAAGCTTTTGTTTGTTTAGTATGCTTTCTTTTAATTATTTTAGATGTGTTTAGATTTACTACAAAATAATTTATATTATTCACAATAACACATAAAATAAATGGAGCAGATATTATTATTCACCATTCTTATAGGTTTATTAAAATACATCCATTAATCAACTATGTCAATGTCATTAAACAATTTTACTCTCCATAGTGTTTAGATGATGTTATCGAAATATAAGGACAAGAATGTGGTTTTTGTTAATAGCAGTAACCTATGTCTATCCTCCTCAGACCGGGGCTAATGCTTGAAGCATTGGCGATATCCTTCTGCGATCACGTTGGGTATTGCTTTCCTTGAGAGCGCCACGTTCTGCGCCAGGAATTTAATTACCAGCGGTTTTGCGAAAGGTCGACCGTAAACTTCTACGAATATACATCCGCGTGACTGATAAGATGGGAGGTGGAAGGATTGAACAGTTCTCGTAGATTTTCTGTTAGTTCATGTTGGTTCATAAGTTCATTGATTTTGCAAGAAGAGATCCTTAACATAATTTTATCAAATATCGAATTAGTTCTTCATAATCTTCAAATTATTTTCAGTCAATCTCATTACAGTAGTAATCTAAGAAGAAATAATTCTAAAAATTAAGCAATGCAATTTTCTTTTCAAACTTTTGGTTCTTTCAGTATTTCTGACAGTTTTTATTCCTGGACTTGTAAATGGAGATTCGGGCAAAGGTCATATAATGATAACTTGATATTTCCTGAAGTTTTAGGAAAGAAAGCGAGTAACTGGTGAGCGCGTTGGTTCTCTGTTCTGTTCGTGGATGCTTCAAACTAACATTCTATTAGGAGAAATGTCTGTGCTATATAATTTTCAACTATAAAAATTAACAGTATATTCTATTTATTAAACTTTGCTTAAAATTAGATCATTTCAAAATCAAGAACTATGGCAAAGAATTTTGAAAAATGTTTGGGAAATGAGAATTCTTATTTTCTTTTATTTATTGTTAGTGGAAACAAATGTTTTTGTTCTTAAGAAGATATCTTTCATTTGTGTTTATCCGACTTTTATCAAGTTAATGAATAAAAAATATTAAGTATTATAGTGCCAGGAGAAACATTTACACCATTATTTTAAGTTTCTTATGTAATTTGTCTGAACGAGGTGGGAAACACCGATTTCAGTCGAGTATATAAAAAGTAGAGTAATATGAAATTTAATTCTATATTCAAAATTACAAGTGTTGAGTGTTAAGAGGAAGGATAAACTAATTACCATAACGAGAAATATAACATAACGATGAATTTTGGCACGAAATTGGAAGAGTAAGAAATGCAATCAATACCAATTAGGTTGTAGAACAGTGCCTGACTCATCGGGAGTAGAAAACATATTAATACATGACAGAACGTAGGAGATAGGCGAAACTATAGATACAAAGAAGTACCAACAATACAGAAAACAAAACAAAAGAACCACGCAGTGATTTGGTTAAGCATTACTTACTACACAATACTTCGCGACAGGAAAACCATCCTGCCACGTTCAGCGCTTCCCCCTTCCACTGCATTCCGAGCCCGGCCTCGGCAGTGTGTGGATCGCTCCGCGTTTCCCGCGCTTTCGGTGCTGTTCGGTGACGTCGGGTGTTTTAGTGATCGTTCCTTCTCGGACCACGTGGTCCCGCGGCGCGCAGTTTGAACCTTCGGGTTAGGACTTGCGCGTTTAGTTGCAGTTTTTATTGCAACACGTGGCCGAGGCAACCCGTGTCGTGCGGGTTGCATTCACCTCGTTGCGTGTAGGCGTAGCCTGCTTTTCTTGCTGCATCTTATGATGCAGTAAGTGCAGTGGGTGCGCCTTTGCGTTGCGGGTGTAATAGTTGTCGAGTTATAGTTACATTTTTTTTCACTTAAATATCGCAACAAAAATTGATCCGTCGGTTATCGACGGCTTTCTTCGGGTCGTACCCGTAGAAGCGCCGACGAGTACGGGTAGTGTGGACTGCGTGCCAACAGAGAAGCCATCTACCACTGCGGCGGCGAAGTGGTCGCCGGCCAAACGACGCCTGACAGCAGTGAGAGCGCTGCGTAAGCAGCTGCTGGGCATCAGACGCCAGCGTTTGCAGACCAACCCAACATCTTCACTGATGGCGTCGTCCGAGAGCTGTGAACTCTCCTCAACTGTCCAACTTTCGGGGGCATCTGGTCCGTCGACATCGACCAAGCCTGCTGCCACCAGTTTTCTGTCGCTGCCCGGTGAGTCCACGGACAATTTGTTAAGTTCAAAATCTGCGCCCAAGTGTACTACTCGGGTTATTTCGGTACCCCGGCCCCATGATAAGATGGAGTGCGAGGAGGGGTTTACTCAGGCGAAGAAAATCTTTCGCCCTAATCCCGTTCAAGAACGTAGGCTGTTAACTTTAAAAAACCGGTTCGCGCCCATTAGCGCATCTATTACCACCGCCGAAACGGCTACTAGTGATGAGAGTAAATCTGTGAGTGAGGAAAATGACTCTGTAGGGCCCACGGTCGCTGCTTCTTTACCCGCCGCCAGTACATCCGGTTCAGCGTCAACGACTTAGGGAAAGTTGCTTCCACTCCTGCTCCTACTTCCTCTAAAACTTTGACCCTTCCTGCCACCAACACCGAATCTCACAAGCAAGGCTACGCCGGCAACGGCCGCCGGGGCGGGGACATTTACGTTGAAAATGTCCTCGACACCCGGGAGCTCCTGCGAGTTTTGTAGGCCAGCTCTAAATCTAGACTGACAGGTAGAAACACGCGCGTGCACTTTATTGTGCACTTCGCCGACTTCCAGGATCACCAGGCGGTGGTCCGGAAGCTACCAGCGTTAAAGAAGTAGGACGCTAACACCTCATTCTTCTTTCACCGTGTGACGGAGGAGAGACGTCACCGCCTAGTGATTTGGGGCCTTCAGCCGAATGAAGACCTCGTATGACTTCGAGAAGATATTTTTAATCAGGGGTTCCAGGTATTCCACCTATCGGAACTCCAACGTAAAAACGGGTCCGAAGGTAGGATACATCTGGGACTGTACGTAGTGGAGCTCGCGCACTCCGCCGTATAATATTTTAAAGACACTGTCCGGTACGTGGGTAATGTGCGGGTTACACTCGAAGAGTGACACAGGCGTGAGTGGATCGCTCACTGCACTCGATGCCAGGCTTGGGGTCACACCCGCAATCACTGCGGACGTGACGTCGTTTGTCCCGTGTGCGCCGGCCCCCACAGCTTAGCACAGTGCTCCCCACGACCAACGCGACTCACCTGCAACAATTGTGCAGGTGACCACTGCGCCTCCTGGTCGGGTTGCCCGGCATTTCTGGATCTGAAGAAACGTCGCGCTGAGCAGGTCGCTCGCGCTCAAGAACTACGCGCCAGTACCCAGGCTGCTCGGAGGACAATCAGTTTAGCGAAAAGAAAAGGTGCCCGCTGCACCAGCCCCGAGGCCGCTGTTGGCGTCCTTTGCCAACATCGTGCAAGGGACCACTGGCCCTTCAGCTCCTTCAACACCTTCAGCTTCGCCTTCTTTTGGCAACATTTCATTTCTACTTTCTAGTGTGACAGCGGCAGACCTTCAGTCCTTAACTGAGGTCTTGCAATTACTAAAAATATTGATCTGCGTGCTATTTTCGACGCGATCAAACTTATTCTTCCTATTCTTTTAGCCCCTGGCCCCTTGCTCCCCAAGGCTTGTAACGCCTTACAAGTTCTTGCCCCCCTCTTCTAAATGGCCCCTTTGCGTCGTGGAACTGCCACGGCATCTCCATCTTAAAGACCGCTGAAATCTGGCAATTATTCTCTGACTTCTCTATCCATGTCCTTCTCCTTCAGGAGACATGGCTTACTCCCTCTCTTAAATTTTCTCTTCCGGGCTATCACATCTACCGTGATGATAGACCCTACGCTATACCAAATCTCAATCCCCACGGCGGTACAGCCATCGCTATTCGCAAAACTATTTCTCATACTCGTCTTCCAACTCCTCCTCTTACTTCTCTTGAAGCCACGGTCTTGGAATTTGGCACTCCAAGGG